>OX439483.1:464057987-464657987 GCA_949320155.1 Melangyna quadrimaculata
GACAGAGGAGGACCCTTTCAATTTATTTTCTCATTTCTTAGTAGGAACCTACATTTGGTGAATTCTGGAATTTAGTAAGAAGAGCAGTTACACTTTGTTACCCAGATTTGGATACACCCTTAGTCAGACTGTAACCATAAAACTTCTCTATTCAAAACCCTTTAAAACCATTTTCGAACAGCATGTAGCCGGGATCTATCCCATAGGTAGGTAGGCAGAAATGGCGGCCACGGGCAGTCTAGCCCATAGCCCAATTAGCGCTGAAGTGCGCCGTTTTGATACCATAACTCGTTTGAACCTGTGGATGGAATTGAAAAGAGAAAATATGGGCATATCCTCAGGGTATCGTCCCTTTAATTTAGTTTAGAATAGGATTTTGTTGTAGCTTTTAGCACAATCATCAGAAAGTGGATCACTCACTCAACCAGATCAGCACCCGCACCCGCACCAACCACAGTTAGCAGTTCGTTGGATTGCACTGGAGCATCCACTGATCTGATTGGATGATCACCGGCCGCTGTGCACCACAAACCCCCACCAGAATCCTAGTCCACTATCTTGTGATCATAGGGAATCGACGGAAGGTATAATGCAGAAGTAGCCGAAATTTGTCCTAGAGCCATTTCGTCGCGTTGAGAAAAGAAATCAAGTCTTTGATCTTCATTTCAGAAAGTTCGTTAATATCATCAAAGAATGCTCTTCCGAGTGACTGTTTTCTAGCTTTGGCAAGAGCAGGGCATTTGCAGAGGAAATGTCCTACTGTTTCCTTTTCCTGCTGGTCCTCACAGCTCCGACAGTGAGTATTGTGAGGTATGCCCAGCTTCGCTGCATGCTCTCCTATTGGCCAGTGTCCGCTACTACCATGGCTATGTCTTGCCTGGATCTGCGTATTAGATCAATTGTTCGGTTCTTGTCATAGGTGGGCCAAATCTTCCTAGATATAATACAGTTTGATAAACTGCTCCACCTACGGTTTGCTTTAGTAAGATAAATTGAGAGAATGTTGCCCTTCATAACTCCAAGCGGAATGTTGACTCTTTCCGCAAGTGAGTCATGAAGGGCTGAACCTTGCCTGGCCAGCTCGTCAGCCCGTTCATTGCCCTCAATGCCACTGTGACCCGGGACCCAGATAAGAGTGACATTGAGGTCAGTGTTCAGACCCGTAAGCTCATTTCGGCATTGCTGGACTAGTTTGGAGGATGCTGTAGCTGAATTAATGGCTTTAACAGCCGCTTGACTGTCTGTAATAATAGCTGCATTACGGTTTTGGTTTGGATCTGCTTTTAGTAACTTGCAAAAGCTTCCCTGATTGCCAGCAATTCAGCTTGAAAGACTCTAGCAAGGTCAGGTAGCCGAAAGGACCTAGATACATTTAGAGACTCAGAGAAGATTCCTGCACCAACGCCACACTCCATCTTTGAGCCATCAGTAAAGATAGTTGTGTCGAAATCTTTCGTCACGACACGTTATCATTCCAATCCTTCCTGGATGGAAATTTAACTTTGAAATCCTTACTGATACTCATTGTAGGGGTGCAGTAGTCAGTGGGAGTCGAAAACATTTCCATTGGAATCAAGTCTGTGATATTGCTGTGACCATAGGGCTTGGCAAACCAAGAGTTTGATTCTTTAAGTCTTAAAGCGCTGAAAGATACTAGATATTTAATATGTTAATCAAGTGGTAGAAGGTGCAGAAAAACACTTAAGGCATCAGTCGGGCAGGATCTTATAGCCCCTGCCGTGCCAATGCTAGCAGTTCTTTGAACCTTCCTAAGTCTATCGACGTTATATTTTTTGTTAAGTGCAGGCCACCATACAATCGAACCGTATGTGAGGATCGGTCGTACCACGGCTGTGTACGTCCATAGGATCATCTTCGACTGAAGCCCCCACTTTTTACCAAAAGTTTTACTACAGGCATAGAATGCTATACAGGCCTTCTTGACCATTTCTTCAATGTTCAACTTCCAATTTAATTTGGGGTCGAGAATCACACCTAAATATTTAGCTTTAGAGGAGAGTAAGAGTGTTTGGCCGTAGATTCGGGGTAGAGTGAAGGGGTGTATCTTAGTCTTGGTAGTAAATAGCATCAGTTCGGTTTTGCTTTGGTTAACTCCTAGTCCACAGCTCGTGGCCCAGTTGCTGACCTTCCTTAAAGCCGTTTCCGTGATCTCACTTAACACAGGAGTAAACTTCCCTGGCACTAATATCACCAAATCATCAGCATATGCCACCGCCTTTACTCCACATCTTTCCAACTTAACAAGAATTTTATTCATGACTATAGCCAAAGAAGAGGGGACAGAACCCCACCCTGGGGTGTACCTCAACTTACATGTTTGGTCGAGTTTGTATTACCTAACGTAGCTTGAATCCGTCTGTCTCGAGCATGGATATTATCCATTCCCTTATGTAGTCTTCTACACCAAAATCAACTAAAGACTCTAGAATGGATTCAGAAAGCACGTTGCTGAAAGCCCCTTCAACAGCTAAGAAAGTGGCAAGAGTATATTCTTTATAGTTTATAGTTTTCTCAATAGTGCGCACTACCTCATGCAGGGCCGTTTCAGTGGATTTGCCTTTAAGGTACGCGTGTTGAGAGTTTTCAAGTGGACATCTATCCAGGATGTCTCTAATATGGAAGTCGAGGATGCGCTCTTAGGTTTTAAGCACAAAAGAGGTTAGACTAATTCGCAGATGCATATGCCCCCGCCTACCGACTTTCGGGATAAAAACCACTCTAACATGTCTCCAGGACTCGGGAACATAGTTAAGAGATAAACATCCTTTAAAAATTGTTTCCAGCCAGAGAACTGCTATCTCTTGCAGTTTCTGGAGCATAATTGGTAGTATGCCGTCCAGGCCTAGAGACTTATACGGTGAGAATGTATTAATTGCCCAGGCAATTTTTTCTTTTGTTATAACGGTATTGATATGCTCTACTCGAGCTGAAGACATGTCCCAAGGTTCCCGCGTCGCTAACCTACTGTTCTCGCAGCCCGGGAAGTGCGTCGTCATTAATAGCTCCAAAGACTCAGCTGGAGAGACTGTCTAGGAACCATCAGGCTTTTTCAAGAATGATGGATTGCAATGTTCCTTAGATAGAATTTTACCGAGCCTTGCGGAATCTTATATATTTTCAATTGACTGACAGAATTCTCTCCAACCTTGTTGCTTGGCTGATGTGAGGGCTCGCTTGTAAACCTTGAGACAGTTTTTATAGGGTTGATAAAACTTATGTTTGTGGCAGATATTAAAGATTGTTCTAGTCATTTTCCTTAGATTAGATAGGTCTTCATTCCACCAAGGGGGTAGTGTCTTACGGCTATATTTTGTTGGGCAGGAGACCTTAAAAGCAGTGCTCATTGATGCCTCAAAGGATTTCACCTTTGACTCAAGATTTATCACCGAGTCTGGACTTAGGTTCGGTATATTGCCCAGTTAAGATTTTACAACTTGACTGAATTTCTTCCAGTCTATTCTTTTGGGATTTCTATAAGGGGATTTATTTTCGGTTTTGAAATTAATGCTGAAGAGTGTCCATCTATGGTCCGAAAAAGATTTCAGAAGGGATACCCTCCAGTTTTCTACCATAAGATTCATTTTGTTATTTACGATCGTAACATCCAGTACGTCCTCCCAGCCTTCATGATTATCCGAGTTCGGAAGTACAAAGGTGGGAGTGCTACCTCTGTTGCAGACCGTCAGGTTATTTTCAATAACAAAATCAAAAAGAGACTCTATCCCATTATGAGTTTTTTTTTTTTTAACTACAGTTCCGGCCATATCAACTATTAAAGAAAAGTTTCTGTCCAAAAGCTTAAAAAACTATTCAAATAGATACCTACCTACATAGCCTGGTGTTCCATTATATGCGCATGTAGTTCTCCACTTTCCATTTTTAATATTTTAAAGCAGTGGCCAACCATCATGACTATTAAAAACCTACGCAGTAGTTGGCAGTCGCGGTGGCATGGCCGCGGCATCATCGCCATCATCGTCTCGTCAGCGGAAGTTCCATACAAAAAAAAAAAAAAAACAGACAAAAAATAAACAAAAACAACAATACACAATAAAATCGCCAAACCAAATTGTGTTCCGGGTGCGATGCTAATTATACAAAAATGTCTGTGTACGTAGAAATACATTTTAATGACGCGAAAGGAGTGAAATTTTAATTAGAACTCATTCCCAGACTCAAAAGGATAGCTATATAGCCATCAGAGTCATAGTCAGCCAACCAGGATACAGGATATGAAGTCGCTGCGGTTAAAAAATAAAAATTCATAGTATCAAAAGTGAGAAGACTATCATCATAGCAAACAAAAAAAAAAGAAGAAAAACAAAGACAGAAAAAAACGCATTTCGAGGCGCGAATAAAAATGTAATTTTTTATTCGCATTATTAGTGTAGCCTTAGCGCGTTATAGCAAAAAAGTATACATTTATTATTTTAATGTTGAAAAATGAAAAAGGGATGGTGTTTTGTTTGTGTCATGTTTTTTTTTTTTTTTGTTTGTGAAGGTATGAGTATTTTTTGTTAAGGGTTTATTTTATAAATTAGGATATGATGTTACAAATTGTTTGTCTCCATTTTAATTAATGAGTTGGGAAAAGGTTTAAAATTAAATATTTAAAATTAAAATTTAATAATTTTGTAACTGGAATTTTTCTTAAGGAAAAAAAAAAACTGATTGTTGAAAACTGAAACATCATTGAAGTCGGGAAAATAAATAAAAGTACTCTACCTACCTACTTGGTGCACTTTCCCTTTCTTTTTATTATTACGTATGTACCTACTACAGTTACAGTGGTAAATTATTATGATCGGTTTTTATGGCCCATAAAAATAAAGTCATATTTTAGTTTAATATTATACAGTGCCTTTTAGAACAAAATACTCTCAAAGAAAAAGAAAATTTCAAAACGATTTTACCATCATTCGAGAAAATTCCTATTTATGAACACAACAAAAATTTAATAGATTATTCTATAATATTTTATAGGATAGGTGGCCAAAAGAAATCAATGATTGATGACGGATTTATATTGAAAATCTTCAATGAGTTATGTTTTAATTTTAAAGATTTATTGTGTATTGATTTTGAATCGCTGAGTCGTATCATTTTTAGTGTCTATGTTAGGTAGACGAAGACGATATGAAAAACGAAATACCTATATCTACTTATTTATGAGCTTGTGTATAGAATTCTTGGAAAAAAGATTTAATACTAGATATTTAAAAATTTTAATTAAAAAGTACAAGTGACCTCAACTCAACTCCAGAAATTAATGTGTTTCGCCCAGGTATAACTGTGGGGTGGGATCTTCAGTCAGTCTTAAGAGTCCGTAAAAATCGACCAAAATTTGTGTCTAAGTAGGGTATAGCAGACTGACCTGGGCGAAACACATTCGTTTCTGGAGTTGAGGTCACTTGTACATTTTAATTGAATTATATTCATTCTCTCCACTTAAAACTGAAGTAATTTTAATAATTTAATATTTAAATTTCTTCATCTTCATTTATTTAAAAACTTTATTTTTTATGAATATTTCTTACACATGATGAAAGTTAAAAAAAATAATGTATTTACAGCTAGTATACTTACTTACTTAGGTCCTCGGACCTACTACGTTACGACATAGGGCCTCCACTACACCTACGCGCCATCGTGTACGATTTCTTGAAATATATTTCAGCTCTCTCCAACTTTTCCCCAGTCGTGCCGATTCCTGTTCGACCGTTCTTCGCCATGTACTTCTAGGCCGGCCCACTTGTCTTCCCTCCTGTGTGAGCGGGTTCCACTGCATTGCTTGAGATGCAATGCACCGATCGCCTTTTCGAAGCGTATGGCCAATCCACTGCCACTTTCTTCTTCGTATAATGGAGTCTATGGGCTCCTGACCCGTTCTCGCATGAAGTTCGGCATTGGAGATACGGTTGGGCCAGAAAATCCTCAAGATGTTTCGTAGACATCTATTAACGAAGGTTTGCAGCTTTCTAGTGACAGTTTCAGTGACTTTCCAAGTGCTGCAGCCGTAAAGCAGAACGGATTCAGCATTGGAGCGGAACAGTCGTAACATGGTCTTTAAGCTAAAAGAGTTGTTTCTCCATATTTTGGACAGCATTCCGAACGCAGCCTTTGCTTTTCTGATTCGGCTGTTTACGTCCAGTTCAGTTCCGCCACCCGTAGAGACAATACTCCCAAGATATTGGAAATCCTCCATCATCTCTACTGGTTGTCCAGAAATATTTACTTGGATTGATGAGGAAGTTCCAAGGCTGATCCTTTTAGCTTCTGCCGAGTTGATCTTAAGCCCTACGATTTCTGCTTCTCTCTCCACCCTTGTTGTCATTTGATGGAGATCCATGATCCTATGAGAGAGTAAGCATACGTCGTCCGCGTAGTCCAGATGTTTGAGGTGAGATTGCAGAGTCCACTGAATTCCTCCATTTCCACTTGACAAAGCTGCGTGCAGTACGTCACTTATCACCAACAGGAACAGTATTGGTGACAGTATACAGCCTTGCCTAACTCCACTTTGGATTTCAAACTCCTCTGACAGCCTACCTTTGTGCAAAACGTGACACTTGGATCCATCATATGTAGCCTTGATAATAGCAATCAATTTATCTGGGATGCCCCTCCTGCGCAAAGCAAGCCAAATAAAATCTCTATTGACACTGTCGAACGCCTTTTCAAAATCGATGAATAGCAGGTGAAGTGGTGATCGATATTCAACGCACTGTTCGATGATGATCCGCAAGGTGTTGATGTGAGCTAGTATAGGTACATAAACATTAATAATTCTTAATTCAACTAATGGCAAGAAGTTTAAGTTTATTTATCAGGTGCTAGTTGTTTTGTAGGTATAATTATTATTCTAAAAAGACGCTTAAAAGACGATACGCAAATTGTAATCGAATTAGGGTAAATGCACCAGTTACCGAACAGTTTACGGACTTTCAATTAAAAACATGTTATAAAAAACACTTTAATTAAGTTTAGAAAAATGTATAGACATACATTTATTCTGAGATAAAATATCAGGTATTTTATCTCATTTTATGTATAAAAAATTGATTTAATGGAAATTCTCGAACACTTGTTTCCTGAAGCCGAACAAAGAGTTTCCTGTTTTCGAACACTGAAATCAAAAGTTCGTTAGTCGTAAAAAATCGGTTTTGATGCAAAATTTGAGTATTTTGTACAGTTTTTTTTATTAGAACATACAGTTAATTGGCAAAAAAATTAAAGTCAAAATAAGTACATTCCAATTTTTAAAAGAGTTAATAGGTGCTATGGAGCCAACTAGGTACTTATAACACATAGGTACCTTACCTAGTACCTATACGAGATTCAATTTCGAGATTTTGATAATGAGCGATTTCAATCAATGGGAAACTTTTTAAGAAGGTATTGAAGATGTTTCTTTGCTTAAACTTACATAGCCCTTCATATTTGTGTTTTATACCCAGGTATCTAACGTTTTTAGCATTTGAACCGCCGTCGCGTATCAAATATTTTTAAATCCCCGATTTTGGCGGTTAAGGCCCGGCGTTTGTTCGCAGTGGCTTAATTTTATACAGTAACTTTCACAGGTTAAAATCGGCTAATTTTCATGAACAGCTCAAACTTTTGGTTCCTTGATACAATATTAGTTAAAAAACCAGTTTATCAGTTGCAATTAATAATCATGACTTAAAGGTGATTAGTTTAACACAAACTGAACCTAACTGAGGTTTAAACTTTGTTCAGGGTTTAAGTATTTCACAATCACCAATACCATACTTGAACCGGGGTTCAAACTTAGTTATGGAAGTTTGTTCATAGCTTATTATCACTAATCCATGATTATTTCAACTGGTAGATCATCGTATGTGTTTGTTAAACAAAATTGTTTTTCAAAATGACCACAGCTTGAGTTTCTAATCATTGAAACCGCAAATTAGCAGATTTTGGTTGATTCGCGTTACTGAATTAGAACACGTGAAAGAAGCACACAAATATAAAACAATGTGAAAAAACTGTCCCTTTAATCGGCCAAATTCAGTGAGTTCAAAATGTTTGATCTGCGGTTTAAATCCTAAACTGGGCTTGCGCAATTGGCCCTGATAAATTAAAACCTTTGACATAAAAAGCATGATAGAAAGTTGAGATATTTGCATATAAGAAACTATAAAAAGACTATATATCTTGTATTCGAACACCAGGGAACATGCTGTTCGGAAATAGGAACACCACTAAATATACAGTTGCCTATTTTCGAACAAATCTGTTCGGGTTAGGAAACTCGTTTGTTTCCTTTTCTCGATAAATTTAAAAAAACAAGTTATTTGAACTTTTTTTCTATTATGGGGCACCTCCCGACATCACAAAATCTTGTAATTTCGCACAACGGTAGGCGCTAGGGTGTATACAAAGGAAAAACTTAAAATAAATATTTTTCATTCAGGGGGCGTGGTACACACCCATTTTAATAGAATTGATATCAATTAAATGGAGCACTTTATGATTTTCGTAGAATGATGAAATTTTGTAGGGCTTGAAGTTCAAGCAAAGGCAAAATTTTAAGATTTGAGATTTTACATTTAGAGGGCGTGGCATCCGCCCATTTTCTGAGAATTGATATGAAGTATATGGAGCACTTATGGCGGTCGTAGAATGAAGAATTTTGGTACAGCGATAGGACTTGAGATGCCTGCAAAGGGAAAAATTAAAAGTTTCAGATTGTATATTTAGCGTGACATCCACTCATTTTCGAAGAATTTATGTAAAAATATATTGTGGTGAATATGCCCATTTATGCAAACGACGACATCTTTTATTCTTCTATAACAGAATAAATTAGTACTGAGTTGCGCGTCATCTTTGAACTAATGTTATCCAATACCTAAACCACTCTCATCGTTATCCAACACATAAACCACTCTAACGGTTATTTAACACCTAAACCACTATCATCATTTTCAAATGTCCAACCACTGCTATAATTATAATTGTTCGAAAGCTTTTGAGATACTTGTGGAGACTTGTGGAGGAGAAGCACACTCTAGCACTTTCCAGAACCCCACAAGATTCTTGTAGCTTTTTCTCGGATATAAATACCCGACCACTAGTCCGAGAGCGCTAGTTTTGATTTCAACAGCGAATGGATAAACGTCGGTGTGAAAATAGTGAATTAAGAGTTATATACTTGTGCATTTTATAATAAAAGTATTAGAATTAAAGTACTTGAAGTGAAATAAAGTTGTTTTATTTGTGTAAAGCAATTGATGTTCAATCTGAATAAAAGAAATACGTTTTTTTTTGTGAACCCTTGGTAAAATATTACAATATGGAGCACTTACGATTGCTATAGAATTTTGAAATTTGGTAGAGAGGTTGTTTTTGAGGTATACAAAGAACAAAATTGAAATTATGTGATTTTTCATGTAGGGGGCGTGGCATCCACAACTTGTTTACAATAACTGTCGTTTAAATGCAGCACTTCCTACTGAATTAAAAAGAAATGCGTTCTTAGTGTACCCACTTTCTCTGATAAAAAGAAAGTGACTTACAGTACGAACCAAACATTTGTTTTTTTTTACCTGTTTTTAAAATGTTTAAAGTGCGCACTTCTCAAAACTATTTTATATTTACATGCAGAATGAATTTGGAATATTAAAAATTCAATAGAACAAGAAATTAAGTATACGCCCAAATGTAGGTACTATTGTTTTGAATTTTATTTTACGGTAATGTTTAATTATCAATTATCTTATCAAGTGAAGGGATTATGACCTATGAAGTTGTTCACAAAATCTTAAATTTGGTTGGTTTTAAATATAGCTTTATTATACAATCATTTTCAAAAGTTGAGTGTAATGAATGACTTGAAGCACCAACAAAGAGATGACAAGTGTCAGGGGCGTAGCTACCGCGGTATCAGGCGTATCAATTATACGGGGCCCCCGAGATACAGGGGCCTCCGAACCGAGATAAGATTGTAAGAAACTGAAATACATTTTGAAAAAAATTAATAAATAAAAAAGGGTTTTTCAACAGAGCGCTACAAAAGTAGAGCAACAGGGAAAGCAAACGACGTCATATTTCTTGCCGCATACGAGCCAACAACAAGTCGAAATTTTTAAAATTTACTACCGACATTCGGAGTCAGTGGCCTCAACGTTAAGAGCGCTACGTCCAATTTATGATCGTCATAATCGTCCTAGCAGATCATCAATTGAGCGTCTAGTGGAAAAATTTGAATCCACAGGCACAGTACAAAATGTTCCCGTGCCAGTGAGACAAAGAAGTGCCCGTTGTGTCGAGAATATTTGTGCCGCTGAGGCTTCAGTTACAGACAGCCCAAATATGTCTCCCACACATCGTTCTCAAGCATTGGGCATCTCTGTGACGTCGTTGTAACGAATTTTGCGAAAAGATCTTGGCCTACATCCTTACAAGATAATATTGACGCAAGAACTGAACCCGCTTGACCACCAAAAGCGTCGTATGTTCGTGAATTGGGCTGAGCAACAACTTGAAAATGATTCGGATATTCATCGAAAAATCATCTTCAGCGATGAGGCTCATTTCTGGCTGAATGGCTTTGTCAATAAACAAAATATGCGGTATTGGTCAGGCAGAAATCCACACGTTCTCCATGAGTCATCATTGCATCCCGAAAAAATTACGGTTTGGTGTGGTTTATGGGCCGGCGGCGTCATTGGGCCGTATTTCTTCCGTGATGATCAAGACCAGCACGTTACTGTGAGTGGGGATCGCTACCGTTCAATGATAACAGAATATTTTTGGCCCCAATCGGATGATATAGACTTGAACGACATGTCGTTCCAACAGGACGGCGCCACAAGCCACACAGCGAATGTCACAATCAATTTATTGGAAACCAAGTTTGGAGAACGTGTTATCTCACGAAATGTTCCAGTCGCTTGGCCGCCTCGGTCGTGCGATTTGACGCCGTTAGACTATTTCCTGTCAGGCTACGTCAAATCTATGGTCTATGCCAACAAGCCAGCGACGATTGATGAACTTCGTACGAATATCGAACGTGAAATTGCAGCAGTATCGGTCGATTTATGCTTGAAAACCGTCGAAAATTGGGTTCAGCGTCTGGACTTCTGCAAGCGTGCCCGTGGTGGCCATGCAAAACAAATCTTCCATACATAATGGCATCGAACGTACTTTTTTTCGAAATAAAGAATTTTATTGATATCCAAAACCGTTTTTGTTTAATTTAAGAAAACTTTTGTAGCGCTCTTATTGAAAAACTTGATACCTACCTATACTTAGGCCAACGCAAGTGAAAATTTTCTGCATGAAATTCTCAAAGGTACACGAATCTACACACCAACAAAAAAATTTGTTTTTTTTTTTTCGATGCACTGCCGCAGTCGTTGATAACGGTGGTTAATGCTGAATAACGAGTCATCTGAGGAATATAAAATTACACTTAAAAGGGTTTGCCCTACTAGATGGTGATCAAGAAGTGACGCTTTATTAAAAAAAATTATTCGTTAATAATGAAAGCATTGTGCCAACATAATTTTGTTTCAAAAAAAAAAGATGAATGTGATGAACGTAAAAATATAATTAACGTTATAGAGAACTTCGATGTAATTGTATTGGTCTCGTTTTTTTCCTCTTTATTCGAAATCATTAGCCTTACAGCATAAAGACAGTGATTTACAAAAAGCAAGTATTTTTCAAGTAATCTTTTAAATAAATTAGATCAAAAATCATTCTTAAGTTTGCTTATCGAGTCCAGAGATTTAGGAAAAAAGTGGGGGTAACAACTGTTTTTAAAAATAAAAGAAGGAAAATAACAAAATGCTTTTTTGACGAATTATCAGAAGATGAGAGAATATCAGACCCGGCATCTTACTTCAAAGTCAATGTTTACTATTGCTGCTTAGATATATTGATTTCTCAAACTGAGCTAAGATTTCAGAGAATCTATTATCTAAGTAATTTATTTGATGTTTTACAACCAGAAAAACTTTTATCCTTTACAAATGAAAAAATTGAAAAGAGTAGGAAAACTGGGACATGCCAGTTGATCTTTTTGAACAACTAATTGCTTTAAAATCCTGTTTGAAATCAGAAATTCAGTCAAGTAAGGAACTCACACAGTTATTACTAATTAAATACAATAGCCTTGCATCCAGTTTTCCGGAAGTAATAACGGCATGCTTTTTTATTTTTGACGCTTTCCGTAAAAACAGCAACAGCTGAGAGAACATTCTCTAACCTAAAAATAATAAAAAAATATTTAAGAACTTCTATGGGACAAGAACGGTTGCCGGACTAAGCGATCATGTCCATAGAAGTTGAAAAAGCTTGCAAAATTAAAGTCATCGTCAGAAATGGATGATTTAATTAATACATTTGGGGAAACAAAGGCAAGAAAAGTTTTTATTTGAGTTTTGATTACTGTTAGTTTTATAGCACCTACATTTATGAATGTACCTAATTAAACACCATACGTATGTACGATTAAATATACTGGATTTGTTATTGTGAGTGTTTTTGTTGGATTTGTAAAATTTGTTTTTTGTTTAATTCGTAATTTTGTAGGGGGGCCCCCAACTAATTCCTGATACGGGGCCCCTCAAGAGCTAGCTACGCCACTGACAAGTGTTGTTATACCTCATTAAATCGATGTCAAAATAAAATTAAAAAAAGCTATTAAATCTACGTGATGATACCCGGGTCATATCAATTCTTATTAGCTTCAAAGTGTTAATCTATTTCTTGATAATCTAAGACAATTAGAAATACAGTAAAATGAAGAAAAAAGATCAGGAACAAAATTAGCATTATTGTTAAAAATTGTTTGATGATTTTTTTTTTAATATCAGCAATATAATCAGCTTTGCAATTATTTTTTAAATTATAATAGTACATATTTGAATTTGTATAAAGTACAGTTTTGAACTGAGAAAGGTGACAGAAGAAAGAAGATGCATAAACACATGCGAAAATTCTGTAGCGTAAAACAAGATCAGCGAGGGAAGATTATCGAGTCATTAGACCTGAGGAGAAGAAGATCATGCGAAAAAAGAGATTGGGATCGAAGAGTTTTGCGATCAAAACAACACCCGGGAGTTTTATAAAAAAAACCAAAGAAACTGGCTGTTGAATTTAAAACCGAAATGCAGGCTCTCCGAAACAACGAAGGCAACCTAGTCACTGAAGCACTATTGATGTATTCAAGCAGCATTTCCAGCAGTTGCTAAATGGACATCAACTAGAGCAATATAGGGAAGTGAGAAAACTCGGCACCCGCCAATGAGGAACATAGTTCCTCCACCCTGCATAGAAGAGGTTGAGAGGATAGCTAGGCAAAAACAAAAAAATAAAGAACAACAAGGCCGCCGCCGGTTCTACGATGAATTACCAGTTGAACTCTTCAAATATGGAGGAGATGTTTTAATAGGACACATGCATCACATTATCAATAAGGCTTAGGTTGACGAAAGCATGCCCAATGATTGCAATAGCAGCTCCATAACCATCACCTTCAAAAGGGCGATCCTTAGTCTTGCAATAACTATCGCGGAATATCCCTGCTAAGCGTCGCATAGAAGATCCTATCGGACAAACTATGTGAGTGTCTTAAGCCATAGTGCAACACATAAATAGACAAGTTTCAGTGTGGCTTCGGGCTGGCAGATCGACCAAAGACCAAATCTTCACACTGTAGACAATTCTGCAACAAATCTCAAGTCAAGACCCATCATCTTTTCATAGATTTTAGGGCTATATATGATAGCATTCATTGCCAGGGGCTCTATATCGGGAGCCCAGGATAACTGATCCAGTTGGAGAACACACAATTCAATGTGCAATTAGGAAATAGCCCTTCAGAATTTTTCCAAACATGCACAGGGTTTTGGCAAGAAGATGCACTATCATGTGACTTCCTCAACCTTGTTCTGGAGTAGATGGTGTGTAGTGCAGGTCAGACGTTAGCACGGAAGTGCTGACACTGAACAGGTGAAACTTGTTGGTCTTGAAGTAAACGATGATAAGATCAAGTACCTTAGTATCAACAAACAAACAAACAATCAACTGTCAGTTCGCAGGGATTAATCATCAGTTTTTATAGCAGCAACTTCGAAGTAATTAAGGAGTAAGCTACCTCTTAGAGTAAACATTAACTCCTCGACTTTGTTGCGGTAAATTTTACCACAACAAGTTTCACTGGCCTATGTCTTTATTCATAATCCATGTAACATTTATTTTCCGTTGTGGCTCCAAAATGCTCTTAGAGTTCAGTAGATACCTGGTTTCCATCAACCAGAGACCTGCTCTTAAAGTATTTTGGAAAAGCAACAACTACAGGTATTCGAACGAAATCGAGTGGAACAGTTGGTTCCAAAATACGATACTTTGTTTTCCATGTAGACGGACGGTCTCATGTTGATGTGCCGGCGGATGAGCTGAAGAAGTAAGCGAGTCAGGCGGACTCTTACTTAAATCTATATAAACTAAACATCATCCTTAATTTAACTTAACTTATAAATGTATTGTAATATGGGTCGTTAATGCTTAGTATCTAACTTTTGAAATTCTTAATTCTAGTTTTAAAACATTGAATTGTATATAGAGGAACTATCGGAAGTTATTTAATCAGGGTTCACATTTTGAACAAAATATTCCTTCCTTTATCTCTTCTCAAAAAAATGTAGAATAGTTTCAATCGCGCTTCGAATCACGCGCGTATAGTTTGTTTGGTAACTGAGAAAATGCTCAGATTAAGCTTTTTCTTGATTTTACTTCTTTTGATTTTTCTCGAAAAATATAGTTTGGGTATGGGTCTTGCTGAATCCGTGCATGTGACCGTGACTGTAAAGTTTCACTGAGAGTCAACAACGGAGGTTTTCTGGGAGCGAGGAGTCTTTCCAGAAAGCCGGTGTCCCGTGACCGACAATCACGAAAACGTATGGCTGAATGTATGAATGTGTGGGTGAATGGAATGGTCGAGGGAAGAAAGATTTTAAGCTGGGAAAGTCACTCTTTGGAGAGCTAACTCAGCAACTAGTTGTGCTAGAAAGAAAAGAAAAGATTCGAGAAAAAAAATTAGAGGAAAAGATCAAGAAAAAGATTTTATAAAGGAGAAAAATAAAAGTTGGAAAACAAAAGATTGGATTGAAGGTGGAAAGTTAGAGGAAGAAATAAAAGATTCGAGGAGCGAGGAAACCAGGTTGGAAATTCGAGGAGATAGAGAAAAGAAAAACAGATAAGTAGAGTTTGAAGATTGGTACAAATCATTTCATTTAATTGTTGTTTAACTGAATAAACTTCCGATAGTTTGCTTTATTTTATTGATATAGTTTTCGTCCAAGTAAATTATAGTTCGGCTTAGTTTTGTTTCAAACCCAATTAATTTTTGGGACGCGTTATTTATTCCTTTTTTCTTACGGTGTTAACGGCCCAGATTTACTTTGTTCTTTTTGTGACTAAATGGTTCCCCGTGAGCCAACAAATCGCTATTTTGTATATCTATACTTTAATTGAAAAGATCTTGGGTTTTAATCCTACACGTAAAGGTTTCCCAAGCAATTTAGCTTCATTAAAACACTATTAAAAAAAAAAGTAAATTTGTTCTTTAATTTCAATTTAAAAATTCGTCGTTGTTGTTTGCTTCAAAAGGTTTGTGATTTCCTTTTTTTCAAAAAAAAAAAATCACTGGCGCCCATTTTGTGCGAGTACACCCTGTACATTACCTTTTTTTTCAATTTACATTTTTTTATTCTTTTATTAATCGAATTCGATTACTAAAATAATTTTTTACTGAACCCACCCCATTGCTGAGCTACTGGGTGACAGCACTACATATGTGTTGTTGGTTGTGAATTATTAAACGCACCCACTTCATTCTGTTTGACAGATTGTCATTTCATTTTGTTCGCGACGCACGCCGGTTAGTGCATTTTTCATTTTAAATACTCGTTTGTGAAAATTTGTTTTGGATTCGGAAATCCATTTGTGATTCGTGGATAGTAAATCCACCATCATAAAATTATAGTTAAATTCATCCTAAAATCGCGTTTATAAATATCACAACAACTTATCTAAGTGAAAATACTGCGAAGAATAACCTTAAGAAACCGCTGTTACTTCGGTTTGGCGAAAAAAATAGGTTCGAAGCTCCTTACGAGAATGCTCTATACAAAACCCTTATTTCTGTTTATTCTGTTCATGTGGATGTAGTCTAGAAAGTCAAAAAAAACGTCAACTATACTTTAGCCTGGTCACATCGAGCAAATGGACTTAAATTCTCCAGTCAAGAGAGTCTTCAAATACTAGCCCGCAAGCTCGAAACCACTAGGAAGACTGAACCTCGGGTTTAAAAACCAAGCCGTCACGGATGCCAGTGCTAGAGCACTTGGTTTGGATGCCTAGAACTGGAAGAAGTGTGCTCGGGATTGAAGATGGTAGAAAGGCATTGAATCTCAGACAATAACCCTTCATGGATCGGAGCATGATATGATAAGTAAGAACACTTTTTAAACTAGATTTAATTTGAAAGTTCTTAACAGAATTTCAGCCGTCGGAATAATTTTTCAAAAAAAATGTTTCAAATAATTTAGAGAGCTCAACTTAAAATCAATGCAGGTACTATCAATACAAATACAGTTACCCTTCATAATTTTTTTTTTTTTTAAATAGTCCTAACTATAGTTCTATAAAAATGTTTTATTGATTTTAAGAAACTTGGTGCACTTAGAACAGCCGAACGATATTTTATTTTTGAAAATTGTCATAATCATAACATTTACAAAATAACATAAACAGCAAGTAAAATATTAAAGAACAATTTATTATCTTCAGTCTCATCATACCAAACATAAAGATAAACAAAAAAAAAAAAAAACACCAATATGACGTGGACTCTATTAACATAAAAAAATCAATCAGCTATAAGCATCATTCGAACAAAAAAATAAGGCCCATAAAAAAAAACAGAAACTCCACAAAACTTATATTTTCATTGCTGGCAATCATTCATCATTCTAACAAAACCCACTCTGAGGACAGCATAGCCCAATAAAAATCTAGATAAACATTAAAAAAATAAGACTCTTCACTTGAAACGTTATTGTTTCACCCTCAACCCCGTCAAAAGTAATGTTTATTTCGATGGCACCGGTATTTACCCCAGCGTCAGTCAATCGTTGCCCGACTCCGACTCCAACTCATAAGGACAACTGTCAAAAGAGCAGTAAAATCATTAAAAAATAAAAAAAACCGCACCCCAGTCTCCGCGACTTAAAAATGAAGTTAAAAAAAAAAACACCAAGCATGAAAATCCTAATAACATTTTCGGTAACATGATACCGACACAGAAGGATATTTTCATACAACCGACAACCCATCATCCGCACGGCCGGCATCATCCCTCGAAGGCTTGGGTCAATTTTCATTGACAAGCTGGACCCCTAGCACCCGGTTCCGCTGTTAGGTTTGATTTTGATGGTTCGGGTTTGGAGTGTACGGACTGCGGAGTTCAGTTCGGATAGACAAACAAAATTCGACTAAAAAAGTCAGATTTTCAAATTTTCCTAGCACTTTGTAAACACCACAAATTGTGATTGTGATTTTTTTATGTTTTAATGGCTTCATCTTGTGTATGTCCTTTCAGTTTCAGGATCGACTGGTATGGATGGCGGCGCGACACAACGGGCGAAAACAAAGCCAATGGGTACAACACCGATGCTGGTTCAGGTGCGTCAGAAAGTGTTGATCCGACCATGCATGGAAAGCGGGCGAAAAAATCGAGCTTACAAAATTATATGGTACAACTAATGAGCTCATAGCCAGAGAGGTCACCGCCTTATGAATGAAGAAAATCCTTAAATGTTCTAAAATTTACTTATTTATGAGGAGGATTGGACAGAAATCTGCTGACACATTGCTGATGGTTCACACATTTGAATGAGTTATAATTTGTATTTCTTTTAAATTTACCAGAAAACAAAAATCCTACCGGGCAAAAATGGCACAGTGAGATATTTCCTCAGGGCGCTCAGATGACAAGAGGCGCCCCTGGTGAAATGGTGATGGCGATAGTCGATGAGGCGACGAAGAAGGGCGCATCACATACTTTTTTATGACCAGGACCACCATTTAAATTAGAATTTTAATTATTCGACGACAAGGATCGACAATGGGGCGAGCGAGTGAAAGATAGATTTTGTGGTTTCACATCCCAGGGAGATAACTTTTTTTTTATTTTTTATTTCTCCCAAATGGTTAATAATAATTTTCCGTTTGGTCATATTGAGGGTATTTCTTCTTGGTTTAATTTTTTTTTCTATTTCATTGTTTTTTTTTAAATAGAAAATTATTTCTGCCGGAAAATTAGCTCAACATGTTTATTTGTATTTTATTGAGTGAAGTGAAACAACAGCAGGTTAGGTTAATGTAGGTACGAGAGTATAATACTGGCTGACGTTTTATATTTTAATTTATTTCAACGGAATTGATATTGTTTTTACTTAGAATTGACAAAATGAAATGAGGGCATCAGGACTGCCGAACAATTACAACAACCATAGCAGACTATACCTATCGGCAAACCATCAGCAATGAGATTTCTTTTGAAAATCATTTGAATAATTTTTAATGACTTTATTTTCTTTGATTAGACATTGGGGTGCATTAAAAACTAATTTGGTTATGGTTTAACGAGCCGCTCAGTTTAGTTTTTTTTTTTTTTAAATTTTATTGAAATTTCTGCAGAAAAAAAGTAGTATCACATCTCACGGGAGTATTAATGTTTGAATAAGTTCAATTGTTAGATGATTGTATGACAGATGGCAGATGCATTATGTCAGCTCCTTCAGTTAAGTAAAGTGATAGTAATTCAAAGGAAATTTGCATTGCGGTTACTTAGATGTTTTTTTTTTTATAACATAAAAGAACTATGAATAGCAGCTCCATCAAATTAAGTTAAAAAATAATTGTGTATGGATTGGAACAAAAATATCACTATTTGTTTTGGACGCAGCTGCGGGATCTTAGTAGCCCATGAGGGGGATAATCGCAGAACGGGCCATTGAAAAGGTCAGTTATTGGTGAAAATAGTTCAACTTCAAATTCGTCAGTCATAACAAATTTTCAATCAGTGGTTAAAATATTTCCAAGGTCATACACTTTTTGTATTTTATTAAAGATTTTTCAAGGTCGTAAAAGACTTTTAGTACTTACCTCATTCCTGGGATATTCGAAAAGAATGAAAGTAAATTAAATCCACATGAGAGGTCAACTAGTTTCAGTAATTAATCGGCCATAGTTTTAACTTGCAATATAGTTTGTTTTTCTTTCAATTTGAACGGTACCTAAACTGGGTAAACTGGGGCACATTTGACACCGGGCACATTTGACTTTGTGATTTTCGGTGTGAACACACCCTTTAAGAAGAAAAGTTTGAATGGAAAACGAAGCCTCAATTAATATAAAGAAACGTTATGAACTTTGGCATTTTTGCTTCAACTCATTTTCGAGTAACACGTGTTTTTGTGATTTCGGGATTTTTGATGTAATTTTTGACCACCGGTTTGTAAGAGATTTGTGAATAAAATAAGAGTTTTTTTCATTGTGAAATAATATAATGATAGCATTGTTCTTAAAATGTTAATATTTTAAAGCCAATTTTGTTAAAGTAAAACATTAATATAAAAAAAACATTAAAAAAGTTATGGAGAACCTTTGGGGCACCTTTGACTTTTGCAAAGGGGGCACATTTGACTGTTGTAGGGGTACATTTGACATTTGTTAAATGTGTAAGCTTATGAAAAAATATGGGACAAATAGAACCACATTGATAATGCGTATGAAAAACCAGGATTCCTTTAAAACTGGTCTGATTCGATGCATTCGGGAAAGTAGCGCTGACGAAGATTTCACTTTTCAATCGAAATATGCGTCGCGCCAAACCCTTACGAAGCTGCAAGACAAAGAACTGGTAGAATATGTGAAAAAATGCTCCGTTCACGCATACGGCTTGTCAAACGATTCTTTCAAGAAATTTGTGTATGACTTTATTAAGGCCAACAATATTAGCTGCCCACCATTTCTTTGACTTTAAGGAGTGAAATCAAGTTCAACTTCTCGCTGTAGTCAAAAATTTTTATTTCACGTTGACTTCGGCAAATTCTATATTAAATAAGATACATATTTATAAATGTTCCTATGTATAATTCTTAAGGACCTTATGGACTGATAGTTTTTAAAATGAAGTCTTGTCCATGTTAATTTTTTAGAACATGGATTTATTGATTTATCTTTCTTTATATTTTGAAAATAAATTGTTTAAAGAATGTTTGACTTTTCTTTCTATTAAAACAACAGGCAGAATAGACCCGCTGATACTTTTTATGCATACGATTATGAGTTAAAACTGCAATTGTCAAATGTTCCCCGTGTAATGTCAAAGGTGCCCCATGCCCGGGGCACCTTTGACAAAATGATTTTTTTTAAACAAATTTTAAAAAACTGATGAAGTTGTTATAAAAATGAAATGTATCTGTGAGTCTTTTCTAGAATAGCCAATGCATCATACGAAAAAAAATATTGGAATTCATATATAATTTTGGTAACTACAGACCTTTAAAAATTAAGTGTCAAATGTGCCCCAGGTTCCCCTACCTAATTAAAAGATTTTGACTAGCTAAAAAAGTGGGAAAGTGTTTTATATTGGATAAAGGGGGTTTGAATTTGTTCGCATTGCAGCTAGATTTTTTTTAGTGAAGACAAGAGTTACTCTAAAGGAATAAATGAATTTTGAACAAACAATTCAAAATAGTACTGAAAATGGCAAATATGTACTTACGTACTGAGAAAATCAAATAGTACTGAATTCAGTACAATAGTAAGCCTTTTTTCCAACAGTGGTACCTACCATTTTAAAAGGTTTTGACTAGCGGAAAAATACATTCTGAAGAAAACACGTTTTGAACACACCAAACCAATTAAATAAGCGATATAAGTGGCTTATATTCTTTTCTTTATGAAATGTGTAATTGTACTCACACCCAGTTCACGTTTTTATAATTGAAGAAAGCTCGCTACGACATAGCTTATCACTTATTTGAATGGTCTGGTGTGTTCAAAACGTGTTTCCTTCAAAATTTCTTTTTCCGCTAGTCAAAACCTTTTAATTAGGTAGGTATCGTTTAAATTGAAAGAAAAATAAATAATATTTTCCTACTCAATCCCTATAAATTACGATGCATTTGCAATCTAATTGATAAACTAGTAATAACATCCGCGACGGGCGGTGTAACTCAAACGCCTGTAACTTATATTTTCACTTTCTTGAGTCAACACCTTTTAATTGGTAAATATTTAAAAAAGGTACCACTATTATACAATTAAAAAAAAAATATATTGCGGCTGTCACTCAAACGTCTGTCATTAACATTTTAATTTTTTTTGGGTCAAGACCTTTTGATTTGGATACATTTCAAGTGGTTTCCTTCAAAATCCTATTACTAAAAAATTTACAGATTTCACTCATAGAGTAAGAATGGGAGCATTGAAAATGACTTGCATTTGCTAGATAAAACAAAAACATAACTAATTGTTTGCACTTAAACAAAATTCCATTAATAAAAATTAAGTTGAAGCAAGATATGTTTATAGAACTCCTTATTTATCATAAATAAACAATTATAAAAATAAATAATTCCATATGTTTTTGGATTTTCTTATAAAGAGGTGATGTTGACAACATATCGTGATGCAATAAGGTACATTATAATTATTTTAATTTGGTAAGCTTTTCATTTGTGAAAGCTACAAAAATAGTTGTAGGTAACTGATAGCTGAACACAAGACTGTAACTTCAATCAAAAGTGCTCAACTTTGTGTCCATACCATACATTTCTTGCAAAAACTAAAACATTATATTATAGAGCTCTTCACTGTTTTCGAATCTTTTTATTTTGACAGTGATATACAAGCTAACCATTTCCCAATGTGCTTGGAAGGTTGAAGTTCCAAGCGAATTAGGTACCTCTTCCTATCATTAATAATTTGTTCGCAAATTTCATCTTGCCTGAATCTGTTATTCTACTTTTACTGACTAATGACTTTTTCCGACTTAAATGACTGCCTAACCTACCTGTTGCAAAAAGTTGAAATTTTCTCAATTTTATACTGCACCGAATTTTGTTTGACAATTAAAATCTTCAAGTAACACTGTAAATTTTTCTTGTTTGCTATCGTCATTTTTTTCTGTGCGCCAAACCAACAAACCAACAAATTGAGTACAGCAACAGCTTGTCTTTAATAACCATAATTCAAAAAGCATTAAATTTGAATTTTGTATTAGATTTCCAACTTTGTAATCTCTAGTTTATGTAAAGAATACGTATTTAAATTAATAATTTCTGAATAATTAAGTAAATAAGGTAGGTGAAAAAAACATTAACTAAAATTGTTTTAAATTTTTTCGAAGTTTTCAAGAATTTGTAGATAGTTTTTTTTTTTGTGTAAATCTTAAGGGAAGTATTTTTAAACCTTAATCTGGAGGATCCGTTTAGAATTTTGTAAGTTACGAATTTATTTGATATTAATTCACTTTGCTCTTGTTAAATTAATCAACAAATTTTTTTTTAACATTATCTTATACCTAATCGTAGGAGGTTTGAAGTCAACAAGTCATTATGTGCGTGGGTTTTGTTTTACAATTTTGTGAAATTTTGTATCAACTTTTCAATTCTATGCGCCAAAACTCGAAACGACTATTAACTCAATCACATTGTTAGAATGTGTTTGTACAACATTTTCCAATTAAGTTTGCATACAAATTTAAGTCATCCCTTTAATTTGTCAGTTTATTCATAAAGATCTGATATATTTTGTTAGGGACAAACCTTCTTCAGAATTAGGTACAAGAACAGCAACATTTGTCTCTCATCTTCTTGTGACTATAAGTGGCCTCTACTGTTTATTACTTCTATTTTTTCAGTGGTACGAGCTACGAAATAGATTATTACATTAAAATCCAAGAAAAAATAAAGTTAGTACCTGTCCGTTGCGGTGTCACAAAATACTCATCTTTATTAATCATAATTCTTAAAGTACTACATTTTAAATTTTCTATTATATCTACAACTATTTAATCATCTACTGTAGAGAATATGCTACCAAGAATCTTAAATTACAACTTTTGTGCGTGTTTAAAGTTTTGAATAATTAAGTCAATTAGGGAGGTTATAAAGCATAAACTCTAATTGATTTTCACTTTTTTTTTTTTCAAAGTTTTCATGCAATTGTAGATTATTTTTTGTTTTTAATTAATCTTTTATGTCTGGCTTAATAAAGTATTTTAAAATCTTAATATCGGAGACTAGTTGGTTGCAGGACCCCAAAGGGCCGTCGAACATAATTTTGTTAGCCAGGGCCAAGGGCAAATATGTATAAAATTTAGTTGACAAACTCACAGTTCACTTTCATAAAATTTAATTCAAGAAAATTGGCAACCCCTTATATTTTCGTTTAGGAGCAGGAGTTTTTTTTCTGATTTTACAATCAGGGTTACCCAGCAGCCAGCAGTGAGTCAGAAAAGAGCGTTTTATTTATAATAAAAATATAAAACATAATTGAATAATTTCTCAACACTTTTGTTTAAGCAAGTAACCAAAGATATTTATTTTTACAAGAAATTTAGTCTGAAAAAAGTTATTATTTTTTTGTTAACAAGTTAATTTTTTTTGTACAAAAGTTTTTTTTTTTTGTAGAAAAGTTACTTTTTTTTTGTGAAATAGTTATTATAAATTTATTATAATATACACATAATAAATAGGTTCAAAACTTTTGTAAATACTACTGTAGTAAATTTTGCATGTATCCCTTTATCCTCCGTTCCTTTTCTACCCCTCAACCTCTATAAACACGCACTGTGACTATACACAACACAACATCCCAGCGGGAAATATCGTCCCCAATGAATTTTATAGCTGAATTCTTCAATCAATTCAGTAGCCAAATAATAAAAGGAAACTTCATGCAATGATTTAGTCAGTGAAGAGTCATGCGAGGTTTCCTCAGTTCATAGATTTGAACCCACTTTTTGCTTTGTGTGTAGAAAACAACAAGACAACATCAATCAATGCACTAGCCAGATAATACAAGGAAACGACATGTAATGATTAAATAAGTGAAGAGTCATGCAAGGTTTCCTCAGTTCATAGATAGGAACCCACTTTCTGCTATGTGTTTAGAAAACAACCCTTTCTGTCGTTGAATTAAAAATTGCTTTTGATATGGAAAATTATAAGATGAAAAAACTGTTGAAAAGTCATGTAGAAATTCATCAGTTCATCGTCTATGTCCACTCATATGCTTTGTAAAGTGTGCACCGCCATTATGTGTTTTGATAGAAGTTGATTTTTTGTGTGTTCTCTGTGTTGACATTGTCTACTGATAGTAAATTTTATAAGAGGACTTGTGAATTTCTATTAAAATGAGGATATCTAAGATTGTCTCAAAGTATTTCAGGTTGTTGGTTAATCACCACTTCGCATATGAAGGGGTGATTAACCAACAACCACTGACCTAGTGATTTCACTTTAATTAAATTTAAAGTTTTAATTCTATATTTTATTTTAATTAACCAATCACAAATTCACAACACATGGGTACACAACAGAGTAATGAATTCACTATTTATTTAATTTTCATCACATTTTTCATATTGGATTAACTATAATTGCTGAATAAATAACTACCACTAATTTTGTGATTTGATAATTGAATTTTCATTACCATTTTCATCGAAGACATTTAACTGATGAATAAACCACATACATTTATGTTGTGAATTCACAATTCACAAAAATAAAAGACCACCAACAATTCGATACACTGCGATGTTCATCGCTTACAAAGATATGTTCATTTTAATTTTGTAGGTAAGCTCCTGTGGTAACACCAACCAAATTTTTCGCAAAATGCCCCTACTACGCTTAAGTTCATTTTCACTTGTATTCATTTGTACTTTATTCATTTTGGTAACACCATAATTTGATTAAAAAGAGCCTATAAACATTTTCAATGTTAAAAAAAAAAATAAAATAAAAAATCCGCGATTTATTTCGGGACTTTCCAGCTGTTGGGTGTCACTATAAACTCCTTTTTTGTATTCATTAATATTCTCGTAGTCAAGACCTTCCGATTGCGATATATTTTGGTGGCATACATCAATTATCTAAAAATTTTAATACGAAATCCGCGAATTTAATCGCGTCTGTCGGGGGATTTGTGGCCACTTAGACGTCTGTCATGTACATATTCGCACTCAGGGGGGGCAAAATCTTCCGTTTGTGATACATTTCAAGTGCGAAAAATTGCGTTTTCGGGGACGTCTGTCAGGGGTTTCGGGGCCACCTACACGACTGTCGAACCCATTTTTGCAATCAGGGAGTTAATGGTGTCAAGTTGTATTACATTTGAAATTGTTTCCCACCCGATTTTTATTTTCAGAAAAGTTGATGCACTTTTGATGCACTTTTGCGTGGTAACTGGTGGGAGACGAACGTATTCGTTATCACTTTCAACGTGACTACTTATATACTATTAATGTCTTTTAGTTTCCTTTCACGCTAAAATATGCTGCCAGCCCTTGATCTTATACTGTTAGTGTCAGGCGCGGATCCATGATTTCGGTTAGGGGGGGTGCCAATTTTCGTGTAAGTTTGCCTACCTTAAAAAAAATCGTCTATCGAATACTTACGCCTTTTTAATGATTATCTGTATATCTTTCTTAAAAATATTAAATATAAACTCAAAATCAAACATAAAAAGAACACTTTTTTTTATTTCATTGAAGTTAGTCTCTTTAAATATTGCTCTGTATGCTTAACTTAAAGCATTAAATAGGAACTATTATGTATTAATAAAAAAATAACAATAAATAAATTAATTTAAATACATGGTGTGCAGTTCTTAAATAATAAAATCTAGTTTTTTGGTGGGACCGGTTTTTGAAAACCACGTTATTACTTTTTCAACATCGATCGGGATTTGTCTGTGGATGTGCATAAGTGCCAGACCGCGGAGGCGGTTTTCACCCGTTGTTGATCTTAAATATGTTTAGAGGCACCTCAAAGAAGAAAAAGACCTCTCTGCCGAAGAATTTGTTACCGGAAGCGTTGCAAGGATACGGAGAAAACTATGTATTATTACAACAACATTACTATTGCTCTATAATTTTGCATTCTTTTATTTTATCACAGCTTGCATAAATTCATAGTTCGATCAACTTGAAATTCCTTCCTCCGCCCGTCCCATCAGTCCACTTACAGATGTTTCATTCTACAATTTTCTCAGAATAGAATAACACATCAATCCACAATATAAACTATCGACGGCATTCTAGAATTTACTAACACGATTTGCACAAAAGAATCACAATTTGTTCAAAAGTTTATCAAAAAATAATTGTCAAAAATATGCTTTAGATGGAGTTGTGTAGTAAAATGCTTAGCTAACTTTTAGCTTCGCTAAATTTTTGAGAGAATTTTTTATGGGCTTAAGATAAAAAGTATTTAACTGCCAAAGCCGAATCAAAATGAAATGAGCTATACAAAAAAATTAAGAAATTTCAGACGAAAACACTTGTTGCTATTTGCGAAATTACCTCATTTTTCGCTCCAAGGCAAAGTTAAATAAACAACTGAGTTGAACGAACCTTTATTAGCTGAACCAGTGAACGCGCTCTTCGTTTCTATTCCTGAATGTTTCATTGTTTTTTTTTGTTTCGGAGGGCCTCACCAACACCAACAGCATACAGCAATCTCAAATCTCAGTTTCAGTTGCCTGAACAAAAAATCTTCAGTTTGGCTGTAAAAATACTGAGAAAAACAAATTGTTGGATTCGCTTGACAAAGTTGTTAAATTATGTGAACGTTCACCAAGTCGGACCGCAAGGAGTTCCAAAAAATCGCCCTTACCATTATAGCAATTGGCTTTTGCATTAGGGGAATCCCAATTCATCGGTTACTTTGTAAAAGTATTCCACATCCCCATCAACAACATTATTGTTGGATCAGAAATGTTGAATATGTGCAAACAAAATCCTTTCGTAATAAGCTTTCATCATAGTGTTTTACATTTTTATTTCGTTAACATGAACATTCTCTGGTTAGAATAGGTAACTATGATATTTTGTTAGCTTTTAAAAATAATCTACTACTACTAAAAACCAAACAAAAAAATGTTTGTATTCAAAGATTCTTTTTTCAGAAAAATATTTGGAAACAACTCCGGACTTTGATTCCTGTTTGGTTTAATAGAAACGTAGAATTGCTCAGGGGGGGGGGGGGTTGAGAGTCGACTAGCAGGGCAAATAGTATAATATTTTTGCCTGCGAGTAGCCTGCCAGTTATCCTGCTAGTGTAGTGTATTGTTTTCATTTGTTTGTTTTGTTTCCATAGTTTCCATAATTTTTATATTTTTCTGTATGAAATATTTTAAAAAAATCATACTAATTGACAAAACGCGCAGAGAGCAACTAGTCACACATACATCCATAAAACTAACACTATGATACAAATGCTACTAGTTCTACTCGCTGGTCTAAACCCCGGGTTAGTAATAGTAACAGACCCTGAATTGAATTTCGAAGACCTGAATTTTGAGAACAGAATTTTGTAGTATGAAATCTGAACACGTACAGAATTCAATGAGGAAAATGGGTCATAAAACTAAACCATTATACAAAACTTCTTTCCTTCGAAATTTGTCTATAAGGCGCGTTTCACTGTAAGGAATTATAAATAAAAATTACTTAGAAAGTGCCAATAATTAAGCCAACAATAAAACTTATGGCTTTGTTGTTGTTTACCCAGAGATGTATAGCTGTTAATTTCTGAATAAAACAGGCATATTTATTACAAACACACACTTTTATCTAACAAATTATCACTGAAGTTGAAAGAGTTAACGTCATAACGCAAACATTTTAAAGTTTTTCTTCGAATGAAAGTCCCAAATTTTCTTCGACTTTTGTAAACGTTTTACAAACCTCCAAGCTCCAACAGCGAGCAAGCAATCACTCTAGCTATTGTTAACGCAGCGCGGCGCGCGTATAGCATCGCAAATTTTGTGAAAATTTAATTACGCTTTCCTATACGCCACGGTGGATTTCGGTGTACTAAAAATAGCTTTATAATTATTTACGTGGTTCATTAAATCGCCAGGATAATCAATTAGATTCTTCCACACCGTCATCAGAGGAGGACACCCCTACCAAAAAGGACAACAAAAAAAACAAGACTGGACAAAGCCATATGAGCCGACCTATACGTCTATAACGGAGTATGTCCAAGAACCACCACGTTACGTTGTTGTTGTTGTTGTTTTCGTGTTTTGTGATGCTGATGTTCGCTGGAAAAGATCCAACAGGTTTTAATTGGATACACAAGTGACGTATTCAAATGAAGAGAAATTTAATTATACACATTTTATTGGATTAGTGGCAACAGTGGCAACGGTGGCTTTTTCTAGCCAACAACGAGGTATAGGTGTGTAAATTAACGCAATTGTTCCTATAGTCCTGAACCAGAGTCGAAAAGCTGCGGAGGTGTCCAGTGTCCATGATTCTCCGCATGGCACGTCAGCTGGCCATTTCACATTCTGACAGCTTGACGCGGGTATATGTTGTCTCTGGATGGTGTATCGGCCTCGCCTCGGTTAAATATGGTTGAGATACTTCTGCCATCTTTTAAAGGATGTACAAAATGGGGAACGCATTGACAAAATAACACTTTTTGATAGATTTAGAGAGGGGGGGGGGGGGGGGCGAGGGGGCTAAAAGGGAACGAAATGTATGTGTTTGTTGTGGACTAACTTGCGCTTTGGGTAAATTTGTCATTACATTACACTCCGGTGTATCGAGTTTCTAGTCATCAAAAGTGGGGCAGAGAGGAGATGCACATATGTAGGTTTATAGGAATTTAATACCTGACAGCGTGAGCTGCCTGGCTGGCTCTACTCTGTCAGTCGGAGGTGAGGGATTAACTTTAATACCTTCTAATTGACACGGCAGATCATTTATATAGATTTTGCGTGGCGAAGGATGTAATTGGATGTTGCTAGGGACTAAGCTGTCAATTAATCCCAATGACTGTTTTTCGGTGTTAAGCGTTTGGCAAATAAAAAGGTGATTTGTTGAATGGGGGCTAATGATATACTAATGGTATTGAATTCGGTTAACAAACAACAATATGAAGTTAGTAAAAAATGGATGAACTTGGATAGCTTGAGTAAGAATGATTAAAATTTCAATTGTTTTCTTTTCATATCACACCAAGTCGTTGATATGGAAATAAAATTCGTTGCAAATAATCAACGCGCCTATTTTAAATTTTATTGCAGTTTTCAGATTCAGGTAGGTACCTACACTTCAATGGTAGAAGTTTTCTAGGAAAAATGTTCACATTTTGTAATTAGAAATTACTTTCTTCGCTTCTTGTTCTTCTTTTTTTATTAAAAAGTTCTTTCCATGCAAGGGGGGAAATGCTTGATGGTGGTTTCTCCCAAATTAGTTTGGTTGTTTTGGAAACTGTTCCGAATAAAATCTCAACTGACTGAAGCTGATGTTTATGGTAAACATGGAGCTGAAATTAATTTAAAAGTTTAAAAGTTATTACTTTAGCACTGAAGTATGAATGTTGATAAAACATACATTTCTGAAGTAGAAACCAACCAGTTTGATCTTCTTGAGTCACGTGGACGAACATTTCTTCTGCCTCTTCATTAAATGATGGTATCGGGGATGGTGGAGGGGATTTCGTTTGTTTGATGCAGCTCTCCTGTTTTATTTACCACATATGTGCTGGTTATTGTATCATTTGGCCCAAGTTGGCATCTGCTCAAACTTTCCTACAATTTCAATGAAGTCGTCGAAATATTTTTGTTAGCAAGTTCTTTCTTTTGCTAAAGCCAAAACTGTTTTTGCTTCCGAAAAACTTGAACTTGTTAGCTCTACGACTGGTTCCGTATTATGTCTTTCCAGCTCGTTCTGGACACAGTCGTTAAAGCTGTTGACCGTTTATCTACTCATAAAAGTTCTCAGATCGCATTCAGCCACTTCCGGATTGTCTTTTAACCCACTTTTTGGACATATACTTTTGATAGCAGCCTGCGGAAGAAGTACATAATGAGAAGACAACGGAGACAGGGATGCGTCTTCCAAAATTTCTGCAGCATCTATTTCCTCCAGGTACTTTTTTAGCTCCCGGAGCCATTTTCGTATTGACCGCTCGTCCTTTTGACATTCCCTCTGTTGTTCTGAGGGACAGTTCCAGATAGAATCATGTCTTTCTAAAATAATTTTGTGTAGATACAGTTTTTAACAAAACGGGTTGTATTTGTGTGGAATCTACATTCGGCTAGATCTATGAGCCATTCCACTGGGCGGGCTGACCACGAGACGAGAAAAGTCTCGGTCTCGATCTCGGTCTCGTATGATGAGACCGAGACGAGACTGGTTTTTAAGCATCCGACTGTATATTTGGATCGAAATTAACAGAGAATCTAATAAATTCAAAAATCCAATTTCAGTTAAATAATTATTTTCTTCTGCTCGTATTCAAACTATAATCGAAATTATTTCGTTCCAATAATCAACTAGTTGACCGGAAATCGTATTTTTCGGAGACGAGACTGAAACGAGACTTAATTAAACGAGACCGGAACGAGACTGAGACGAGACTGAAAATTTTCGATTTTTACGAGACCTAGTAGAGACTTTCAAAAGTCTCGCAGTCTCGTCTCGTGGCCAGCCCTACATTCCACTAGTATTTTTTCCTCGGCCACAGTAAGCTCTCTGCAGGGTCAATTTTTTCTTGGCTTTTGTGCCACTCTGCAATGAATGCGATCTTGTAGAGTGACTCTAGGAACCCCGAACTCCAGACTAGCGATACATAACGGTAAATTTTATTCAATATTGAAGAAAGTGCCGCTTCGGAGTTATTATGAATTTTTCTGTTGCCTTTTGTTGTTGTTTCCATTTTTAAAGTTCTTTTTGAAACAATATAATTTTTAAATTGTATTACCCTTTCATCGTTATCTATTTTACAAGAAAAATTACAAATGTAAGTTTTACTTATACGACCAACTGAATTTTTATACCTACAAGTCAAGGATCCGTCATTGGGTTAGAGGCAACAAACTTTTTAAGACTCAAGAGTAGCCACACATCACAGACTTGAATGAATAATCGAGAGGGAGGTAAAAGATCAAGATGTCAAACAGAACATTAGGGGTATTCCTATTCATGCAGGTGCAGGGACATATAAGGCCCAGGGTCATAACGCCCAATTTTTATTTTTGGACTTAAGTGGGACATAATGGCCAAATTCCATTTTGGCCTGAAGGCCCACCCAAGTGCGAGCCAAGGCCCAAATATTTTTTGTTTAAAATGGAACATGAGCCCAAATTTCAAAGTTTCCTCATTTCAATGCAATAAACAACTTTTATTTTTTATTTTGTATCTAGGTGCCCAGGTGCAGTGCAATAACGCCCACGGAATCATCCCCCGCGAGTGTTAATTCCCAAAAAAAAAGGAAATAACACCCGCGGGGGTTAATTCCTTTTTGGTTTTGTGAACTAACACACGCGGGTGTTAGTTCCGTGGTCTTAAATGCACTGTATCCTAAATAATATGTAAGGAACAGTTAAATATTTTTGTTGACTTTGAAATGTTGTAAGTTTTATCATTTGATGATTCCTTTTTATTGGGACATAACCCCCAACATTTTTATTTGCGCCTTGGGTCTCACTTGGGTGGGACCTTAATTTAATTTGGGCATTATGTCTCACTTAAGTGAGACCTAAGACCCAAAAATAAAAATTGGGTGCTATGTCCCAGCTCCCTTGGCCTTATGTCCCTGCGCCATTCATGCAACGGCGTAAAACCCAGATAAACCTGGCAAACCTTATAATTTTATCTCTGCAGAAGTGAACTGTCAAAATTTGTTTGGGAAAAATATTCTGCATATCACATAATTTTATCTCATGAATTTGATGCGGAAAGCGTAGAAAAAAATCTGATACACTGGGATAAGTCATTTTTGACGATTAATTTGATTATTTCCCACGTTTACGCAAATATTTAAGGGGGGTGTTCATGTTAACATCTTGCGTAAGTTTTATTTTTCTAAAAAAAATAAACAGAAAATTTTCAATTTGTGATTGTTTTTCCTTTGACTGTGTAGTGTGTAGACTGTAGATGTTACAAATTTGTGACCAAATAATGCTCGTCTACCATTAAACATTCAAATGACCATTATTTGCATATCATCCTTTTGAAATCAAAAGGATTTTGTGAAATTTGTCGATTTGTGACAAAAAGAAGATCACACATAGTCATAAACACCTCAGCATATAAAAGGGAGATATGTATTTTTTTCATTCGTTGTATTCTTGTTGTTGTGATATTTAAGCTTCTCCTGTAAAACAGTTTCATCCCTTTAAACACAAATCTCTATAAATGGAGCCAAGTAAAAGTTGGTCATTTGATGGCAACATAAAAGACAATATCTGAAACAATAAATTTTCTCTCCCACCTCTTTGAACTGTGCTATACAGTTACTGGAGTGATACTATATAAAGTATTGTTTTACACTAGCTGGGGTTGTATGCTGAGAAATACCGATAGCGTCCTGGCTCCTGGTGAATATAGTTTTCGTTTTAAATCGAAGATTTTTTTTTTTATTGTTTTTCTATTTTCGGGCGATTGAAATCGTGCGGGGCCTTTTTTCTGCATAACAATTGTGATGTGTGAAAATGTATACACTTTAAATGCTAAACGCTTTCAAGGAATTCCTACATTAAAAGGACGAAAGATTTTTGATTTTTTTGTTCTATTGAGGTTGGAAATGGGAGAGTGGTGGGCAGCACATTTGAAGTTTAAAAGTTTGCATTTGGAAATAACACTTCTCTAGACTTCTAATGGACAAAGAGAGCCAAGATACCGCTGCTAGGCAGAACACTTTATTCATCTTAGACGATGCTGGCCATCACACAAGAGGAAACGGCCTCAACCAACTTTTTTTTTTTTTATATATATTCCACGCGCGCAAAAGGGGTTATGGCTACCCTTAAAATGTTTTTAACACAGCACGAGCGATTAGGTAAGTATGAGAGGATTTAGAAGGAGATACCGATGCACATTGGTTTTGAACGTTTGCACATCGAAATGGGAGGGGAAAGTCGAGTCAGGTAAAGCATTCCACATTCGTGTAGTGCGACTGAAGAAAGAATCTCTGTACATTACAGTACGTCCGAAGTTGGGCTCGAGGGTGAAGTGATGGGTATTCCTAGAAGCGCGAGTATAACGGTTGAATTTTTTAAGGGGACGAATGCAACTGGCTACACTGATTATAATAATAGCGATAAAATAGAGAAAGACACGAAACATTACGGCGGTGTTCGAGAGATGTAATTGTTTCTGTTATAGATCTTTCGCATATTATTTTTAAAGCTCTCTTTTGAATTCTGTCCAACAAACTCAAGTGAGTTTTTGGAGCTCCTGCCCAAACATGAGAATTGTACTCAAGTTTTGGACGAATAAAGGCTTTGTAGATCACAGCCAGATCAGAAGGGGAACAAAACATCTTGCATCTACGGAGAAAACCTAAACACTTAGCAGCGTTTTTGGCGACATCAAATATGTGGTCATTCTGAGAGCTGTTCGGTTTCCTCGATGCAAGTGCCGCCCATGGATAGTGGCATTGGGGGTGGGTTTCGCTTTTTAGAAGCATTAAATTCTACGCGGTTTTTGATTCCCCATTGGACAGTGCTGTCGGGATCAGAATTTAATGAGCTTATCATACGCTGCCGTTCAAGTTCCACATCCAACGGACATGGATGAGAATCTGTAAACGAATATGAGAAGCTGAGGGTACTATCGTCAGCAAAACAGTTTAATGGATTAGAAGTTTCAGACAAAAGATCATTTATAAAAATAAGGAAAAGAGTCGGAGACAAAACGGAGCCCTGGGGCACACCAGCATTTATTTTGTGGATTTCAGACTTGAAACCGTCCAATACAACTTGTATTGAACGGTCCGAAAGGTAATTTCTAATCCAACGATGAAGAGATTCATCGAAACCAAATGCGCGCATTTTCGATAAGAGAGCTTGGTGCCAAACTCTATCAAACGCTTTTGAAATATCAAGTGCAATACTCTTACTTTCTCCAAAACGATGTAAAGACTTGTTCCACTGTTCGGTGAGATATACCATCAGATCACCAGTGGACCTATTGCTACAAAAGCCGTACTGCCGGTTATTAAGAAGCTTTCGTTCCTCGAGATATTTCTTGAGCTGGAAATTAATCAGCGTTTCCATGACCTTGGAAAGAAGGGACGTAAGTGCAATTGGTCGATAGTTAGAGGGAAGGTGAAAAAGATACGCCTTTTGTAGGGACAGGCTGGACAAATGCTGTTTTCCATCCACTCGGAAAGAGACCAGTAGAGTAGGACAGATGGAAAAGCTTACGCAGTGGTTTTGTCAGCGTTTAAGAACAGCTCTTCAGAACAATGGGAGGGATACTATCCGGGACAGCGGATTTGTGTACATCGAGATCCTTTAGAACTCTAGCAACTGCGCGAGTGCGAAAGAAGATTTGTCCCATAAAATCATTTACGCTCTCAAGTACAGGAGGAGTGATAACACTTTCTGGCAGCGTCCAATTAACAGCAAACTGTGCTGCAAGCAAATTGGCTTTATCTTGCGAGCTGACAAAAGGAGTATCATTGAAGACGAGCGTTGGAACCGAGGACGAGGTGGTATTTCGTATGTTTTTTACAAATGACCAAAAATTTGTACTATCTTTGGGACATTGTAGTATTTTTTGCAGTATTTTTTGATCATGTAAAAATTTGGTTCTTCGAATATGAACGTTTCAGGTCTTTCTAGCTTGTTGAAACTTTTTCCGGTTTTCCTCAGTAGGGTTGGCTTTATAACATCGGAAGCTTACTTCTCTAACCCTAATAACCTCCTTACAGCTCGAATCAAACCATGAGTTTTCTTTGGGTTTGATAGATTTCACCCTATTCGGGATAAAATTTCTCATTCCACAAATGGTGTACTTAACTAAAAGCGTCTAGTTAGGGACAGAGCTGGCTGGAAGGGCTTGTTGGTTGAGGGTCTAGTCCATCCTGGGCTGTGAGCACCATCTACAAGTAGTAAAAATATTATGGTTGTTAAGAGTTCAGCTAACGCAAAACTCATAAATTCGACACCGTAATTCATTTTTCAACTAAGTTGTGAACCAATTGGCTAGATCATCCAAGTTTCTGAGTTTATATCGACTCAAATCTTCGAATTTCGTGGCGTTGTGCAATCACAAAATTTCAGTTTGTAAATACTTTTATCCGAATCAGGGGACATTTTGTTCTGAACTAACTTAAGTTCGAGATCTACCTTTCATGTTGAGCTTGTGCTGCCTTAAATGCGTAGAACTTCGTTTATCTTTTATAACTTTTTGACTTCCCAAATTGAGACTAAAGTTTTTTTTTGAAATGTGCTTCACTCGAAAACATCTCCTTCCATCATAGCCTAAATCCCATACATTCCCGGTATTAAAAGTCAATCACCATTCAACCGTCCCATAAATCGTAAGCTTCTCTCCCAAAACACCGTGCATAGACAAAATCCTGTCCAAATTAAAATTCTCAAAAAAAAAAAAATCCTAACACATTCGGATTTGCTTGACAAAATTGCTGATTTCTTTAAAATTTGTTTGTTCGCAGGACTTCGAAGCTATGATGGGCAATAAAATGAGATACACAACACACACACAAGGCTTTTTCCCTCTCACAATAATGGAGTCGGGGGAGGAGGATGTTGATGTATTCAAAAGTGTTTAAATTCCAATTGATTGAAATCGAAACATATATTACACGACAAGCCAACGAACAACTCGGCGTTTGATTTGATTTTTATTTTTGTTTTTTTTTTCTATGTGTGCCTTTATCCTTTGAGTACCTTTTGCATATAAGTCGATGGGTACAAGATGTGGAATTTCTCACTTCAGGCGTTTTCAGGGCGTAGATAAACGGTTGTTTTAGAGGATTGAGGGGTTTTCGGCGGGGGAGGGTTGCTCCAAACACAATCGAATTAAATCAATCGAAAGCGGGTATACATCCACTCGTGTACACTACATCCCTCTGTCAAATAAGATAATATTTGCATACAAATAAGCACACGGGGAAAGGACTATTAAATTCGCTCAAATAATTTAATCAAAATATTATAATCTCTATATCTTTTCAAAGCTATACGAGTGTAATGGAGGTATCGGTAGCAGTATTGGCAGGATCCTTGAGGCAACAGAAATACCTTATTCCTTCCGCCGAAATCGGAAGGAAGGCATTGCTTTATTTTAGCTTGGTCGTCTTCTTCGACTTTTGATGATACGTTGTTGTTTCGACAGAAATTTTACAGCACATAGCAGCTTTTGTGGATAAAAATGTTTATTGGCGATGTACAAACAACTACCGCATCTTGAAAGCATTTTATCCCCAGGATATTGATATTATTCGCTAAGGACCTGGAACGGGAGGCGGGTGCGGAGGTTGATGGAAATCGTTTTAGCATACCTTTGTGCATTGTAAAATGAATGCACAATGGGGCATCAGGGATGAACTGAGGAGGTAGACAGGGGAAAATCGACCGTTATTAAAATATTTTAACTTTTATGGTTTTTGCTAAAATAAAATAAAAAAAACAGCCAACCAACCAAGGATACAAAATACCTATATTTATTTCGATGTTCCTTTGGGATGTATCCTTAGTTTGAAGACGATATGAGATACGAGGTGCGCGGAAGATTATTCTCCACTTTGGATCTATACCTAGATAAACAAATTGAGATTGAGTTTGAGAAAACATATTTTCCTTGTTGTTGATTTTCTTTTTCTCAAAAAGATGGAAAAATATGTGTCGTTAATTGGAATTTATAGCTCAGAGAATGTTGGTTATTGTACATAGTACCTAGATCTTTTAAAGACATTGCCAATATGTTTATTTGGATAAGGAGCTCATTTGTTTTTCAGTTTTGAAGAGTGCTCATGGGAATATTAAATAAAATCCGAGGAGAACAAATTTTATGATTTAACTTTGTGATGAGTCTATTCTGTTTTATTAGTCAGTAAAAGGTGATTCAACAATATCTTGAAGAAGATTTTGGTCAAACTTGACATTTCAATTAAAGGGAAGGTGAAAATAGTGGTTCCCGCAATTCTGTATGCTCTCTGTCGCCTCGGTTATGACTAGATTGATGTGGTCTTAACTTTTCTTTTAAATTTTGATTGATTTTTGGACATTACCTGGCGTTATAACCAAAATAAGAGTACGTCTTACATAAACATACATACCCACACCACAAGTATAATCCACAGGACCACAGCTATCGAAATAGATCAAAGGAAGATGTCTGCTCTTACGAGTGGGGTGGTTTGGTTATTCCTCTGGTGACTTCATTTCAAAGACTAGAAAGCAGACGAAGGTCACTATGGGATTACCACATCCGCACGTGGGACAAGATGATGAACCTACGGGATCATATCGTATGGATTTTGTGCAAATCATCAATTTGCCTAGCTTGGCATATTGCAGTCGAACTCAAGGCGTGCGTTGGCGGTAATCCACTGGGAGATCTTTTCCCAAAGCATCAGTTTGTAAAAGGTGATAAACAGCACTTGGTTTCCAAAACTAAGAATCCAAAATGCGACCTGGTGCTCTCCAAACGGTCAAGCCATAAACCGAATTGACGCAAGGCGCTCATCCAAAATCTTAGACGTACATACCTTTCGAGCGGTTAACAACTCTGATTTCATAGTTGTTATTTCATAGTTAAGAAGACTTCGTAGAACAAAACGAACAAATCTGGAGATTCCAGAGGCTACAGAGAGAAACTGAGTGAGAAAACTCTTCGATCTAGATTCACTTACCAAAGAAGTAATAATCTGTGGTCCCAGTGTCAAGACCTCATGAAAAAGTTAACCGAAATCGCATCCAACCCAGATTAAAAACCAACGTATTACGATTAATGAAGAAAACACACTTATAGTGATGGTATATCCGGTTTTACCGCCAAGAATAGAACAGGTATATTTAGCTATAAAAAGCTTAAGAAAAGAAGAGATGCTGGTTCTGATGGATTACTAGCTACGATTACCCTTATAATGATACGATGTAACACAGTGCGAACGTTTAGGAGAATTGGGAGATGTCGATGCACACTGGTCTTGACTTTTTGTACATCACAATGAGGGGGACAAATCGAGTGAGGCAAAAAATTCCACATACGGGTTGTGCGGCTAAAGAAAGAACCCCTATATTTGACAGTTCGTCCCAAGTTAGGCTCAAGGGTAAAGTGATGAGCATGCCTAGCTAGACGAGTATTACGGCGGAAAGTATAAGGGAATGAATGCAACTGGCAATTTCGTTTAAGCATTGTTGATAAAAAAAAAGCGATAAAACAATGTTAGACAGGGAACATTTCGACGGTGTTCTAGGGAAACAAAAGTTTCAGTAATGGATGTGTCTCCTATAAGTTTAAGCGCTCTTTTCTGGATTCTATCCAATAAGTTCATATGTGTTATCGGAGCACCCGCCCAAGTATGAGAGTTATACTCAAGTTTTGGGCGGATGTATGCCTTATACATAAGTAGATGGTAGAAAACCTAAGCATTTCGCTGCGTTTTTGGCTATATCGAATACGTGATCATTTCATAAGAGATGGTCAGCAATACACATACCGACAATTGAAAGCTTTTCAGTTTCATCGATGCAACTGCCATTAATGGTTCATGGATAATGGTATGGGTGTTATCAACATCGCTTTGCTGACACAAGGCAGCTTTATGTTTTCGTAGCATTAAATTTTACGCAGTTGCTAACACCCCACTGTATAACGCTGTCAAGATCGGAATTCAATAAGCTAATCATAGCCTGCCGCTTCAGTTCCACATCCGAAGAACAGGGTTGTGAATCCGGAAACGAATAGCTGAGGGTGCTGTCATCAGCGAAACAATACAGTGGGTTAGATGTTACAGACAGGAGATCATTTATGAAGATAAGAATGGCGGAGACAATACGAAGCCTTGGGGAACGCCAGCATTTATTTTGTCAACATCAGACTTGAAACCGTCCAAAACAACTGTAATTGAACGGTCAAGGGTATTTTCTAATCCAACGAATAGTAGGGTCTCATTGATACCAAATGCACGTATTTTTTGATAAAAGAGCTTCGTGCCAAACTCTAGCAAATGCTTTTGAAATATTAAGAGTAATAAACTTAGTTATTGTTCATCAGTGCATGTCCAGTGATTGGACTATTAGATCAATATGCGGGTGGCAATAAATAACTTATGGATATAGTGCTTGACTTCGGACCTGGAGGTGTGGCTGAAGCCTTACTCTAGCCACAATTATTTTCTAAATTCCCCAGTTTCAACTGGATGCCACCCATGGAATTTCATGGGATGATTAACACCTTATTCTCAATGTCTTTCCTTTCCTTCTATTCATTCTAACTAGTGCTGTGCATTGCTTACATGCAGGCATATAGTAAAAATGACTATTATTATATGCCTTCCCGATGTCCTGTAAGAACTATCGACGAGGTATATCCCTCCCTTCTAAATTTCCCATGTATCGTACATGTTAGAGAAAGTATTTTGTTAATGTCTTAAGCCGTTCTGCAACACTTTACCATAACCGACGCCAAAGTCCTTGACCAATGGTTTGCGTGAAACTGAAACGAATAATTGGTCGATTTCAGCTGGGACGACTGTCTCCGGCAACGTCTGCATACACTTCTGCCGTTCTTGAACGTTGCAATGTATTTAATTCTAACTTTGCTTTTAATTTTTTTGCATTTTAGTCAGAAATGCGGTCATTGTTCACATAAAAAAATTAAATTGTCAAAACTTCGCACTGTTCTTAGAAGAAAACTAACAGACCATATAATTCTTGTTTTTTTTTCAGATTACTGGCATTTAAAGCGAGCTCATGATATACAGGGGCTTAGCCTAGTGGGCACAGTGTATATATGGTTTCAGGTGCGGATTTCGTTCCAATTGAGTCTCCCAATTGATTGTTCAATACCTAGATCATACCACAACATTAACTCACATTCGTCAAAACTATTCCAAGGAATATTTCTGGTGTCATTAGTGGAGTGATTCTTTATTTTCACGACCGTATATTATGCTGAAAGACCAGATGGACATGGGATTAAAGGACTGGATGATCCCCGAGGTTCACTTCGCTAAAGTGGGAGCTAAGTCCCTCAGTGGAATTTAAGTTCCCGGGAGCTTATTTCCCTGCACTAATAGATTGGCAATTTTTCTCACCGAATACAAACGTAAGTGGAATATTTTAACCAAATCCATCATATATAGAAATATTGGAACCACCTTTTATAGATCCCAAACTATTAATCTGATAAGACTGATGGCTGTGGGTTGTGTCACGCCTGGGTCCGCTAACCCAGACGTTGCAACATGTACCGGAAACTTGACAAAAGAAGAGATGCGTCGAACTTGGTCATCCCTCATACTCACGACAGTTATTGTTATTGGGACTAGTAGAAAAAGGAAAGAAATTGTGGTTCACTTCCTCGGTAAATGCCCTGCATTGGCCAGGATGAGAACACAGATCTTTGGTATGGCATTTATTGACGACCTTAACGAAGTTTTTGAAATAAAGTATTATCTCTTTTCTCAGCGGTTTCTTCGACAATATCTTCTTCTTTGTAATCATGTGACAGATAGAAAGATGATTACTGGGTTCTGAATGGAGCTCATGGTGCAGGTTCACGGGTGCTGAACGATAACACAGTTGGATTGTTTTTTGGTTTTAGTATCATCAGTCCACAAGTCATGGAGTAGATGGTTTCTTTGAGTTTTTTTTCTTTTAAGTTTCCACAAACAACCAACAGTAATCCAAGCAAATTGTCTGCTCTCAGAAGTATGGAATGGTACTTCCTACGATGAACAAAAGTCATGATCAGACAAGGGACTTATGTACATGATTTTCCTGAGGGATCAGATTATTGGTATTGGGCCAGATAGCAATTTGCCAAGCATGGCATATTGCAGGCAAACTCGAAGCGTAGGCGATGATCCACTGATTCACAAATCCATACTCAATAATCCTTCATCCACACATCACCGAGTCATGGTATAAGAACGGAGTTCTTCAGGAATAATCAAGCGAGGTGGCTCGTTTTCTTTAAAGTTATTTTAAGAGTGTGCTCTCCCTCTTTCTTTCTTGAACATGAGGGGAAATAATTACGTTCTGAAAAAATATAAGTTCTTAACAAAACTATTTATTTTAGCAAATCAAGCAAAAAAAAACTCCCAATTTTACAATAAAATCTATTTCATACCCAAACAATATACCCCTACCCCCATTTAATTTTCTTTTGTTTCATATAAACAAAAATAACATGTTAAATCAGCACCTTTTTTAAAATCGTTTATCAGTCCAGAAAAATCTTAAAAAAGAAAATGTTGTAAAAACTAAAACCCATTTAGAAATTGTGGTATAAAATGTTCGTCTTCTAGACAAATCAAATCTCCATCGTCGTCGTCGCATCAATTCGAACTTCATACAGGAGTTCGTAAATTGCCTCGTCAATTCGTTACGCATTCCCAAGTCCTATAGTGTATGTTGCTCGTTTTCTTTATCTCAAAAGCTCTTAATTTAGTTCGAAAACCCCTTTTTTTGAAACTATGGAATATCAGTAGAAAATTTGTGTCCTGTGGCATTCATTTAGATTTCCAACTAGCGATAGTGAGTTGTGTACCATACTACACTACGTTTCTGTTTCTGGTATTGATTTAGTTCAATGTGTGTTATCTGGCCAACATATGCCCAAAAAATCTCCATAGAAATGCTGGTCCTTCCTGGATGTTGTTTTGGCAAACAAGACTTTGTCCCTTCAAAAATGCATAACGTTTAAATTACACCAAAACCGATTCCCATCATTCCTTTATATTCTCGTATTGTTATTTTGTAGAACGACAAAAAAGGGATGAAAAGTCACACAGTGCGAATTTTGAAAAACCGACCATTCCCGAGAATGTGGGGATGGGGAAATCCCCTGGACTCATTTGGGTTTTTCAAGCTCTGGATGGAGGAGTTGGTGGAGGTGGGCGTTGAGGCTCACTCACCAAATTTACGATGGACCTTCTTCGTGGCTGTGCCATACTCGCTGCCTCTAACGGTTAAACACTGGAATACAAACGATAGGATTATCGGCCTAAATGTATGTGGAACATGTGCGAATGGGAAAATGTTGGAAAACGACAAAGCATTTTATCTGCGTATCTATTTTACGAGCCGAATGGCACTCTTAATGTACTGATTTTTAACAGTCACAGTCATACCAGGCTTTTATTGGTCGGCACTTATGGTCGGTTGTGGTGCTGGTGCAACAAGCAGATGAGAGTTGTACAGCTGTGTGTACTCGAAACCCAACACCGCCACTGTCGCCATTGCTTTCGGGGAGATGTGTCAAACGCGATAAGCGATAATAAATTAATTAGAGATATTGAAATGGTGAAGAAATTGCATTTTAATGGGGATGATTTGTGTCAGAGATGTGTTTTGTCCTGTTTAAACACAGGCACCATTTATACGTCTTTGAAAGAATGCTATCGTGTGTAAACTCGAACTGTGTAATCAAAGAGTTTATACATTAGGAGTCAACTCCGCAGGCGTGAAATTTTGAATTATTTAATAGATTCAACGTGGAATGGTTCAATAATTCGTGTATATCTGTGGTAAATAATAACTGAATGACTTTAAGATAAGTTACACAATGAACGAGTATTTTGTTTATTCAGTTCGATTTGAAGCTGACACGTTTAAACTTTGAGCATTCACATTAGTCGGCTAATCGAGGAAGATTATGCCCGTATTATGGGTACTTACGAGTTTTTAATTAATGTTATTTTGTATTAAAATACATACTTAATATCATGTACCAAGCTTAGAAAAGGTAAAAAAGAAAAAAAAAATTGGGTGGCGCAACGTCTCGCGAAGAACCAGGGCCTAGTGACTAACAGCTTGCAACAATTCCTGTGTGCGCATGTCGACAGGAATGGTAGGGACCTAGAATTTTATGCCAAATACAAACGAATAGCCGAGAAGGGTTTGTCAATTCCTCGCAAGAGGCAGTAGCCCTGGGAAAAACTTTTTAGGTTTTTAGGTGGACGTGGCTGAGAAGTGAACCCAGACCTCCTGCGTGACAGTCCAACGCACTAACCATAATGCTACGGGCTTCTACATAAGAAAAGAAAATTCAAATTAATTATTGAAGGTAAAAATGTTCCACATACACCACCATTCACTTACATATATAGAAGCTTCGCAGAAACTGGGTTCGGGCAAAACCTAATGGTACACTTTTCTCTGTAAATCCTGCCAAATCCTTTTCCACACTTCACAAGTTTGGTAGTTTTGGGAAGAAGAGAGCGCTCATAAGAGAGTAAAATAAGTTCCCCTCCTGACATTCTGCCCAAAAAACTTTTTTTGCACAGAAATTGTTGGTCTTATCAATTGTTAGATTGAGGTACGTTGTATAAAAAAAAGACTGTTGTAAGAGTAGTCAGATCGATTTGCTTCACTTTGGAAAGATATTTGTGTGAAATTGTGTGGCAGAAAGTTTTGCCAAGAAACCGGTCCAAACTTTTTCGGCAGTTTTTCTCTCTATGAGAGAATTTCATCCCCACTCTTCAAAATTCAACAGACTGACAATTTCTTCCCAAAAATCTTGGGAAAAAACCTAACATAAGCCAGTTTTTATTTCTGTATTTCCCAGGGCCACTAGATATACGTTATGTTGCAAGATTACCCCCCTCTTCATAAAAGTAAACATTCAGAATAAATGTTAAGACAATCGCGAACTAATTTTACTATTAATGTACATTTTTGTTAAACTTTGATATCATTGCTGAAAGCAAACATCAGCACTCCTAAAAGAGTAACATTTATTTAAAAAGGACTATATTTACCTGCATAAATAGGGCTTGAGTGTGGCTGTGATTCAGGATGTTTACATTCACGAACTCGGGATAAGTTATTTTATAAACCTTACTCCAAAATAAGTACATTCTAGAATTTACCGGTAAAGCTTAAGAGTTTTTTCAGTAACATTGGTAAAAGTCTGAAATGTTTTGTTTTGAAAGTTGTACAACATTTTTTTTTAAGCATCTGTACCTTGGGTGCTTAAGATGTTCCGGATTTTAACTCCTTTCATGTGTCCTCTGTCTTGATCACGCAACTTTTTTTTAACCATTAATAAGACCAATGTTTGTTTGAATTTTTGGTATATATGTATGTATGTAGGTACCTACTTGCCAAAAACTTAAATTAAGAGTAATGTTTGCATGAGATAAATATTGTATACAAATGTAGGGTACTTTCAAAAAGGCAAAAAATTAGGTGAATTATATCCGTCCATTTTGAACTTAATAAGCGGGAGTAGTAGCCCGTAGCGTAATGGTTAGTGCGTTCAACTGTCACGCTGGAGGTTTGGGTTCGCTTCCCAGCCTCCTCCACCTAAAAACTAAAAAGTTTTTTTCAGGGCTACTGCCTCTTGCGAGGAATTGACAAATCCTCCAAGAGTATCACTTGTCACGAATAAGTGCTTCTCGTCTAGCCGTTCGGATTCGGCATAAAATTGTAGATCCCTTCCATTCATGTCGATAGGAGCACACAGGAATAGTTGGGAGTTGTTAGTCACTAGGCCCTGGTTCTTCATGAGCCGTTGTGCCACCCGATTTATTTTTTTTTATTTTAAGCGGGAGCATGTTTTCATATATTTTTTTTAAAGCTATACAGTTGAGAACTTATTTAATTAACAAATTTAAAAAAGAACGTATACGCCAGGGTGTACATAGTTTCGAATTTAAATTTAGAAAATTTACTTTTTCATAATTTGAGCATAACAAAATGTGGTTTAACTAAAAAAATAAAGTAGTATAATATGCAATTAAAAAGTACAAGTGACCTCAACTCCAGAAATTATTGTGTTTCGCCCAAGGTATAACAGTGGGCTCTTCAGTCAGTCTGTTATACCCTACTAAGACACAAATTTTGGTCGATGTTTACCGACTCTTATAAAAATCACAGCAAAAAGATACTGTGAATTTTATTATTCTAGGGGAATTTGTTTAAATTCGTGCACCTAGAAAATAAATACCCGTGGTCAGGTTTTTTATAATAAGAAGATGAAGAAATTTAAATAAGAGTCGGTAAACATCGACCAAAATTTGTGTCTTAGTAGGGTATAACAGACTGACTGAAGAGCCCACTGTTATACCTTGGGCGAAACACAATAATTTCTGGAGTTGAGGTCACTTGTACTTTTTAATTGAATTTTATTCATTCACTCCACTTAAAACAGAAGTAATTTCAATATTTTAATATTTAAATTTCTTCATCTTCTTATCGTAGTATAATATGTACTTTAGATGAATTAAGGAACAAAATATTTAAAAAATAAGAAACAACATTATTTTTTTGTTTTTAAGTTCAAGACAAAAGTTTAACGAATGCTGTTTATGCTGTGAATGTTTTTTTTTAATTAGTTTTGCTTTTTTAAAATTTTCAAAATGGTCATGGATCTTATATAAAGCAGTTAAAAGATAATCTATGACGTATCCATGAACTTTGTGTTTGTTTCGCTGGCCGAATATTCGGCCCCTGGCGATACTAGTTTTTATTATTTCCTTTGTGTATAGTTTGTCTTACCTTATTTTTGACAATTTTCGATCGTTTAAGGACTAGTCAAAAAAAGGCTGGATCGGAGTATAGACACGACACGACACGACACGACACGACACGACATTTTTGTAGGTAAGTGTCTGGGCGGAATCGGCTAAGGTGATAGTTGACTGTTACTGTTTTGATCGATAATTTTGAATACAATCTTTTCTTTGTTCTACGCAAAGTCGTCGCTATAAATCTTCGAGTGCTTGGCATCACTCACATATTAAAATATCATTTCGATCAGCTATTATGTTTTACTGCAAAAATTATTTTCAGTTCTCTTATAGTGTGATTTTATTCCTGAAAAAAATTTACCTTCAAATAGTAGAATTAAGAAAAAATATATGTTCTTATTAAGGACTGCCACAAAACCATATATGAAAATGATATCGGCCTATATATTAAAACCCATCCCGTGCTGGCAAAGCCCTACAGTGCCCTGTCAAGCTATTGGCAAACACTCCAAAAGCATCAATGGGAATAGCTGGTGAGGTCTTTAAATGCAAATGAACCGCAGCAAAATTGTTTTTTATACAAAAATGTTGTCTGTTGTTTTTTGAATAAAACCTTTATATTTTCTTCCATAGAAAGTCTCATAGTACATTAGATTAGGATGTTCAAGAATATTTGGTTTGTTCCTTAGATTATTTCCGAGCAATTGAAATTTTTTGTAGCCGTTTCTCGTTCTTTTTGCCGGCTGCAGGGAAAACTGGCATTGAATTATACATTAATCTTCACTTATTTTAACTTGCGATAAAATAAGGGTACTGTATATCTGTATATGTGTTCCGTATGGCAAGTTATGGATTCGTAAAAAAATCCAACTCGAGATATTAATTTTACTTAAGATAACGATGATAGAGGCAAGCGTGGATCATGACCCCCATGACCCCCCCTGAGAGATTCACGTTTTGTTTTTCTATATGAGTTTGTTTAAATTAGGAGCAAACGCTAGATCTGTTGTGCTATTGACCCCCCTTGAGTCGCATGTTCTATGCATAACTGCTCTCAGTGTTGGTAGAACATAAATATTTGGTTGGGTAATTAGCCAACGACCAACATTCAACATCAAGGCCCAAATATTGGCTAGTTAAGCTGCATGGTCTGATCACTAAGCATATAGTCCGTCATGAAGGGTTATAAAAACTCATCCAAAGATGATGTTAAGTGGCTATACATTTTGAAATGGTAGTCTTTTATTGTAATATTCATCTTTATTTATACGCATGTTTGATCATACATATGGTTGCTATGCGTCCTCTTTTTGGAGGACATATCCTCTTTTTAACCCCGGCGCGGAACGTCCTCCAACGTTTAAGGAAATTGTCCTCTTTTTTCCCCTAAGAAGTAATTACGAAAATTAAAAAAAGTCATCGAACTCTGAATTTAAAAGAAAAACATAGCCAATACAAATCTGATAGAAAACATAAAATGAAACTGATCTTATTTTGACTCCCTATAAATTTAGTTGAACGCGCCCATTTTTTTTTTTTTTTGTTTATATATTTAGCGCGCGCTAAAGGGGTTAAGAATCCCCCTAAAGTGATAAACACAGCACGAGCGATTAGGCTTCAGCTTCAGCTTCTGTTTTTTGTTTTGATTTTCCCCCTTTCACCAAAAAAAAAAATAGCTACATAGACCTACTTTTGCAAAAAGTACAAAAGTGTGAAATAAACATGATTTCGTAGTTAAGCCTCAAGTTGCAAAATATCAAACTTTATTTTATTTAGTGGTTCAATTTGTTTACTCTAATATGTTTTACAAGATCATTTTAAAATCATGCCAAAAAGAAAGTGCTTCTTATGATGATCCTTCATTAAGAAAAAGAAGAAATGATTGCGAAGCAGATTGCACAGTTTGTAACTCCAAGATTTCATTGCAAGCAAAGGAAAATACGCGATCAAGGACCCCATAACATCTCAAATGGCCTTAAATAACAGAAGATCTGGTACATCAAGATTTTGGAAGCTTTCATTTAAAACAAGTTAACACAAAAACATATCCAGGCTACCGAGGCAATATTTCGGTTCACACTGGTTTGTCATCAGCAATCATTTCATTCTCTTAATTTGACCACTGAGTTAAACAAAAAAAAGTTTTTCGAATCGGATTTGGGTAAAGGAATCTCATGCGTCAGGATATAGGCCACTGCCATAGTCACCAGTGTAATCGTTCCCATGATGTCAATTTCTAAATCAGTGGCGGATCCAGAGCGGGGGTCATAGGAGTCAAACACCTGAGAGAAAAATAAAAACATTTAAACTTCAAGAAAACAAATTCTTTTAAAGTAAGTAGACATACTTAAAAGATAAAGAACTGTAGAAGCAGATTTTTCCAATCAAATGGTGGATGTCCAAATGGATTCTCATTACCAAACGTGCTCATTCCGAAAAAAACGAACTGTGTGTTCAACTTAAAAAAATGTTTCGGCCAACTAGAACTTCACGAACTTTGTATTCACACTAGACACACTAGAAACTAAAATTTTGAAAAATTAAATTTGAATTTTAGAGGTAAAGTATTTCTTTAAAATAACCGAAATTAAATAATTCAAATTTCACTTTTCAAATAATCTTACCTTTAGTTTATCAGAAAATTTTCTCATTAATAAACTTAAAAAAAAAATCAATCTGAACATAAATATAAAAAGTACTTTATAAAATTTTCTTTTTAAATATAAGTTATTAAGTTTTTGAATTTTAATTTATGATCGTGGACCTAGTTTTTGTTTTCATTTTGTCCTCTTTTTAAAGGTAGATGATGTCTTCTAAAGTCCGGGATTTTAAAACTTTTTGTCCTAGGTTAGTTTAGACAGCCATGGCAACCCTAATCATACAAAAACCTTTAAAACACTTAAAAAAAAACTGGGTTTAAAAATGTAAAATTAAGTTTCTCTAAGTAACTTGCAAATGTTTTCATATGAAACCTTCATACCGGCACCCAACAGGCCAGAAACAACGTCAAAGTAAATAACAATTTTATTGGATTGGAAAATCTTTATTTTTCATCATATACGAGTAATTCTTAAATTAATTTTTTGTTTCGGGTATTATTGGCCAAACGGATTTAAATTCACAATTAAAATTATTTGGATATCTCTGACCGCAATGTAATAGTTAGTTTCTAAGTGCGATAAAACAGCAAACTTACAAAGTGCTTTTTGAAGACACGTTTTCGCGTTGATGGAATCGAAAAACCCTCTGAAAACTATGAAAATGTTGGCCTTTTATTTGTACTTATGAACAAATTGTTTCAGGGAATTTGTGTGATATTTGGAATGCAATATTTTAAGAATGTTACAATATAGGTACTTCATGTTTCCAAACCTCAAACGAAAATATAAGTATACTGCCTAGGTCAATTATTAGTGTAGCTTTAGCAGAAGGTCCTTCTCTACGCTTCTTCCATTGATAATTTGCTTGCGGTCTTCAAGGGTAGAAAACCACCTTACATTTAGAATTTAGCCCTCTGTTAGGTGGTTTTCAACCATTCGTGCATATTTCCACAAAGCCTTATAAGCTTTATCAACAAATTTATTGCGTACTTTAAGGACATATTTACATATAGATTAAACGCTTAGAAGCCAAAGACTACTTATGTATGTACCTACATTTTTTTTTAAAGAATAGATTCCACTTAAATAAAAAATAATAAAAGAAAGAAATTTTTTCAGTGTAAGGCTGTATTGGGTTTGTATGTTCATACGAGTACATAGGCGTCGTGACCCCCCCCCCCCTGGCCAGGCTGAAAGTCTGGATCCGCCCTTGGAAAGAGGGCAAAAAAGTCTGTCTGTCTGCTGTTCGCGCTGGCGCTGGCCACGAGACGAGAAAAGTCTCGCATGAAAAAAAGGCATTTTAAAAATGCTAATAAATAGAATGTTTCGTTCCATTCGTATTGCTTAGGGACGAGACCAAGACCAGACCGAGATGAGCTCGAGACGAGACCGGGATCGAGACGATACTAAGTTATACGTGACCGACAAGACACAAGATACTGAAAATTGTCGATTTTAATGAGACCGAGACGAGAGTAACAAAAGTCTCGCCGAGTCTGGTCCGTGTACATCCCTATCCGTCGCACTTACAGCCTAAACAGTTGAATGGATTTTCTTCATACTTGTAACCTACTGTTTTTTGAGTAATAAACAAATTTCGAGTCGAATCTAGCTAAGATCCGATTTGTTTGTATGGAATAAACTCGACTTTAGAATAAATTCGACTCAAAATTCGTTTATTGCTAAGGACCATTGATTTTTTATAATAATTACAATATTTTTTTTTTTTCAAAAAATGTTTCTTTTTGGAACCTCTACTAGACCCATTTTCTTGGTTTTTGATTTTCTCGAAAACGGTGCAGTTGATATTTTTCATTTTTTTTAAAGTTGAAATATTATTGTAATACAAAATTAAAAAAAACGTTTTTTTTTATTTTTTTAAAAAAGTAATTTTTTTTTTATAAGTTAATTTTTAAAAAATTGGTTTAAAGTGATATTTTTAATTATTTCTTAGAATAATAAAAATTATCATGTTCTTAGTTCAAAAATAACGACAACTTCCATACAAATGGTGAAAAACCGCTAAGAAAAATCGTATTAACTACAACTACATTCTACTTTTAAATTAGAAAATATTTTTGTTTACTTTTTTATTAACAGAACTTCCCATCCTATAGAACCACTCATTCTCATTATTGGTTATCCATTACAATATTTTTTTTTAATGGAAGTGGTTTTAAATAATATTTGTAATTAATTTGTTGACCAATTTTTTGATGTTTATAATATTTGTGCGTTTTCGGGCTTTTTTGGGTACTCTAATTATTTATGCAAATAAAAAACTTTATTTTATAATTTTCACTACGTTTCGTTGGATTTTCCCAACTTATTTAGGGGTTGTTTATCAAATATGAAATATTTTGTAGTTACATTTTATAAAATAAAATAAAACTAAAACTGAATCTACTTTGATTTAAAATTTTGTTGATTAATTAAAAAGAGATACAATAGCAACCTACGCTCTAGCATTAAGAGAATAATATACACTGTGATAATTCATTTTTAAAAGTCATTATATAGTATTCAGTTTAATTTTAATTTTTTAAATTGAAATTTTTTTTTAATCAAAGTAGATTCATAGATAAATAATAGAAACTGAATAACTTCTTATTCTCATTCAAATATAGCTTTATTTAAAACTAACGTTTTCGAGAATATCTTCTCATCTTCAGGTTTTTAAGCAAATTGAAAATTTTTTTTACATATACAATAAACCACAAACAAAACTAAACGGTTGGCAAGCAAAACCAAAATTAACGCTAAAATCATGCACTAACGTAACAACCGAAAATCTAAGAAAAAAGTTAATTACATCTAACTTAAGTATTCCGAAACTCTATGCTTTACCTAAAATCCACAAAATAGGATACCTAAAAATGAGACCAATTTGCTGTGGAGTTGGATCACCAGTACATGACACAGCAAAATGGATTTGCAAAGAATTTTCAATATTTCAACAACCAGCAGGTAAAATTAACATTCCAAAGGACTTCATTCAAGCATCTATCGACATCGACAACATGTACAACAGTATTCCAGTAGCCAATGCTGAAGAATCCATTAAAAATTGTTTGACAACCATAAATTCATAAGATGATTCAAAGGTAAGTTAATACATGCGTCTTGCCAACTTATGTTTTTCAAAGAATTATGTCCAATTTGATAATAAAGTCTAAGAACAAATTGATGGTTTAGCAATGGGTAACCCCTTAGCTGCCTTTGCGGCAAATTGTTTCATGGCTGAATTCGAAACCAAAGCTAAGCAGAACTGCCCTGACTTTCCATTATTATGGGTTAGATATATTGACGACACTTATATCATTATTCATAAAGACAGACCATTTTTAGACCTTATGACTATAAGATTTGAGAATCATATTGAGTTTGATATTTATCGGAAACCAACAAACACTGAAAGATGCATTCCATCAAACTCTTATCACCCAAAGCAAACTAAATTTGCAGCATTTAATTGTTATTGTTACCGTGCTATTAATGTTCCTCTCAGTAAAAACAATTTCATCAAAGAAGTGGCAACTATTCATAGAATAGCCACAATAAATGGTTATAGTACACAAATTGTTGATTCTTTGCTAAAAAAACATTCAAGAAAAAAGGAAATAAAAGATTAAACAGCTTTAGTTCCATCTAAAGAAAAAGTTATCTCTTTTGTGGGTGGTACCTTTGTTCAAGGATTGACATATTCTTTGATGAGAGTGTTGAATAATTATTCAATCAAATTGTCACCGAATAGCACTGGGAATAAAGTCAAAACGCTAATTGGAACAATAAAAGATAAGAATGACATTCTCGATAAATCGAACGTCAAAAATAAGATGGTCAGAACACTATAAATCAATTTATTCTAAGACAGTGCATGAGTCGATTCCAGCTGATCATATGATTGATAATAATCACAACCTGGCAGGTTTTAGATTATAAAAACAAATAAATAACCCAAAATTATTAAATGCATATGAAGAATTGTACACATATCGCACAAATAATATGAACAAAAACAAATTGTTTGAACGATCTTCATTGAATGCATTTTTAGAACCATTAACAGCTAAAGCCATATTTGAGACAAAACTCTAAACGCGTATATTCACTTACTTTCATCAAATTTTATTATAACCAGTTCGAACCATTAGCTTTCATAATTATTAGATAAAATTACTTTAACTCTTTAAATTGACAATTATTTGTATATGTATATGTATAATTTTTAATCACATCAACTTTTGATTTATGTATATGTAAACAAATTTTTCAATTTGCTTAAAAACCTGAGATGAGAAGATATTCTCGAAAACGTTAGTTTTAAATAAAGCTATATTTGTATGAGAATAAGAAGTTATTCAGTTTCTATTATTTATCTATAAAAGAACTCATACAGTGCCAAAAAAGTAATTTATTACTTTATTTAATTTAAAGTAGATTCAGTTTTAATTTAATTTTATTTTATCAAATGTAACTACAAACTATTTCATATTTAATAAACTACCCCTGAAGAAGTTGGGAAAATTCAACGAAACGTCGGGAAAATTATGAAATAAAGTTTTTTATTTGCATAAATAAGAATAGTCACCTAAAAAGCCTGAAAACCCACAAATATTTTAAATAATATTGGATATCAAAATTACCAAAAAAAATGATAGCTACGAGAGCAAGTTCCTGCGATCCATATTTTGTATTTGATTGTTAAAACCATCCATTTTGATAGAAAATCTTGAAAAAGTCTTTAAGGCTATAATTTTTCAAATTTAATTTTTTTTTTTCAAAAGTGAACAGTGTAACCATTCTCGTAGAAATACATGGGTGAATTTTATGTGTTTAAGGAGGTGCTCCTTTAAAAAGGAAGAACGTTTTCAATAACAAAACGAACGCAATTGTTTCTTTCGAAAATATTTTATAACGAGAAGCAGGTTTGATCAAAATCTTTACTTTAGTTTTTTGTGGGAATCCATATCTTGTCATATTGAACTTATACAGGGTTATTGGTATAAGGTGCAGCAAAAAGCTGTTACGAGTAGGTTGGGTTAAGACAAGAAAAAAATCGTGTGGGAGGGCGTCTATTTCCCTCTGTTTAGTCGGGAGGGGCAATTTTCTAAAAAAATGACTTAAAACAGAAATAAAATTATTTAAAAACAACGGTAAACTTGCAAATACCCTGTCACACCTTTTTGAAAAGCCATAAGACTATTCTTTAATTTTCATTTTAAATTAAGTTGCGTTTATGAATAGTTTTTACAAAATTAATTTTCAAACTAGAAATTTTGAAATTTCAAACTAATTTTTTCAAAATTTTACGTTATTAAGTACTATTTTTGTTTTCAAAATTCATTGCTCTGAACAATTTCTAGTTAAACACTAAAAGCCGGATCGATCTAGGACTATTACTTTTCAAGATATTAAAAAATAAAGAAACCAACAACTTAGTCAAAACAAGAAAAAACGAGGTTGATGATAATCAAATGGTTGCTACAACTATGTATTTCGATTCTAATTTCAATTCTACTCGAACCCTATTTCCGATTCTACTTTCAGTTGGTACTATGTATTAAATTAGAATAGAATGTAAGTAAAATGCCAATTCTTTTTCCTAAAATGTTCGATTTTCGAACGAGTCTCGCTTTAAGGTTGTCAGATAAATTAAAAAAGAAAACAATTTTCTTGGCGTCTCACTTTAAAGTTTTTGAAATTTAGTTTTTAACAATCAAAAAGTTATCAACATGGACTGTGTAGCGATTAAGTTTTGGTTCAAATTGTTAAAATAAATATTAAAAAAATATTAAATTGAAAAAAAGTTGCAGGCACTCTTATCTATTATCTATGTATTTGTTAGATAATATATCAAGCGAAGTGATCATTCGTCGAAAGCAAATTTCCTTGCCGAATATCATCAAGCTCTCACTTACTTACTTACTAACTTACTTAGGTCCTCGGACCTATTACGTCCGTGATGTTTCCCTTACGGGACATAGGGCCTCCACTACACCTACGCGCCATCGTGTACGATTTCTTGAAATATATTTCAGCTCTCTCCAAATTTTTCCCCAGTCGTGCCGATTCCTATTCGACCGTTCTTCGCCATGTACTTCTAGGCCGGCCCACTTGTCTTCCCTCCTGTGTGAGCGGGTTCCACTGCATTGCTTGAGATGCAATGCACCGATCGCCTTTTCGAAGCGTATGGCCAATCCACTGCCACTTTCTTCTTCGTATAATAGAGTCTATGGGCTCCTGACCCGTTCTCGCATGAAGTTCGGCATTGGAGATACGGTTGGGCCAGAAAATCCTCAAGATGTTTCGTAGACATCTATTAACGAAGGTTTGCAGCTTTCTAGTGACAGTGTCAGTGACTTTCCAAGTGCTGCAGCCGTAAAGCAGAACGGATTCAACATTGGAGCGGAACAGTCGTAGCTTGGTCTTTAAGCTAAAAGAGTTGTTTCTCCATATTTTGGACAGCCTTCCGAACGCAGCCTTTGCTTTTCTGATTCGGCTGTTTACGTCCAGTTCAGTTCCGCCACCCGTAGAGACAATACTCCCAAGATATTGGAAATCCTCTACCATCTCTACCGGTTGTCCAGAAATATTTACTTGGATTGATGAGGAAGTTCCAAGGCTGATCCTTTTAGTTTTTGCCGAGTTGATCTTAAGCCCTACGATTTCTGCTTCTCTCTCCACCCTTGTTGTCATTTGATGGAGATCCATGATCCTATAAGAGAGTAAGCATACGTCGTCCGCGTAGTCCAGATGTTTGAGGTGAGATTGCAGAGTCCACTGAATTCCTCCATTTCCATTTGACAAAGCTGCGTGCAGTACGTCACTTATCACCAACAGGAACAGTATTGGTGACAGTATACAGCCTTGCCTAACTCCACTTTGGATTTCAAACTCCTCTGACAGCCTACCTTTGTGCAAAACGTGACACCTGGATCCATCATATGTAGCCTTGATAATAGCAATCAATTTATCTGGGATGCCCCTCCTGCGCAAAGCAAGCCAAATAAATTCTCTATTGAAACTGTCGAACGCCTTTTCAAAATCGATGAATAGCAGGTGAAGTGGTGATCGATATTCAACGCACTGTTCGATGATGATCCGCAAGGTGTTGATGTGATCCACACAGGAAGATCCAGTGCGGAAACCTGCTTGTTCGGCGTCGAGTGTGTCTTCGAGGTGGTCTTTAATTCGGTCCAATATTATCCTTGCTATTATCTTGGCTACTGCAGGCAGAACGCATATTCCTCTCCAGTTTTCGCACTGTGTGAGATCTCCTTTCTTTGGGAGCTTGACAATCATTCCTTTTTTCCACTCTTTAGGAAAGCTCTCTGTTTCCCAAGCTCTCTTAATAAGTGGGTGCAGTAGCTAGCTCGATGTCGTTGGGGCTGCTCCTAAGAGCTCTGCAGGAATACCGTACAAGCTCTCAGCAACGCTTAAATTCTTGGCAACAGGAGGTAACCAAAATCAGATTGGTGGAGACAGGAATGTGGGCGTCGAACAACAAACTGTGTCCAAAGCAACGAAGGCTTCTTGGGTTTTTGAGTAGCTTTCTAGTGCTTCGTTATCTATTGCACCTGAATTTCAAATTGGGATGCCTTCATATTAGACGTTTTTTATGTTGCGCTATTCAAAGAACATACAATGACAAATTAGTTAATTTAACATGTAGCAATAAATATATCAACTTGTAATAAATATTTACTTAAATTTGTATAAACAAAATACTTTCTATTATCTGCTCGCAAACTCATTTGTTGTCGAATAATTGTTTGCGATTTTTCTTTGTTTTGATATTCATTTTCGAGTTAGGTAGTTCCCCGATTTTGCGAAAGTACCAGTTGGGATCATCGAAACACGAGGAATGAAGACATCCTAGCCTTTAAATTGTCCTGTTGCTTGTACGACGTTACTCATGGTTTTTTTTTCACTGCAAGATGCTTTCCGTTGCAAATATTTGATAAACCAGGATAAATTAAGCAATGTGCACATTTGTAGTTACCTTGTCAAATGAAACCACGTCAATAAAGTGAGGTTGAATTTAGCTGTCTCTGCAGTTTTTCAACTTTATATTTTTTTTTGCAATTATTAAATTTAATTAAAAATTGTTAAGTTTTTGCTTAAAAAATGATTTAGTTGTCACTTTTCAATTAAATAGTGAAGAAAAATGTCCCAAAGAAATATATTTACTCCACACAACAAGGCAACGCGGACTTCTGAGATAGTCTTGTATTTTTGGTTATAATTTTGTGTATACCCTTTTCTTACTGTAAGGCTCATTTATTTTTATGAAATTGAAATCTTAAGCTATTATATATGCCAACAATTCTGCTTTATTTCTTAAAATATTATAAAAGTTAGTATATAAGGTCTGAGGCTTAACTTGTGCTTTTTCCCCCCACTCTCCCCTATATGGCTAAATGTATAATTTCAACTTTATAACATCTAGACCTGAGCAAATTGTAATCCTTACAGTGGCAATCACGACGTCATTCCAAGATATTTCAACGGTAATATACATATATTTATAAGTCGGTAATGGGATTTAAAAAATCGTATACACCTTCTTTCAAAAATCAGAAAAGGCATTACGCATTACGCTATCTATCTATACTCTTCAAAACATCAATTTTCACCCACTCCAAATGAAACAATGCCATTTCATCAATTCATAACATTAACATCCCTTCTATGGTATCTTTTGTTTTGCTAAGTATCAATGTGTTAACAGAATTTAAATTACTCGTTTCCGAAACTGGACAATTTATTCTGAATATTAATACTTGACCAGCATTTGGAAGCAGAGCAGTTAAGGGTGATTCCAAAAAGTACAAGTAAATAAATTGTCTTTCAGTTGATTTTCAAGATAGAAATCTTTATAGCTTGGCGGACATTTTCTTTTCCAGTACTACGTATCTCTGTTTGTTGAGTGTATATCTGTATATTTGTTTATGTGTACCTACAATCTTACGTACAGCTTATAAGGAGGGGATGCTTATCCTGTTTTATTAATTAATGAAGAAATTCAAGAGGTCCAAAGCTTTACCCAGAGTAACTACCAATTAAAGGAAAATTCCGTTCGTATATATCTTATAACTGCTAGATATATTTACCAGTATATCCCTTCTATATATATTTCCAACTTAATTGCTATCCTTTTTAACATATTCACTTCATTCAGATCAAGTGTCTTTTGACAATGAATTTTGGGCTTTTTAAAATTTATGAGAAGGACACTGGCAATTACTGTACGGTTATGAGTATGTTAATATGCGACTCGTGTGGTATAATTTCTTGAAATTGGAGCTGCAAATTGATATAGAGTGGTCGAGTTTTCTTCGCATTTATACCTTCCTCTCTTTCTATACAGATGATGATACAATACGTAGATGAAGGCTGAGGCTTGAGGACTTACACTTAAGGCTTCCAAGATAATTTTCTTGAAACTCATTACTTATGTAAAGTTGGTAAAATTGAATTGATTTTCTTAAGGATGGGAGAAAATGTATTAATATGCTTGAAGCATCATCAGTGAATAGTAGATAGGTACATAGTTCTTAATTCAATAAGGTCTCATGCGAAGTTTTTTGAAATTAATAAAATTCAAATATTTTAATCTTAAATGTTAAGTTGGTATACGGGGAAATTTTACTGAAATTGCAATCAGGTCCCAAGTCGGCTTGACCAGATTTTCTTTACTTTTCGATCTGAAAATTGGAGTTTAACAATGAATATGAAGAAATTTAAAAAAACGATTTCTTGACTTGTACTTTTTAATTGAAATGGTGTTTAACCCAAGAAATTTTTTAATTTTTTCAAAAATAACGATAGCTTGATTAATTGGCATTAAGGGAAATTTTAACGTCTGTGAAGTTGGCAGGGCAACTTTCACCTAGAGTAACGGGACCAACGCAGTAATTTGCAGTTTTGTTTTGCATTTATTTTGCATTTCTATTCCCGATTTTGCAGTTCACCAAATAGTGGATATAATCGAGTGACCTGCTAACTTCACAGTGAAGTTAGCAGATCACATATAGTATCTCGAGAACCAAGCATGCTAGAGACTTGAAGTAAGGCTCCAAATTTGCATTTTATTTTGCAGTTCAAGAAATTTCAAGTTCAAATTTTGAAGTCCTTTATTTGAACAAAAATCCATACTGCCCTGCTAACTTCATAGTGAAGTTAGCAGGTTATTATCAAATTTTTATCAGATGTAGCACTTCAAAATTTGAACCTAAAATTTCTTGAAATGCAAAATAAACTGCAAATTTGGAGCCAATCTGCAAATTCCTAGCATGCTTAGTTCTGAAGATACACAATTTGACTTGCTAATTTCATATTGAAGTCAAAATTTTTAAATTTCTAAAAAAAAAAGTACTTCAAAATTTGGACCTAAGATTTCATAGCACTTATCTAATAGAAAGCAAATAGTAAACATAAATGATAGTGTAAGTAATGTTTGCAATATAAGTATTGGTCTTCCACAAGGTTCCGTTTTAGGCCCGTTATTTTTTTTTTATTTTCATCAATTCTATTTTCAGACAGAATTTCAAAGGCAAAATGACTGAATTTGCAGATGATATAGCCTTTGTGTATGGTTCCAGATCTCTTGTTAACCTAATTTCCGAGATCAATTCTGACTTAGATATTCTAAGACGCTGGTTTGCAAATCATAAAATGGTTTTGAGCAATAAAACAAAAGTAGTGTATTTTAGTCTCACAGGTTCCCCTATTCTAGTCGACTGCAATATTTTTTATCACTCTTCTGATTGCCAAAAATTCAAATTGGATTTAAATGATTCTGATAGTTTTGTTTCTCATGAAACCTGTTCACTTCACTGTTTTCAGGTAGTAGATTTTGTCAAGTCTTCAGATACCTTGGTGTTTTACTTGATAGTAAGTTGAATTGATCCGATCACACTCATGCACTGAAAAACTACTTGTTATGTTGCTCTAGGCAACTTTATACTCTTGGTTTGTACTGCTCTCAAAAATTACTAGTCATGAATCATGATCTACTATTGTATTGTTCACTCAAAACTTCAGTATGGAATAACTTGTTTGGGCGGAACTTATAAGAATAAGGTTAATCCACTGCTTATCCTTCAAAAACATGTCATACAAGTTATCTGTAAAAAAAAAGTCGGTTTCATAAAAGCTTTATTTTATTTCAGGAGTTAAAAGTTCTTCCACTAAGACATCTTTACTTCTTTAAAGTTCTTAAAATATTTTTTATTAGAAGTGGATATATTTCATTAAGATGATGCTCCCTGCATAGTTTAAGAGTTAACTCCAGTAATTTTGTTAATATTCCTTCTTACAATAAAATGCAGTAATTTTGTTAATATTCCCTTTTACAATAAAATGCAGATTCTTTACATTAGTGGCTCCTTCTATTTTTAACAAATTACCTTTTTCTATTAGAAATCTACGGGTTTTATCACCTATCCTTCACAAGGTAAATCTTGGCTTTTTGAACACGATCATACTCAAATTGAAAATTTGTTGTCTTTAGTTACTTAAAAAAAAAAAAAAAACAATACAAAATAATAAAAAAAAAAAATAAAAAAAAATACTTTTTCTTCCTTTCTCACCCTGCACACAACTACGAATGTAAGATTCACTAGCTTTAGCCTTAGGCTTAGCTAAAGAGGTTCTCCAAGTTTGTTTAGTTGGGTTTTACGAAAAATTGTTATTTGGAAGAACACTAATTCTGTTTATAAATTTATAATCTTTAATCTATTTTTCGTATTTTTTTTTATTTAAATAATTTCTCTGGATATTAATATATATAATTTCTGTTTAAATTGTATACTTTTTAAGTCTTCCAATCTTTTTTGTTAATATTATACCTAGCTAGATGAATTAATAAATGCAATACAATACATACATAATACATTTGGAAAAAGCATTCAACAGACAACCACGAGATCTGATGTGGGTTGCGCTTAGGCAACGAGGAGTTCCAGAAGAATATATATATACATGGACAGGCAATGAACAGTACATGGACATATACGAGCAAGTTAAAACAAAGGTAAGATGCCCCGCAGGAATCACCGAGGAGTTCCCAATTAGAGTAGGTGTGCACCAAAGAAGCGTCTTGAGTATTTGCTCTTTATTAATGTCCTTGACTTTCTGCTTGAGGATAAGGTGACGGACCCCAAAGTGAACCAGTTATTCTTTGCTGACGATGGAGCCATCAAAAGTGAAGATCCTTTGTCCTTGCACCGAACACTTGATGTATGGGTGGATGTTCTGGAGCTAAACGGATACCGCATTAGCGCGAAATAGACCGAACACCTATGCTGTCCATTTTCTGATCCGCACAGGCCTATTCCAGACATCTAATCGAATGGAGCAGTGCTTCCCAAGTGTGAAAAGTTTAAATATCTTGGATCTGTGATAGATAGCGAAGGATCATCGTGTAAGCGTAGGGTGGATGAAGTGTCGGAAAACTCTGCCATCTTCTGTGATCGTAAAATGCCCCCTAAGCTAAAAGGGAAGCTCTACACGGCAGAGTTGTTCGTCCAGCGCTTACATACGGTTCACAGTGTTACACAGTGAACAAGAAGTATGAGAGTAAATTGACGGCAGCTGAAATGGAGATGCTTTGCATGACAGCAGGAGTGACAAAGCGTGATCGAATAAGAAGCAAGAGAATCCGAGGAAGCCTACACGTCAAAAATACCATCTTGGACAAAATACAGCATGACCAACTTAGCTGGTACTGTCATGTACAAGGAAAATGCCATGAGAACCCAGTTCAAAAGACAAAAGCAGAAGACGTTTCAACACTATAGTGATAGGAAGGCAGGTGCAAAAACTCCTGGATGAAGCAAATGCAACGACAACTGAATGTAGTTGGCCTCAGACACAGAAAAATCCAAAACCGGGAGGCCTGTCGATGCTTTCTGAGGTGAACCCGGAAAACCCCAAAATTGGAAGCTAAGTTGAAGCAGTTGAGTGGGAGAGTTGTGGTCCCCTCGATATTATGACAATCGCCGGTAAAATGAAGAAAATAATATATGAGCTGTTTGAGATCATAGAGATGGATGCTTTAGTATAAAACAAGCTCTTTAAAGGCGTGAAGGGGTCTACCACGAAATCTAGAAAATCAAGATCTAGAAAGACAAAATCTCGAAAGTCATAATCTAGAATGTCAAAATCTCGAATTACAAAAATCTAGAAAACCAAAATATAGAATGCGTATAATCTAGAATAACAAAAATCTAGAAAGACAAAATCTCGAACGACAAAAATTTCGAAATAGCATTCACTTTTGAGACAATGTTTAAGATTTGCGCGCGCAAATGTTAAGCATTGTCTCAAAAGTGAATGGTTTTTCGAGATCTTTTACGATTATGTGATTTTTAAAATATAATAACGGTACTTTGATTTAATTAGTTTCACAGAAGACAGTTAAGATAAATTAAAACATTACTTTCAACTATTCTTCTCTTTCTCCAATTTTCACATACATATATGTACAGTAAATATGTATGTGGAAGGCATTGTCTGCATTCTGAAAAGATATCACGGCTTGGTATTATGATTTAAACTTGAAACATAGAGTAAACAAAAAAAAAAAAAAATCGGGTGGCACACGGCTCATGAAGAACCAGGGCCTAGTGACTAACAACTCGCAACCATTCCTGTGTGCGCCTGTCACCAGTAATGGAAGGGACCTACAATTTTATGCCGAATTCGAACGGCTAGACGAGAAGCACTTATTCGTGACAAGTGAAACTCTTGGAGGATTCCTCAATTCCTCGCAAGAGGCAGTAGCCCTGAAAAAAACTTTTTAATTTTTAGGTGGACGAGGCTGGGAAGCGAACCCACACCTCCAGCGTGACAGTCGAACGCACTAACCATTACGCTACGGGCTACTACTAGAGTAAACAAACATATATCAATTTTGCATCGCCATTGACATTATTACCTAGAATGTTAAAGTCAGTAAGCAACATTTTGCATTGTCATTTCTATGATTTTGTACAGTAACTTGCCATTATACTGTTATTATTACTATACCACTTGTCACCGTCCATGTAGGTACTAGGGCTGGTCACGGGACCAGAAAAGTCTCGCTCTCGATCTCGGTCTCGTATGACGAGACCGAGACGAAACGAGACGAGGCTGCCTTTTAAGCGACCGAAATTTAAAGAGAGTCTAATAAATTAAAAAATCCAATTTCAGGTAAATATTTATTTTCTTCTGCACATATTCAAACGATAATCGAAAATATTTCGTTCCAATAATTAGCAGTTTGTCCGGAAATCGTATTTTTTGGAGACGAGACCGAGACGAGAATTAATTATACGAGACCAAGACGAGACTGAAAATTTTCGATGTTAACGAGACCAAGACGAGGCTTACAAAAGTCTCGCAGTCTCGTGGCCAGCCCTAGTAGGTACGCTGTTATTTCTGTCTAGGTTTGATTTTTTTCGTCTGAAGTGTTGTTTATTTTTTTTTTTGTTTAATTTTCATTTTTTTCGAATAAATATAAAAAAAACTTGTTGTATGTATGAACATTCAAAATGGAAACTAGTCGTTTATTTTACCCTTCTGTAATCAACAGTATTTTAAAATATTCCCAACAGTTAAGAGAGCAAACATATCTATACATAAATATATAAAACAAAATTCTAGATTTTTTCTAGATTTTATTTTGACTTTTCTAAATTTTATGTTTCGAGATTTTTGTACATTCGAAATTTTTGTCATTCTAGATTTTTGCATTCGAGATTTTTTTTTGTTTTTCTAGATTTTGCCCATTCGCTATTTTTGACATTCTAGATAACGTCATGATCCCCAAGTGAAGACATCTTGATTTCAAATATGTTATATTCATATTGGTCTTACACCTAGCCCAATGATGAGCTATAGAACGCTGTGAAGCAGGGTTAGGGTCTTCTTTCTATTTATAACACTTCTTAAAGTTCAAGTTGTTCTATATTGAGCAAATTTGGAATAAAAATAGGTATTATTTTTTTTGGTCAGCTGGTATTGTAGATGGGACTCAATTAAAGTGAATAAACCGATTCAGACAAAACATTCAAGGTTTTTTTTTTAAGTTCGTTATGCCTACTACTCCTGGAACATACCGGTAGCATTAATTGAACAAAAATAAATCTTCTATATATAGGTATACTTACATTCCTTCAAGTATTGCATTCACATGTGGTTGAGTATAAGGGCTTTGCCTTCTCATCTCATATTTCACAAAAAAATACCTCTGCTGTTATATACAGTTATTCAATTCATTTCAATTAAACTTGATGATCACCTTAATTGATTCTATAACTGCTGATGATGGGCTTGGGCGTACAAATGTAATGAAACGATCGACCAAAGGAAGAACGAACTTTCCAATAAGGTTCATACTGTCCGCGGACTCTCAAGTTCCGTAATACTGTACCTACCTACTGTTGATTTGTCTTGCAATGGTGGTTGGTGCGAGTCTTGTGTTATGAATCCCTCTTAGTACTTTCAACTTTTGTTGATGCCATGAATTTGCTATCATTATTCTCAATTAAGCGGGTCTACCGTTTCGAGGAATTTCTTTCTGAACAAAAATTAATTCGAAAACCTGCGCCACCACGCACCGTTGCGTTGTGTTCTTCCCCACGTTTTATTTAATTCATATATTCTCCTTTAGATGAAACAAACAACCAATTGTTGCTGATGAAATCTTTCACGCTGCACGGCAGTTCCACCGGCCGATTGCGTTGGTCATACATATAAAAATTGTTCCTGTTGCAGTAACACAGTATAGTAGTAGTAACCCATCCATCTAAATGGAGAAGCTTGTGTCGTTCCTCTCTGATGTCAGAAGTTCGTATTCTTCATCAAATTCAATTAAAATCAATTAAGAGTACTGAAAACTGACTTGAGTTTGGGAGAATTTTTCTACTTCGTTTCGTTTTCGGGGCTTAAAATATTTTAGGGAAACACAAAATAACACATATGGGAGTATTGTGGCTTGTGGGTAATTTTGAGGGATAAATTATTTTTTTCCCTGCTCAGACTGATTTCTTATGAATTAATTTTCCAATTAACCTGAATTACCGCTGGAAGAATTGATGTCTATGACAGATTGATGCGGGCGGCGGTACCTTATAAACTAATCAAAAGTGATGGTAACTCCTGCTCAAAAAAGGTGATTCAGAACATTCTTATACATTTTTTGCATTGTTGTACAATAATAGAACAACAAAGATATTTCGCTTGGTATCCATAATTTTATAGCCCGCATATCAATTCTTTAGATCAAACAATTAAGCATCCAATTTAATAGTAAAGTCTTATTAAAGATAACTTTAACTTTTTAATATTTCAACGTTTTCTCAACAAAAAATTAGAAACTGAGCAATGAACTATTTAAAAAGAAGACTGTTTAACTATACAATTTAAGAAAAAGGGCAAATGTAATTCGGTTTAAAACTCATTTAAATTTCAAATACGTTGATATTATCAAGAACAAAAATTTGGTTTAAACTAAACGGTGGATTATTGCATTAAACTAGCTTGAGTTTGATCTTTGAAAGTCAGAAATTGAACAGAATTACTACATTCATTCAAAACGGCACAACGGCTCATGAAGAACCAGGGCCTAGTGACTAACAACTCGCAACCATTCCTGTGTGAGCCTTTCGACAGGAATGGAAGGGACCTACAATTTTATGCCGAATCCGAACGGCTAGACGAGAAGCATTTATTCGTGACAAGTGATACTCTTGGAGGATTTGTCAATTCCTCGCAATAGGCAGTAGCCCTGAAAAAAACTTTTTTAGTTTTTAGGTGGACGAGGATGGGAAGCGACCCCAGACCTCCAGCGTGACAGTCGAACGCACTAACCATTACTCTACGGGCTACCACTCCACTCAAACAAAGGACGAACGAAATTCCCTTTTTTTTATGATTATAGAAATTCTGATCGAATTGGATACTATATATATACTTTTTTAAATTCAAAATATGATGAAAAATTTTAAATTCTTAAGAAACAAATTTTACATTATTATTTTAGGTATAACCTTTCTCTACAAATATGTTGGTAATTTTATATTTGTTAATATAACGGGGAACAAGTAGGGGCAATTTAATAAAATAATTAACCCTTTATTATATAATGTTAGAAACCTTGTCGAGCTATATCTTGAAAGTTATTTGACTAACATGAAATCTAAATAAACAGAAATGTAGGAAATTTAATGGTCTACTAAAAGTATCAAGAGCTGGTTTTTCAACAATTAGTTTTTGTAGGAAGGAGATATCAAACAAATTTTTAAGACAAAAATTGTAGAGTTTGTTAAACTACAAAAGTAAACAAAAATAACTACTCTACTACTAATAGCGGTTGAGAAAATTTAGTAAACGCTTTTAAAAACCTTTTTCAAAATGGCGGACGACGCAGAGGATTTTTGTAGTTTTAGAATCCTTAAGAGGTACTCTTTAAAATAAAACAATCAAATTCTCCTCCAGAATTTTTGGAGATATTATCGATTTTTTTTGAATAATAATAAAATTTTTCATTATAGTCCAGTAACCTTGTCGTTTGTATGGAGGGCGCCATTTGCGTAAAATCTAGTATTTCTGATTTTTTGCTGAGTTGTTCAGGATATTGGGCTAGTAAATCACCTAAGCGTTCGACCACGAGCGGCGACCACTTCATGGTCAAAAATAAAAAAAAAACGCGATTTTCTCGCGCTTTTTTCGGTTATTGGCAATTTTAGTTTTAAAGAAGTAATTTTAAATAAAAACATTGTTCCACGATTTCAAAGCAACCTATTTTGCTCAAATTTTCAAATTTTTCTGTAGACCGAATGGTTTCCAAAATACAGAATTTCAAAATTTAGCAATAAAAACAAAATATAATAAGTAGTATTATCAAACAGTGAACCTAATGGAAAATAAAGAATGGTTGACATAAAAGCATCAAAGCGCTGGAGCGTGTAGCTTGAAACAAAATAATAGGACAATCATACTGGAAGGGGGGTCTATATACCCTCGTTAAGATGTGAGGGCCAATTGTCTAAAAAATGACTCAAGGTAGAAACAATACTATTGAAGAGCTATGGTAACAACAATAATATTCTCCTATAGCTTATCTTGAACCCAGAAACCCATTCTTGAATTTTCTTCCTAAATAAAGTTATTTTAATCGATAGTTTTTTAGAAATTAAGTTCCAAACTCAAAATATTGAAAAAGAAATTTGCTCCAAGGATCCTGTTTTTACTAAATAAATAAATAGTAGAAAATTGTATTTCAGAATGTTGAGTTTGAAAATTAATTTCTCAAAAACTATCGATTAAAATAACTTTATTTAAGAAGAAAATATTTAAGAAAAAAAGCGCGATTTTTGTCCATGAAGCGGTCGCCGCTCGTGGTCGAAAACTAAGGTGATTTACTGGGTTCATATCAGAAATACCAGATTTGACGCATTCGTGAATGTATGTACATATATAGTTAGTGTACTATTAATTCAATACAATATTTTGTATTCAGACTGAACTGTTGTTGTTTTGTAAGTAATATTGAAATAGTTTTTTAAGACTGTAGATATAGTCTTGGCTCTATAGGAGAAAGAAAACATGCCTATTATTGATAATGGGAACTCGAGATCAACAGTTCCATAGTAGCTTATTATATCATTACGATCAATAATTGCCTGTAGGACTTGTTTACTTCCTTTAAAAGATTTGCTATATAATTGAGTAGCTTATCGCTCCCCATACCGTAGCACTACCTTCTCGCCTATGATGTCTTGCTAAAAACCGATCATCCTTTCTTACATTCATGACGGTAATAACTATATTTATATGGACCATCTAAATTAAATTTCTTTTCACCGGAAAACTCCACGTAGCGCCATTGTTCCTTCCAAGTCATATTAATTTTTGAAAATTCTAGGCGCATACACTTCGTTGGTGGTTTAATGCTGGTTTCTTTTTAAGTTTGAGACGTTTAAAGTTATTGGAACTTTTTATTACTCTTCGAACTGTTGCATAGCTTGCACTTAGAGCGGATAATTCTTTAATTTTTGCCACAGTATGAGAGGAATTCCATGTACATCTTAAAATTGATCTTGAATCAGCTTCTGTAGTTGCTGTTTTCTTGCCTCCCTTCATATTCTTTCCATAAGAACTTTTATTCCTGATGTAAGAAGAAACTACATTCGCACTTCTACCAATTTTTGTTTCTTTGGCACGCCCACTTAAACCATTGTTCTCAAGAACATCGATTTTTGCTTTTTCAACTGTCTTAAGCAATGTTGCATGGCTCATTGATTTTGGAATTTCAGAAAAACAGCGTAAATTTGATAGAACACACAAAAATCTATTGGTCAAGAAGTGTGTACCTCAGAATACCCTCTATTAATGAAATTATTACATATAACGTTGAAAACAAACATTTTTTCCAACGAATGTTTTGCAATACAATTATTGGACAAATCTCAGTGCTTTTTGAATTATTTTTTCTAAACTCATAATAGCCCAGTCAAATTGTACTTTTTCTGCCAAAAAAAAATCCAAGTAAAGATTTTTAAACGCAAATGTCTTTATTTTGGCATGGAAAATAAGTCTATTGCAAAATTGTGTGCCCGTCAATAGTTATCCAAGATTAAATGTCAAAAATATCAATTTTTCACATAAAACTCGGAAACGGAAATCCTATCAAAAAGTTTTTCACTCAAAACTTGAAGATTATGTCATTTGCCGAAAAAAAGTTATAACTATTTTTTTCTTACGACCTAAATGGTTAAAATTTTTGAAGACATCTGAATACAAAGTTTGTACATTATGTGAATACCTATAAGAAACAATTATTATTTTTTTCTTAAAAGCAACCGTTTTAAAGATATATTTTTTTTTTAAAGTTTGACAAAAAGTTCAAATTTCTGGTTTTTTAATTTGTACTCTTAAAAGCACAAGTCTTGTCAAAGTCTTATGCTCGATTTAAAGACCATAATATTCTCTTCAATAAAGTATGAAATTTTTTTCCATACGAGTCAAAAGTCGCAAGATATTGCTACTTCAATGGTGTCAACTGTCAAAAAAAAATGGGTTTTCGCATATATTTTTTAAATCCTAAGTTTAATCGAAAAATTATATTAGCAACATTTTTACAGTATGTAATTATATAAGAATGCATAAAAAGTTTTTTTCTACAAGCCATAATTTGTATGACATAATTATTTAAATAAAAACACCAAAAGTCTAAAATACTGGTTTTTGGCTCTTTATTCTTAAATGACGAACTTTTCGGAAAACATTTTGCAAACTTAAATATTCCCTAGAGGAAGTATTATCACGCTTTTTTGCGTAGAACGCATCAATTGCAAGATATTGCGACTTCAAAACTTTTTTCGACAACTTGTGCTTTTAAGAGTAAAAATTAAAAAACCAGAACTTTGAACTTTTTGTAAATTAAAAAAAAAAATATATCTTTAAAACGGGTGCTTTTAAGAAAAAAAATAATAATTGTTTCTTATAGGTATTCACATAATGTACAAACTTTGTATTCAGATGTCTTCAAAAATCTGAACCGTTTAGAAGCTATATGTGAAAAACGACCATTTTTGACAGTTTAAGTTTTTTGAAATGTTGATATCTTCTCAACGGTGGGTCGTAAGAAAAAAAATAGCAAAAACTTTTTTTTGGCAAATGACACAATCTTCAAGTTTTGAGTGAAACACTTTTCGATAGCATTTACCGTTTCCGAGTTTTATGCGAAAAACTGATATTTTCGACATTTAACCTTGGATAACTATTGACGCGCACACGATTTTGTAATAGACTTTCGCGACAGTATTTCTTTTGCCAAAATAAAGACAATTGCATTTAAAAACCTTCACTTGGATTTTTTGGCAGATCGACCATTTTTTTGTATATTTTGTCTGGGCTATAAGTAAACATTCTGACCATACGGTTACCATTACAAAATATTGAATTCGCTCACCATACACCGTATTTTGCAATTGAAAAACAGTGTGGTGTACCTATTCTGTTGAAAAGGAGTGTATTAAATATTAAGTTAATAAATAAGACTAGTTTTATGTCAATTGTATGTAGGTATATAAAATTTAGTTGAATCATTATCTGAAAATAAAGTTCGAATCGGGACCGCGAAGGGTAAAAATCTAGACCAAGTATAGTTTCGTGCTACATCGGGCTCTTCTTACATTAGGTTCACCAGAAGATCGTATTTTTTGGTGCTTATTTTTTGTCATTAACTTTTGTCCTGTAAACGTAAATTAAAGCAATAAGTAGGTTGGTTAAGTAAATTGTTTTTTCTTTTATTTTCCGCTAACAATTTCTGTGGGGGGATAGCGGAAAAAATTCGTATGAAGCTGTTAAAATATCACGAAAAACGAATTTCATTGTATTGCGATTGCAACGCAAAACTCTGGTCCTGGGTGGGGAATATCGGAAAAAATGTTCGGAGCAGCTGTTCAGAAGAATAAAGGTACCTCAAGGGAAAAATCCTCCGATTCATGATACCTCGCTTGGGCCGAATGTATACCAATCTGTCCTGTGCAGTTAAAGTTATGTTCCCTTTTTATTTGGGATATAATATAGGTACCTAGTTTTTTTCCCTTGAGGGGGGATTATTTTTTTTTTTTACTCAAAAAATTACGGTACCTGCCATAAAACTAAAACAGTTAAAGTTATTTATCTCAAAAAACGGCAGTCATACATAATTACAAGAACAACTTCTTTTGTCTTAAATATATTCATCATAGTAAGTTTGATCAAAATCTCGACTTCAATTTTTTTTATAAGGAACCCATAACTTGTCATACCTATAGGTCATAGTCGGTTCCGTATAAACAATAGGTACATTTATTTAATAAGAAACTATTATAAATCGGCCTTAAGTCACTTTCGCTATAATAACAATAATACGTTGATATAACATACGGCAAACTGAAAAGCTGGCATAACTACTTTGCTTTGAGGTCAAAGAACCTGTCTATAAATAGATACATTTTTAATTCTTGGTTGCTTCAACTTCTAGGTTTATTGAACGTTGTAGCATGCATCCAATTGATATACATAATTGCAGTCACCCTTAAATGAAGTCAAGTCAATGAACTTAAACAAAATATTGATTCAGATGACAACTTTCGCATAGTGTAACAATTTAAAAAAATAAGAACATATTTTAAAAATCAATCGAGAGACCTTCAACAAAAATATCATCTTCAAACACAGGGTTAAAAAAACTCACATAAAGAAGCATTTAACCTCTAAAATGAACAACAACAATTTGTAACACTCGATTGAATTGAACAAGAATACCCTTATTCCAGGGATGAAAATGAGAAAACATTTTGCAAAAAAATTTGTAATAAAATATACAACGTATTTCCTAAAATTATTGAAAAGTACAAATTAAGATAAAAATAACTAAAATTAAAAAAGTTAAAACAAATTAATTCTTTTTTAGTGGAGTGAGTTAAGATACAAATTTTCATTATATATATAGCTATAGCATAAAATTTGTTAAACTTATGCCGGATTTACACGAGTGACAAGTTGGCATTTTTCTATCATTATTATGACAAAAGAATAAGCCAATTCATTCTTTTTGTCATAATAACGTCAAAAATAGGTACATAATGACATTTTGCCATTCGTGTAAATCGCGCATTAGTAGAAATAAACCCAAAACTTATAACTTGGAATGCTACGAGCATTCAAAATAAAAAACATGAATTATTTGATTTTATGAAACATAATAAGATTGACATAGCTTTATTAACTGAAACCTGACTTAAAAATGAAAACAACTTCGTGAATCATAATTATACATGCTATAGACTTGATAGGCAATGTTCAAAAGGGGAAGGGGTTGCTATTTTAATAAATAAATCTATTAAACATTTTCCCATTCCGGCTATTAAATTTGAAATAATTGAAGCTATAGGTATAGAAATAGTTTTAAATGATTCTACCAGATTTAGTATATTTTCTGTGTATTTCCCAGGGGGAAATGGTAGCAACGTGAGGAAAACTAAATTTAAAAGAGACATTTTGAAACTATTTAGAAGAAATGACAACTTTTTAATCGGAGGTGACTTAAACTCAAGACATCAATCGTGGGGATGTCTAAGAGCAAACTGTTGGGGTAATATCCTTCCTTATAGCATTTAACAGATCTCTAATATTATTATACACTCTCGAACCGACATACTTTTTCAAGCTGTGCGTCTCAAAATCCTTCAACGCTTGATATTTTTGTTTCAAATAATGCATATCGTTTTTTGCAGCCAGTTACACTAAATGCTTTAAGCTCGAATCACTTACCAGTCTTGACTTCCTTTGAGAATTCTGTAAGGAAATGTTATCTGACTTCTGTTAGTTTTAACTATTCTGCTGCAAACTGGAATCGATACACTTCATATGTTTCTGAAAACTTAAACCAGAGTAGATTATCGGCTGACTGTATTACTTCATCTGTTCAGATCGATGGCCTCATTGATTTATCTATTCCCAAAACCCAAACATTTCATTTAAATCAACTCACTTTACCTGAACCTATCTTACGATTGATTCATTTCCAAAGTTTAGAATGAAGGAAATAGATACGGTTTAGACTTGATATTTTTAGGAATAATGTTAAGATTTTGAACAAAAAAAAATAAAAAATGAGATAGAAATTTTCAAAAATAAAAATTAGAATAAGCTTTTATCTAGTTTTGACAAGGGATCTAAGCCTTTTTGGAAGGTTACAAAAATAATTAAGAAAAAAAGTTCAAATATTCCACTTCTTTGAGTTAACGATAAAGTTTTTGTTACTCAAATGGAAAATGTAACCGCTCTTGGTGACACTTTTTGCCAAAACCACACAATATCATCTCATCTCAGTGATATTGACACTGAAAATACTGTCAGAGATAAACCTATTGAATTACATTCCTTACCAAGTAAATTAAATAAAAATAAAAAAACTTTTTTAAAAATCGTTCCGTGAAGGATTTAATTAAACATTTAAAGTCTAAAAAATCGTCTGGGATTGATGGAATAAGCAACAGATTACTTAAAGCCCTACCTTTAACGGCCACCAATGGTTTTCAATTGTTGTATGATCCTTTCGTATTTTCCATATGATTGGAAAGTCGCACAAGTTGTTGCTATCTGCAAACCTGGCAAAGCAAAGGAAAATCCTAATAGTTACAGGCCTATAAGTTTATTAAGTGCTTTAAGTAAACTATTTGAAAAGCTTATTAAACAACGACTGTTAAACCATATTGAGGATGCGAATATTTAGCCTAATGAACAATTTGGTTTTAGACCTGGTCACTTCACAAGCCATCAAATTTTAGGGATTAAAATTCACGTCAAAAGTAACTTAAATTCAAAACTTTCGACTGGCCTAGAACTTTTAGACATAGAAAAAGCCTTTGACACTGTGTGGCATCAGGGGTTAATTTACAAACTTGAAATGTTTAATTTTCCTATTTATCTTATCAAGTTAGTATGGAGCTTTTTACTTAACAGAAAATTTGTTGTATACTCAGGCAGCGTTAAGTCTGCACTTTATGATATAGTGAGTGGCGTTCCACAGGGTTCTGTCCTAGGACCCATACTTTTTAATATCTACATGTCCGACTTGCCATCTTTGGACATAAATACTAATTTAGCTATGTTTGCTGACGACACAGCACAGTATATTGCCTTAAGTAGCTCTTGAAAGTTTACAAAGCTCACTGAACATTTTACAAACTTTTTTTCATAGGTGGAAAATTAAAGCTAATGCTCAAAAATCGCAGGCAATTTGGTTTTCTCGGCGTAGAAAATTAGAGTATTTGCCACAAACAACGCTAAAGCTAAATTGTACTGATACCGCTTGGTCTGCAAGCTGCAAATATCTAGGTCTTACACTTGATAAGAAACTGACTTTCCATAAACATATTTCCAGCACGATTTCCAGCCTATACTCACTTACGGTGCTCCAGTATGGTTTAACTGTGCTGGACCCCTTTACTAGTTCTAGTTTACTTGTGAATCTACTCTTGTATCAAATTTAAAATATTTAATAACAGTTTAATATAAACAAATCCGATATCATAATGACTCCGTAGTTAAAATAATAAAACTTCACATATTACGAGGTAAGACAAATCTACTACCTTTACGTTTAAATTAAATAGTCATCCCTGACTATAATTAGTTCAACACTGTTTGAAAGAAAAGTTAAGACCGATCAATTGCACTTTCTAATATTTATTTGTATTTACTTTTCATCCCTTTTAGCTGTCTACTGGGGCACTAAACGTTTAGAGCCAGCGAGGGTGCTAGGTATACAAAAAAGAATTGAGTACAACACGCATAAAAACAAGTGCATTTTTCATCACACAAATTGAATGAATGAATGAATGACTTTTTTTTTGTTTCGCGATGTGATAGGATGAGGGTTGAGGTTTGAGGGTTTGCTTTGGTTAGTGTAACAGGATTCATCAAAGTGAAAAATATAAGTGCTCACCATAAATCATCACCACGATCCGCAACCATTTCTATACGATGCATAAACTTTACCCCTCAGGCTCTGGGTTTCAAAGCGAATATATTTATAACTTCTTCATCCCTTAACTTAGAGGTATTCTTTACTTTTATTTTTACTTTTCCTTTTTTTTTTGTTTCTTTGTCGAATGCTTTAGCCACGACATCTAATGATGCCAATTTAATTCGCTAATGTAATGTTATGTCAACCAATATTCATTGTAGCCGAGAAATCCCCTTCTATCTTATTGGTTAAAAGCCCCGAAAAGACCCTTATATAATATAATATGGAATGAATAAAAATGTGAACTACTTATACATAAATAACAACTGTGCGAAAAATCTATGAGATTTTATTTAGTGAAAGTAAGTAGGTAACAGAAACATTATTTTACCAAAAGGGAACATTTTTGTACGGAAATATTAATTAAAAGAAAGAACCAGTGAATAAGAGATTTTCAAAATTACTTTTGTAAGGGGTTGGTTGTTTGTAAGTAAGTCTCCTTTAAGCATTACCTATTAGTAAATACGAGCAGGTTCTGGAATTATAAGTCCGTCATTACGACAGGTCGACCATCCAATAATTACAATAACTTGTATTTTTTTTTTCAGTTGCATTAGAGTTCGATTTTCAAAAAGGGGGCCTACGTCAAAAACTGTTTTCGTCTCTAAAGCCCCAATTTTTTAATTTAAAAAAAAAAACATTTCGGAGCAAGTCGGCAAAACCTCAGTACAACTTCATTCTAGACTTAATTTCTTCCTCGGAAAAAACTTTTTTTAAAGGAGTCAAAAATCTCATCTAAATAAATTAAACGGTTTTTTTTTTCAAGAAAAAGCCATTTATGTTTCCTCGATAAATATGTAGCTGAAAACTGTTTATGATTGGTAAATATCATTATGCCTGGGAAAAAAAAGAAAATATTTTGGTACCCAAAAAAACATCATCGGGAACAAAATTTTTTTTTGGGTACTATTAATATGCTAACACAATATATTTTCTGATTTTTTTTTAGTACCAAACATATAAATATTGTTTTGACCGAAAGTTGTTCCTACGATTTTTATAAAAATAATTCTTTAATTACTTCAGAAAAGTGCTACTTTTAAGGTTTTTTTTTCAAAATTTTTATTTTTTTTTCTAGCAGAGGCATTTTTATGGTTTTTGATTCTCTCGATAAAACAAGACAATTTTATCAATTTTTTTACGAAGAAGCTTTTAAAAAGTACACTGAGGAAAAAAATGAGGTCAAAAATTAAATTCGACCGTATTTGATCTAAAGTATTTTAAAAGAAGTGGAGCATTTTTATTTTAACGTTGACACAATGTTATTTTGAATATGCGACGTAAATTTAAGAGATTCAACCTAGTTTCAAAGTAAAACGTGTTTATTTATACATTGAAATCAACTTTTATACATTTACATTCCGTTTAACGTTGTTTTAAAGTGAAACATTATAATTTTTATATTTTTTTATATTGAGATCCACATTTAAAGTGCGCTCAACCTTCGATCCACTTTTATGGCATTTAAAGTGTCATCATCTTAGTTTCAAAGTGTTGCATGGCAAGTAAACCTCAATTTGTTTGTATTTGTAAGCTTAATATAAAGAATTTCAAAGGCACGTTGTTGTTTTTCGAGGTAGCTCCCTTACAAATTAACAAATTAAACACACACTCAAAATTCACTTTCATATTATAACCGAAAAACAATATTAAATTACTTTTCTTATATTTATTACTAATTATTAAAAGTCGTCACAAATAAATGATTCACCACAAAAATGAAATGCGTCGAGCATGAATATACATTTGCCTTTGTCTAACATAAATTTAAACAAAGAAGCGTGCCGTGGGTAGCTATTTTGAATCAATTCCTAACCAAGCGAAGTTCAATCTACGTTGATTCGATGTAGATAAATGTTGTTTTAAAAGATGGATGAATTTGATTTACCTATGATACCACTTCAATTCAACATATAAACGTAGTAAAATCTAGTTCGTTTTTAAGTATGGAAACACTTTGAAATAAAGTTGCTCCACTTCGAATTAAGAATTTTGGGCGTTGGCGCCAAATCGTTCCGAAAAATATTAGAATCAAAGTTTTTTACTTCGATTTTACGTTGTTTTTTCTCTGTGTATAAACAGTACGATTGTGGTACTTTTTTCTTCCACCATATCTCGAGAACGAATAGATATCGACTTTGAATGAATTTTATTTTACAGATATTATTGTCATAGCGTGCTAAAGAGGTTTTCTAACAAATTCAGTGAACCGTTTTCTTACTACAGCAATTCAAAAAGGAGCTTCAAAATGTCATTTGTCTCAAATTTCTCAAGAACGGAAAAATATTTTCACACTTATTTTATTTTACTTATTTTATTACTTATTTTATTGTACATAATAATGACTGGGATTTTTTTCAAAAACTACAATCGACAGTTTTTTTTTAGAGAAAAACCAGCAAAAAAAAACTATTCAAAATTCTTAAAAAATTTTTTTGAACTCAAATATTTTGAGAAAAAAACAATGATATCGATTTCAAATTTTTACCGAAAATACTACTAATACAATCTATGTGTTTTGTAGTTTTGAGATTTTATAAACCACTCTTTAAAAAGATTTAAATAAAAATGTTGCCAAAAAAACGTTTCAAAATCAAAATTTGACATTTAATTTTCCTGTTTTGCAACTATGTATTTTTTTTTTAAGTAGGTTCATTAGGGGTGTCTAATAAACGATATTCAAATGGGTATCGTGGATCTTGTAGAGGATACCCACACAAGTATTTCTACCACCCGCAAATTTTTTTAAATGGTACTTCCATACCCCGCAGCCGTTTTTTATGTACAAAACACGTTTTTTATTTTCAAAGTCAACAAATGAAAAGAATTTAGCGTATCAAACGTGGTTAAACTGTTTTAGAAGAATTCTTTTGACTCTCTAGGTATGTTAATAATAAAATAGCACAAGTAACTGCCCCTTAAAATTTCAAAATATGCCTTTTTTTACTTGATAAATGGATGAAAACCCCCCAAAAATCGGTTGATTTTTAAGCTTTTCTCGATTTTAAAGACCTGTATGGGTTCAGGAACGAGCAAACAAAACTCCTATCATAGGTAATTTCGTGTGCTGAACTCAAAACTATCATCCGTTTTAGCCATCGGCTCTAGTTTTTCAGATATTCCAGTCTGAAAATGGAAGATAACCATTTTCACCTATTTTTGAGATTTTATAAAAATTTGAAATGCTTTTTTTCAAAAAAAAATGCACCGATTCATCAAAGTACTGCACTATGACTCATGTTCTTGTATGAATCGGTGGGTTTTTTTGAAAAAAAGCCTTTCGAATTTTTATAAAATTTCAAAAATAGGTGACAAAATGGTTATATTCCATTTTCAGACTGAAATATCTCAAAAACTAGAGCTGATGGCGGAAAACGGATCATAGATTTTAGTTCAGCTCACAAAATTACCTATGATACGAGTCTTACTTGCTCGTTCCTGAACCCATGGAGGTCTTTAAAATCGAGAAAAGCTTAAAAATCAACCGAGTTTTGGGTGGTTTTCAGCCATTTATTGAGTAAAGAAGCCATATTTTGAAATTTTAAGGGGCAATTACTTGTTCTTTTTTATTATTAGCATACGTAGAGAGTCAAAAGAAATCTTTTAAAGTCAGTTTAACTACGTTTTATACGCGAAATTCTTGATCATTTGTTGACTTTGAAAAAAAAAAAAAACATAAAAAACGGCCGCGGGGTCTGGAAGTACCATTTTAAAAAAATTTCGGGAGGTAGAAATACTTGTGTGGGTATCCTCTACAGGATCCACGATACCCATTTTGAATATCTGACAAAAAAAATTATTAGACACCCCTAAGGTACATTCGCTTATTAATGCTATTTTTTAGCCAATGTTTTTAAATAATTAGCTTAAATAACTAATACATTCATACCGAGAAGAGCTAATAAAGAAAGGAATACCTATAAAATAAAAATAAAACAAACTGTTCTACCATAAAAAGCTTATGTATATGGTTTTCGAGGGTACCAATGGGAAGTTAATAGTGTGGGTCGCACCCAGACTTTTTTTTTATTTTTAAAAGAGTTTTTATATTTTTGAATACTATTCGTATACATACAATTTTTGAAATTTCGACATAAGTCAATTAAATATAAGAGGATGCGAACGTGTGATTTATATTAAATTAATTTATTTCAAAATTGTTACTTAAACTTTTTTTTATAATTTTCTCGTTAACGACATAAAAACATTTAATCGAACACTAAGACTAAGTGTAGACACACTGTCAATGTCCAACTAAATTTAAGTAGGTAGTTAACTTTAAGAGCAAACTCTTGTTATCCCAGTCGTGCGTTTGATTTTTATCAAAATCGTTGGAAATATTTTTGAGAGAAATAATATTTTCCTTAATCGGATGGCTGGTGGCGTTATTTTTTGCCCTAAAAAAATAATTGGCATTTATAGAAGGTAGGTATAACTATCTACCCAAAAATTATTACCTACTAGGTTCGAAGAAAATCCATCCAGCTGTTTCGGCTGCAGCCACGAGGACAGACAAACCGAATTACGAAACCCTCATCTTGAGTTAAATTTTTTTAACGAATCCATAACTTACCTTAAATATAGCACACTTTGATCGTTTTTTTTTAGTAAAAGACTGCTCGTTAACGTTAAACGATTTAAATGAAAATTTTCACAGATTTTTTTATTATTATTATTGCACATTATTTTAAGATATGGGAGAACGAAATAAATTCAACATTTTCCCAAATAGGCCCTACCCTATTACATGACGTTGTCATAGGTAGGGTCCATACCTACCTATATTAAACGTTGAATTCTAACCTTATAAGTTTCTGACGAAGACGATTCAGTTAGGCATCTAAATCCAACCCATATGTACACCTAACCATCATTTATATTTCTGAACAAGATATAAGATAAACCCGTGTCTTTACCTGACCTCATTGGAATCGTCCCCATATCACATCAACAACAGCATCACACACATGTGACTTCCATCTGGCAACATTTTATATTTAAATCTTTGCACTCCGTTCGTCCGTTTAAAAGAAAACTGAAAGTATCTTAAGAATTTCCAATCAATTCTAAATAATACTATCGCCTCAGTGGCACAGATTCCGCTTGAATGGCACGTGGGACTTCTTATAATGTAGATATGTATGGAAAGAGAGACCATCAGGAAAGAGTATTCAATTAAATTCCAGTACCGTAGTTTGTATCCGTATCCCCAAAATGTAAATATTTTAATTAGATTCCAAATCGTCTCGCAGAATTTTCCTTCAAACGTACATACCTACATATCCATCCATCTATCTATCCAAGCTAGCTGAGCTACCCATCGAGGGCAAAACGCAATAAATTATTTTAACTAGACTACACATGGGCGTATACTCGTGTGACCCTGTCCTAAAGATCTCATTTCGAAAAAGATGCGTGTTGTTCGTTATTTGGGAGATTTATATCCGCAAAGGAATTTCAAAATTCTTCTTATCCACATCATGTGAAGTGATATAAATTACGCTGTGTGCCTTGTTTCCTCTCGATCAAGCTCAATTTTAATTGCCCCTCAAGGCATCTCAGGCACACCAGGATAATGCGGCTTCTTTAAAACTTTTTGAATTTGTTTCAGCGGTCGCACACAAAAATATAAATGCAAACAAAAAAAAAAAAACGCATAGCTAGATGATAATTAAAAATAATGCTTAAGTAAAAGGATTAGTCCTATTCAAGGACGTAAGTACAAATAATTTACTTTTATTGAAGGAAGGCGAAAATAGAAAAGCTATGTGCGAGTTTATATTCGGTGGCCTCGGCCTCGACATCAGCATCACAGCGATGGAATCTTTTAATGCGGTGTTGTTTCAATTTAACGATTTTCTTAAATCTTCCAGGGGTTTTTAGGATTAGGGAAATAATGGTGGGAAAAGTATTTCAATTTTATTTTCTAGTGAAGATAAACTTTTTTTTTTTCTGTTGGTAGATATTCTTTGGTTGGTTTTGGTTTGGTGTTTTTCAAAGCAAAACACAACGCTACACAACCAATTTTCAAAAAGGCATTAAAAATTTGCTTATAGCTTCCACTCTCACTCCCACTTTTTCCCCCTACTTCAACTGAAAATTGTAACCTGAATTATTTCAATTTATAAGAAGATTAGGGTTGAAAACGCATTTAAGTGGTTTGGTGGACTGTGAATTAAGTTCTTAGATTTATGCATTCAAGGAGTTGAAATTATTCAAGCGAATTAGTGCTGTAATTAAGTATTTAATGAAAAATAAATCGTAACATTTTATGAAGGTGGTTAACCTTCAGTTCAAGGAATAAAGGTTTTTTTGTATTTTCTTACATTGTGACATCATACAAGAAAAAAACAACTCGTACATCGCTTCACCGCGCCATCATTGCGTGTGTCTTATCTATTTGTTGTATAAGTATGGTTAAACCAACTTATTCAATACCGTCAGTGATAGGTTTTGCCACTAATGAAGCCCATATTAGGAAAAAAGCGAATAACAATAACCGGGAACCTTTGAAATACCATGTATGTAAGCCCAGTTTTTCAGTGCGATATCATCCATGTGGTTTAGTTTGAAGTCGAGTTTAATCTCGTAGCAGCTTTTGGAGTTCCAGCTTCCCATAACTAACATGAATAGACTGATGGAATCTTTGGATTTTCTACTGCTCATCGCTGCTTCACTTTATGCCGTACAAAATCAACAGCACTACTGCATTTGACTTACAGACCGCTAAGACATCTTGTACTTTCGAATAGGAGTAAGTGGTATGTCAAAATGCTCATGCCAAAACATACAAATAACTATAGGCTGTTCCCCAAGACCATAGAAGCCCGTAGCGTAATGGTTAGTGCGTTGCACTGTCACGCTGAAGGGGTAGGTTCACTTCCCAGCCTCGTCTACATAGAAAGTTAATTTTTTTCTCAGGGCAACTGCCTCTTGCGAGGAAATGACAAATCCTCCATTGGTATTTGGCATAAAATTGTAGATTCCTTCCATTCCTTTCGACACGCGCACACAGGAATGGTTGCGAGTTGTTAGTCACTAGGCCCTAGTTATTCATGAGCTGTTGCGCCACCCAATTTATTGTTTTATTTATGATCCCTAAGACAGGTCCCTCTGAAAGAAAAGATGACATAAAAGAAGCATTCTCTAATCATCTCAAATGATATTTTTCCGAAATTTAACAACATCACGAGCGACGTTGTCAAGAATATCTAGTCTTGGCGACTTCAACACATCAAAAAGCCGAAAAGGGGCCTCTGGTTCGATATTGTGTAGGACACACATGTTGTACGACTTCACCTTCGACAACTGAATAGCTATATGCAATCACCTAGTGACCTTCATTCGCTATTTCCGCGGAGCCAACATAGACTTGGACGTGTCGCACGTCTGACAATCATGACAAGCCCCAGAATCGAATTTGACGCCATGAAACTATTATCGCAAGTCAGAACTTAAGATATCATTCGTCTCTCTTAAGATATCATTTTCTCTCCCTCAGCAAGTCTAGGAGACTAGTGGAAACACTGCCAAAGTGCCAATATGCCATTAGAAGTGCTGCCACTCACATGATCCCTGGTTTTGACCAAGTGACCAAAACCAAACCCCTGCTTCGATATAGAGTGCCGGATGGAGAATACATACAAGAAGGAAGTCTACCAATCAACGCTGCAGATTATAACTAAAACTGATGAGAAAAAGGTCTACAAACTACTAGAACACCGACATTGCCGAAAGATGAAAGACAAGAAGAGCGAGAGAGAGAATACGAATAAAGTGGGTAGTCGAGTTTCTCGCAAGGGTTACATAAAAAAAAATCTACCAAAGTGGTGGAACGATTAATCTTAAACTAGGAGACAATAAAACAGAAGCCTGCATATATAAGAGAAAAGAGTAAGGTTGAAGTGGCTGCCAGCGGAAAAACTGACACAATAAGACCATAAATTATGGTTTATTGTGATACCACGTGAACCTAGAGAATTTCTCCCAACTCGCTAAAACCAGTTGGAGCGTCGCGTCGGTCGTAGGTATGAAGCGTGCGAGACTACTGATGTCTATATTTCTTAGATCACTTGGATCATTGTAGGAGAAGTCTCTCAAATCAAGACTGCGCCATTGGGATAAAGTAGGACATGTACATAGAACAGAAGATGAGGAATTGATTCTTCTTCATCCATACTGCTTCTGCAGAAATCGTTTGCAAATATTCCAAGCGTCCTTGCTAAGACAGAGTGTTCAGTTATAACACCAATTATGGAGCTGATATGACATCTGTTTAAAGATATCAAATACTAAGAGCGCTTCAGAATTCAGATCCAGTGGTGATGTTGTTCCAACTAAGATTTTTTTTCTCCTTACAGCATCTTGCTTAATCAAAAATTTGCATTTAGCAATTTTCATTTAGCACTATTAACCCTATCTTGTTCCACATTTGTTGAGTTCGTCATCTTTACAATTTCCCACGAACGTTTATATTGAACTGCTGTGCCATATCTTTATGAGATGATCAACAGTTTAGGGCTGTACTAGAATTTATAGGATTCGAGTGAAAAAAATGAGCTTGTAAAACCAGTGAGTACTGAAACGAGACCTTTGTCGCTACCTATGCTCTTCTATATTATTACCTCGCAAAATTAAATCTTCATTTCTCTTTTGCCGTGATCTAAGAAATAGCCGAGAATGCAATTATAAAGAATCGATCTTGCCATAGGTGTTCCTTCGAACTAATAAGACTTTAAGGTAAATGCGTTAAGTCCGCCGTAAAAAGTATTGAGATCTAAAAGTACTTCAAATTCTAAGTTCCTGTAAATCTTAAATTTTCGATTTTTTCATGAGTTTCAAGTTAGCAAAACAACATTCACGAATCGAAAAATGGTCATTTGGATAATTTGCCGTTAATTTGTTGTTAATTAGTTGTGACAACTTCGAATTTGTTGTTCAATGTTTTCTATGTTTTTTGTGTTGCTTTGCTAACTTGATATCACTCTTTACAACATTCACGAATCGAAAAATGGTCATTTGGATAATTTGCCGTTAATTTGTTGTTAATTAGTTGTGACAACTTCGAATTTGTTGTTCAATGTTTTCTATGTTTTTTGTGTTGCTTTGCTAACTTGATATCACTCTTTACAGTGAATGATTTATAGGTTAATAATTTGCCGTTAATTAGTCGTTAATAGTTGTCATATTTTCAATTTTGTTGTGCTATGTTTTCTATGTTTTTTTTGGCTAATTTCCTAATCCGATGTCAACTTAGCAAAGTAACACCTCAAAACGGGGCTAAAACTTCTTATATTGAATAATTTATTGCTTAATAATTTGTCGTTCATTACTCTTTAATTAGTTGTGACATTTTCATTTTTATCGTGCTATGTTTTCTATGTTTTTTTGCTGTTTTACTAGTTTGATGTCAAGTTAGCAAAGCAACACCTCAAAAAGGGGTTAAAACTTCCTATATTGAATAATTTATTCCATATTAATTTGGCGTTGATTAGTCCTTAATTAGTTGTGACATTTTCAATTCCATCGTGCTATGTTTTCTATGCTTGTTTGCTGTTTTACTAATTTGATGTAAGCAACACCTCAAAACGGTATTAAAACTTCATATATTGAATAATTTATAGCTTAATAATTCGTCGTTGATTAGCCCTTAATTAGTTGTGATATTTTCAATTTCCTCGTTCTATGTTTTCTGTTTTTTGTTTTGTTTTGTTAATTGACAAAACACAACCTATCACATTCCCACATAATACTACCAAAGCAATTAAAAAACTGCTCCTTCATAGTATAGTATCCATATTATTAACCTAGTTATTCAATGATTTATAGAATACTTAAATTAATTAGCACCATATTTATTAATGTTGCTTACATCAAATTAGTAAAACAGCAAACAAGCATAGAAAACATAGCACGATGAAATTGAAAATGTCACAACTAATTAAGGACTAATCAACGACAAATTACTAAGCAATAAATTATTCAATATAAGAAGTTTTAACCCCTTTTTGAGGTGTTGCTTTGCTAACTTGACATCAAATTAGTAAAACAGCAAAAAAACATAGAAAACATAGCACGATAAAAATGAAAATGTCACAACTAATTAAAGAGTAATGAATGACAAATTATTAAGCAATAAATTATTCAATATAAGAAGTTTTAACCCCGTTTTGAGGTGTTGCTTTGCTAACTTGACATCGAATTAGGAAATTAGCAAAAAAACATAGAAAACATAGCACAACAAAATTGAAAATATCACAACTAATTAACGACTAATTAACGGCAAATTATTAACCTATAAATCATTCACTGTAAAGAGTTTTTAATACTTTTCTGAGGGGGTTTTTTGCTAAATTGATATCAAGTTAGCAAAGCAACACAGAAAACATAGAAAACATTGAACGACAAATTCGAAATTGTCACTACTTATTAACGACTAATTAACGGAAAATTATCCAATTAATTATTTTTCGATTTGCGAATGTTGTTTTGCTAACTTGACATCGAATTAGGAAATTTGCAAAAAAAACATAGAAAACATAGCACGACAAAGTTAAAAATGTCACAACTAATTAACGACTAATTAACGGCAAATTATTAACCTATAAATCATTCACTGTAAAGAGTTTTTAGTACTTTTCTGAGGGGGTGCTTTGCTAACTTTAAGTTAGCAAGGCAACACAAAAAACATAGAAAACATTGAACATTAAATTAACAACAAATTAACGGAAAATTACCCAATTGACCATTTTTCGATTCGTGAATGTTGTTTTGCTAACTTGACACTCTTGATTTTTTCCATTGTATGCACCACAACACGTACCGTTGTGCGAAATTACAAGATTCTACGATGTCCGGCAGTGCTCTATAATTTTGCTGATCTGTCAGTGAGTCAGAGTCAGTTACGGTTTTTGAGATTTTTGTAATCCTATATTTCAGGAACGGCTGATGCTTTAAAGTTCAAATTTGGCGAGTGATTGATGAGCTTAGCAGATAAACTGCAAATTTGAAATTTCTGACTTTTTTGGTACTGAAGTTAGCCATTAGCTCAAAACTGGTATGGGAATGCTTGCGGAGGTTAAATGAACTGGGCAAGAATAAAATTGTCTCACTCTGTCGGTTACCGGGTCACGTGGGTATCGAGGTTTATGAGTAGGCAGACTCCTTATAGCCAAAATGGGAGCAACAGCACCCCTTACAGGGCCTGAGCCCTATTGATGAAAATTATCCTTCTTAAAAAGAATATCACTTGAAAAACTTTTTATTTCAAAAAAAGTTTTTCAAGTGATATTCGTTAGAAAAGAAAAGTCAACAAACATCTCTATAGATGTAGCAGCGACACCATCCTGGACAAATACGAAATGTTTTTGTCATAATTCATTTCGGTCTTTTTCAACAGTTTTTTCGTACACCTATACTTTGGACTCAAAACCTTTATATCATAACTTTAGCTTTATTCCATAAAAACTGGCATTTCGTCGGGGCGATAAGAGATTCTCCCTGTTTACATGTTATATTCAAAGAAAAACAGACATTCCCATTTACTATTACTTCGTTTGACATGGAATTTTGACAGGCTACGAAAATTTACCTACCAGTTTCAGTAGGTATAATTTATTCTGAAACAATGCTCATTTTATCTTTCTCAAATCTGATATCAATTGAAGCGTACAACTACCCACTTAAATCCATGTGTGCACTTTTAGAATCCTGTTCGCAACAATCGCAAGGTTAATTGCATTCTCTACACCACCATCGGTGCCCTTGATCAATGCAAAAAAAAAAGAAACGAAGGTGTGCTGAGCACTGAGCTATATGCAATGCGTCAAAATCACCCTTGAAATACTATAGGGATTTAGACGTAGGTACATCGCCCCTGAATAAAATACAAAAGAAATTACAGAGAATTTAATCCATTCAAGCATTCAACCCTCAGATGTAGATGTCAGATATGCGCAAGGTGAATGAAGAATTTTCTGATGCATAGATTTATAGATACGAGTACGAAAAAGGATACGCGATCTAACACACACATGCTATAAAATAAAATTTGAACTGGTAGGACTCTTTTGCATTATCCATTTTAATTTTCTTAGATCTGATGATGGCAGTACAGCAGAGCCAGCAGGACGTGCGGCCAGAGTGCAATTTTACTAGCCTTCCATTTAGATTGGATTAAGTGGCCATTTTCACCATTTTCACCCGTGTCTATGCAGTGTGTCAACTTCCCTCATTTAATAGCTGAATGAGTGGTTTGCTTAATGGAAAAGGAATTTAGAAGGTCTTACTTCCTGTGTCGCGCTTAGTCCTTTATATACATATATGCACAAGCACATACCTTGTTAAAGTCGAAGGGAACAAAAATTGCGGCAGGTTTGCATTGCTGGTGCGGTGGTGGTGTGCTAGATGCTGATGTATTCTTGTAATGACGCTAAAATCCCAGCTTGAACATCTGCCAAGATTTTAATGTTAAAATTGTTTTGATATAAAAGGACGGTGGATATAACTGTAAGACCACAGCAGGGTGTAAACGGACACATTAGAGTTTCAAATGTCATCACTTTAGCTAAATTGCAACATTCGTATTGATTAATATAAGTATAATAAGGTAGATACCACTGCGAGTGTTTGTTGCGCTGCAATTTGAAAAAAAAGTATAAATACATTCGAAATAGAGGTACACATTATTAACATTCTTTGTACATACTACAAAAAGTTGATTATCAAAAATAAAAGCATTACATTTGATTAAAAACTTATACTGATTATGATAACTCTATAAATGGGTAAGACTCAAGACTGAGTTCTTCCTAAAAACTGGTTATTGGTTAGCCTTATTCGTTCATTTTTGTATAGAGGAATCACTCTCAAAAGGCGCAGAGTCAAAAGTCCACAGGCCAAAAGTCCATAATGGACTTTTGTCCCACATGAGTGGGTCAGAAGTCCACAATTGTATTGTGGAGATTTGACCCACTCAAGTCGGTCAAAAGCCCACAAAGAAAAGGGCCAATATTCCCTAATTTTAGAGAGAAAGTGGGTCATAAGTCCACAATAATTTCAAATTAAAATATTGAAAAAAGCAGAACAGTTAAGAATTATTTATTTATTTTGTTAAGAATGATTTGTATACTCTTCACTACTCATAAACTTAAAGCACACCAACTGACAACATAGGCCTGGCGACCGAGCATACCCTAAGCGGAGCGGGACAGAGGACCCGAAAAGGGAGTTAAAACCCTTAAACCCGCGAAGCGGGCCACCCAAAGCAGCCTTGTTAAAGAAAACTATCTATAAAGTGATCCACAATTAATGGGCCAGCAGTCCACAAGATTTTTGTATGGACTTATGGCCCATCGGAGTGGGTCAAAAGTTCACAATTGATTTATGGACTTTTGACCCATATAAGTGGGATAAAAGTCTATTATAGACTTTTGGGCTGTGGACTTTTGACCCTGCGCCTCTCAAAATGTTAAATGTTACAATCTTTACCCAAAGTGACTTTTCTATATCATTTTATGTTTGCCGCGTTGTATAGAATTGATATTTGTAAAATATCGTGCTCAGTTTGAGTCCTGTGTTTATCTTCTGTGCAACTCAACTCAGTTTTTAAGTCACAGCATAATATCTGATATTTGGATCTTATTTTCTTTAGTTAATCAATTAAACGCTCACTGATAGATAGATAAATAGATTTATTTTTTTTTCTTTCATCAGATTTATACATTTGTACTGAAGAATACGGACATGGCTTCTACCGGATTTGACATTTGAAATAAAAATTAAATAAAGATTAAAAAATAAGGTAAATGTTGAATTGAAAAATAATTACTAAAAATAAAGTTTAATTTAAAACTACTTCAGATGGAATGCGAGTATACATAAAAATTACAATTTTAAATGATTTGAAACATAAAAGATAACAATTTAGATCATTTTAATGTAAAAATAAAACCCTAAAAGGCAATAACTGATAGAGCTTTAAAAGCTTTTACGATATGTTAAACCATGATTGCAGAATTTATACAAAACATACCAACCCCTACTGTCATTTAAATTTTCATACAGAGTATCAACGGGCAAGACAGTTTCATAGAAATACAAACGTCGTCGTTGTTCTTGCAAGATTGGACATACTGAAACAAAATGGTAAATATCTTCTAATTCTCTTCTGTTGCACAGGTTACATATTTGCGGAAGATCTGGTCTATGAGGAATGAAATTAAGGTTGAGAATTTCAACTCTTGCTCGGAAAATCGTGCTTATGACCTCCGATGAATATCTTATATTGAAATAGCTTTCTTCAGTAAACATATGATGATTAAGGTTCCTATATACATTTCTTGAGATCGATGGAGATGCTCTGGTAAGGAGTTGATCAAATAATTCATCATCTATTCTTGCAATGATGGTATCAAAAATACTCGGCACTCGTCAAAATTGCTTTCTGTTAAAGACAGTGCTACGTCATGTGATAAAGCCAGCTGGTACCATTCTCTGAAAGATGGGGCATGCATCTGCAGTAATCTTACCAAGATCAACTTATGGAGATTGGTGTCACTTCTCCTCATCACCCTAATCAAGTAATCTGAGCCAGCTTAAAGGTTTCGTATATAGATAGGTGGTAATCCAGATTCCACATGTATCGCATACGTTGGCGTTGAATTTGGTAGTCGGAAAACACGTTTGAAGAAAATTCGTTGAACTGCTTCAAATTCTTCGAAATGTTTAACTCCGAAAGCTTGTACTCGATAGCACATGCAGGTGTTGACAGTTGCATTGAACACTTGATACTTGGATGCTCACTGTTAAGCCCACTGCTAAAAGTTTTTCCAATAGGGGTGGTTAGATTTTTACAGCTTATTTGCTTATTTATTGAATTTTGCAAACACTAAAGAAAAATCTCTAGCAAGTAATAGCTTCGAACAATGCGTGCAATAGATACAAATGTAGTAAAATGGTCGTTCTCTTCTCTCTTTTAACCGGCTCCCAGGTGAGGTCCTCCTGGATGGGGATTCTGCGTCGGGGTAACTTCCCTATCATGTAAAAAAATATGGTTCTGAAACAACAACGAGCCCAGGATATGGATGATTTTAATGTTGACGACAATAGCAGACGAAACAAGGACAACGAATTTCATCTCTGCAAGTGGAACATCCTCTCCTTATACGAAACACATGCAGCCGGACAATTAGTGGAGAACCTGGAAAGGCTTAAGGCTGACGTAACAGCGATGGGATGGAGAGGGCAAACGGGGACTGCAAGTGTGTGTGCGATATCTACTACGGTGCGGCGGATGTTTCAAGGAGCAGGATCATCGGCTTTTTGGTTGTTGTATTGTGATAAGGGGAAGACTAAGGCAAAAAGTTTTGGGCTTCCAAAGTTCAAGCGAGCGCCTGATCGCAATCCGCATCAAAGGCAAAATCAAGAACATTACGCTGATCTGTGCTCACGCCCCCATGAAGAGAAAGATGACTCAACCAAAGAAGCATTCTACAATCTCCTAGATACAACGTACGACATGTGCCCGGAGTATAATGTGAAGATAATTCTTGGTGACTTCTACACTAGATTCGGATTTCGGAAATAAGGGCATCTTTGGTTCGATAGTTGGAGGACACAGCTTTCACGATGAAACTTCCGGCAACGGATACACAGACTTGCAGACTTTGCGGTGGCGTGAAACGTCATCATCTTGAGCATCTGTTCCTCACATCTCAAGGCGACTTGGCGGTCGCGTGATCAACGAACCGTCAACCAAATCGAGCACGTTGCGATAGACGCGAGACATGCTTCCAGTATCTTAGTCGTCCGAACGTTCCGAGGCGCAATATTGACTCGGATCACTACCTGATGTTGGCTAGAGTACGTATGCGGATATCCATGACGCCACAACGCAGAGCAGATGCTGTGAAAACGTTCGATGTCGAGAAGCTAAAATCGCAAGTGACCGCCAGAACTTTTTTTTTATTTTTTTTTTTTAATTCATTTTCATTTTTATATTCAACTTAAAACTATCTTAATGCTAGACACAAATTCATAAAAACTAGCCCTACTTATCAATATCTTACAACTAACTTACTGGCCCTAGGCGGGCGCTCTAAGTTAAATAATATCTTATTACTAATGCCTTTCGGTCTAAGAACTTATAATTCCCTAAAATCTAACTGGTTTTATTTTTCACCAAGAAAGATTGAAAAAAAACTTGGTATCCATATCATTTTTTATTTTTTATATAAAACTTACACACTACCTAAAAAATAACTTAAAACTAATTAAAACTACTTAAGTCTACCTAAAGCTACTATAAAACTACTTACAACTACCTTAAAACTAGAACAGCCACAGCTGGCTTTTTTTATTTTTGTAATTTTTTTGGTTGATTTTGTTGTTTTATAATTTTTTTGATTTTTTTTTTTTTTTTTTTTTTTTTTTTGTGCCACCCCGACTGTCCCTACTTAAAACTAATAAACCTAAAACTATGTAAGTCGGCCAATACCAAAAAGCTAAGTCAACTTTAGAAATCATTATTTTCAGCGTTAAGCCACCAAAACTGGCTCTCCTGCTTCACCCTATCTCTTCGGTCCCTATCAGACACAGTCCTATTGAACCGAAGTCGCTCAGCTCCGCCTGTTCTTTCTTGTATCACTAGGGGCTGCATGCAATGGAGTCCTGAACAGAATAGTTTCGGATTTCTGGACGTTGATTTTCAACTTCCAGTCATCACAATATCGCTGAATCTTGTCGAAGTCACGCTGCAAAAGAATTCTGATGACCTCAACTGTTGGAGCCGTTCTGTACGCAAATAGATCGTCGGCATACGCTATGGCATGGGCTAGACTACCTATCAGACCGCCAGAACTTTTGCTGACCACGTAACTCTTAATCTCTCAGCAAGTCTGCCAACAGCATCAAGTGCAGACGACCAGTGATGGAAGCACTGTAAACAAGCCATCAAAAGCGCCACATCTGATGTGCTGGTTTTCACTAGGCGACTACAGCGAAACCCCTGGTTCGATGAAGAGTACCGGCTAGCGCATGCCAGCTGATGTTGATAATTTTAAAGATCATAACGGCCATGAAAGCTTTTTAAGAATATAGTAAGAGAATCATTCTGCACTGGTGACTTTCCTCAAAAATTCTGAAGATTTTAGCTACATCCACACGACTGGAAAGATGTCTGCTGTCAGTTGTGTCACTTGCTGGGTCGTGTCATCAGAAACATCGGATTTGGATTTAGGGTTTATGAATATGGATGACTCAACTTATGGCTTAACAAGTCTTGTAAAATGATATTTGTACATCATCGAATCATTACCCGAAATTTGAATCAAAGAATCCATAATTTAAATTGTTAATCATCGAAATCACAAATCAGCAAATTTTGGTTGATTTGCACCATTTGATCAGAGCCTGTGAAAATAAAATTACATACTTAACGCCTTTGACCAAAGTAACCTTGGCTAAGTAATTTGTTTTTAGTGAGATTCTTTCAAAAACCGTTCAGAATTTGAATTTAATAAATCTTTTCCAAACAATTTAAGGTTAAACACCACATGTGCTTTTCAATTTCGTGAAACATCATAAATCTACTCTCAGTAGAATAAACATTTTTTTCCATCCCTAATCACAAACCAAAGTGTATCAATGAGAAAAAACAAATCATTTCAAATACCATAGATCACTTCACTGATGCTTGATGGTTGGTTTACAGAAGAGGAATGCATGTGTTTCCCAAATATATCAGATAATCTGATCTTTTTTATTATTCCACCATACTAAACACAACACTTTTCCTTCTACATATACAACTCATTATAACCGGTGATTTTCATGTCAACATCATCAGTCCCCAATGAATTTTCGATACATAATATTCAAGGATTTAATCGTTTCCCATGACACTTTTATAGTTCATCTTCACTTAGAGTAGATTTGAGTCACCGTAATTAAGCCGCACCGCACCACACAGCACAATCACCATATCAGCCCCCCCCCTGTGAATAAAACATAATGTCACAAATTTCAAAATATCATTTTATAGTTTCGAACAAACACGCATCAGGCTTTATAGGCATCAGGAACCAGATATGAAGAGACCCCTTTTCCACTCAATAGAAGACACACTAAAACTGTTTGGATTGAGTAAAACGACCATATATAAACCATCACATCCGTAAACGTATCTACCGCGAGAAAGGAATGCTAATCTAATTAAAACCATATGTGAAGATGTGAATGGGGCGTTGAATATCTTACGACCATCAAACTAACAAATGAGTATTATGCAACAATATAAAGTTGGAGATGAAGTAATAAAAAGCACAAATTCATGATAAAATTTTAATCACTTTTCTGCATGGGGTGCGATAATTTTGAAGAAAAAACTATTAAATATACTTGGAGATTGTAATATTCTAATACGAAATATTTCTACATACAAATATTACCTTTGTACATTTGACTGAAATCAAACTCAAATAAAAGAGAATGGCAGTCAAGGAAGTCGAGGTAATTTAAAAATTAATATGAAATTAAGAACAAAATTGTAAATTGTAGTGTAATTGCACTGTTTTCAAAAATCTCCAATAGTTAATTTTTGGTAAATAATAGGGCTATGTGAAAACTCCCCAGTGAATGAAACTCCCAAACAAAAACTGAAATGATTCCTGAAATTGGGAGATTTTTCGCATTGAGAAATGATTCGCGTTCAGAATGTGCAGGATGGATGCGGTGCAGAAGACGCTACGCCGCCTCTAGGCGAAGCGCGTTTGCTGCCAACCGAATACCCATGATACCACGCAAAGCACACAGCGAACAACAACCTTACCTAGATAGCTAGGTATAGAGACATAACGCACGAGCATCCTTGCTCGATGGTTCAATTAGCACTGTAGTGCACCGTTCTGATTCCATTACTCTTGACCTTTTGATGAAAGCGATTTTTTAAAGAAAAGAAAGGATTTGGGGATAGAAATCATATTGGATCATCGCTCACGCCTTGCGTTCAGCTGCAATATCTATTCCAAGCTAGGAATTTGCTGAACTGCTCAAGATGCACACGATCTGATCCCTTAGGGTGATCATATACAGGGTGATTTGCATAAGGTGTCACAAAAGGGTAGGACGTGTAGGTTGGACTAAGACAAGACAATCGCATGGGAGGGCGGGTCTATTTCACCCCGTTTAGGCGGGAGGGGCAGTTTTCAAAAAAAATCTCCTAAAACAGAAAAGAAAATATTAAAAAAAACCGGTAATAATTACAGAGTCATGCTATATCATTTTTAAAAGCCAAAAGTCTATTCTTTAATATTATTTTTAAACTAAGTTGTTCAGGTGAATAGTTTTTGAAAAATTAAAAAAAAAAAATTTTTTTTTAGTCAAACACTGAAAACCGCATGGTTCTAGGACTTTGACTTTTTTTTTATTTTTTTCAAGATATTAAAAAAATAAAGAAACCAGCATCTTATACCCCGTTTACATGAGGTATTCGAGCGAGCTTCAAGCTCGCTTGGCCCCTTTGTATACCTGCGTTGACTTGAAATGAGCTTCAACCGACTCGATTCCACTTCAGGAGCGGAGTCGAGTCGAAATTGTGGATAAAAAACCTGTGTCGAAGAGTCGGTCTTGAGGATGTGTTCACCACAGTGTTTTTGGACATGTGCGAGTAAAATTATTTATTTGTTTTGATAGCTATGTGAAGTATGTACTTAAATTTATTAAATTTGAACTGTTTTTGTGTAAAATAAATATATTGTTGCCATTCCGTTAAATGTAATCTCAACACCATATCAACTCAACTTCAAATGGGGCTCTCAACTCACGTGACGAAACATCTGGGTCGAAAATCCGACCCTAATCCAACTCGAGCTCTCGATTCTGTTTGTAAACGGGGTGTTAGTAAAAATAAGAAAAAACGAGGTTGGTGATAATCAACTGGTTGCTGAAATGATCATTTGGCCGGATTCTTCTAGTCTTATGAGGAGACAGTTGCTTCATTTATTTTTTGATAACATGAAAAGCAAAAGTCCTAGACCCATTCGGTTTTCAGTGTTTGACTAAAAATTGACAATGGCATTGAGTTTTGAAAACAAAAATTATGCTTAATAAAATAAAATTTTGAAAAAAATTAGCTCGAATTTTTTTTTTCAAAATTTTGACTTTAATAATTAATTTTTCAAAAACTATTTACTCGAACAACTTAATTTAAAAATAATATTAAATAATACACTTTTGGCTTTTTAAAATGCTATAGCATGTTTCTGTAAGTATTACCGTTATTTTTTAATATTTTTTTTTCTGTTTGAAGAAATTTTGCCCCTCCCGCCTAAGAAAGGGTAAATAGACCCCTTATATAGTCAGTAAAGGGAAGATAGGACGCTTGCCTCTCACTCTGATTGTAATAGATGCCAATAAGTTCGTACTGTTTTAAATCTCTTACATGGTTGCCGTAGTAACACTGGCGGACTAAGGTAGGGGCGGCCCGTTGTCCGGGGGCCCCCAAATCCAATTCAACCTCCATTACTGTTCATTGAACAATGAAACAAAATATGTGTAGAATGGATGTACATTACATAGGTATATACATATTTTAAGATTTTATGAAAAATACGTTCATATAACCCTTACTTACTTACTTAGGTCCTCGGACCTATTACGTCCGTGATGTTTCCCTTACGGGACTTAGGGCCTCCACTACACCTACGCGCCATCGTGTACGATTTCTTGAAATATATTTCAGCTCTCTCCAACTTTTCCACAGTCGTGCCGGTTCCTGTTCGACCGTTCTTCCCCATGTACTTCTAGGCCGGCCCACTTGTCTTCCCTCCTGTGTGAGGGGGTTCCACTGCATTGCTTGAGATGCAATGCACCGATCGCCTTTTCGAAGCGTATGGCCAATCCACTGCCACTTTCTTCTTCGTATAATAGAGTATATGGGCTCCTGACCCGTTCTCGCATGAATTTCGGCATTAGAGATACGGTAGGGCCAGAAAATCCTCAAGATGTTTCGTAGACATCTATTGACGAAGGTTTGCAGCTTTGTAGTGACAGTGTCAGTGACTTTCCAAGTGCTGCAGCCGTAACATTGGAGCGGAACAGTCGTAGCTTGGTCTTTAAGCTAAAAGAGTTATTTCTCCATATTTTGGACAGCATTCCGAACGCAGCCTTTGCTCTTCTGATTCGGCTGTTTACGTCCAGTTCAGTTCCGCCACCCGTAGAGACAATACTCCCAAGATATTGGAAATCCTCTACCATCTCTACCGGTTGTCCAGAAATATTTACTTGGATTGATGAGGAAGTTCCAAGGCTGATCCTTTTAGTTTTTTCCGAGTTGATCTTAAGCCCTACGATTTCTGCTTCTCTCTCCACCCTTGTTGTCATTTGATGGAGATCAATGACCCTATGAGAGAGTAATCATACGTCGTCCGCGTAGTCCAGATGTTTGAGGTGAGATCATCGACGAGATCATATAACCCTACTACCTACTAATTATATTTTTTTTTTCATAATGTTTCTATATCACACATGAAGACAAATTTTATGAGGCCCTAATCTCGAACTCAATTTTTTTTTTGTTCAAACTTAATTTTTTGACGGGAGCACTCATTCCACTCAATAACCATTTATGTATTTACATATTCTATGCCGATTTTGATGAAATTTTCAGGAAATCTTCAGATTAGCCCAACTGGATCAACAGAATATTTGTTTGGTTAAAGTTAAGTGTTTCCTATACAAAGCAGGGGGTCGATCGCCGGTTTTGAATAAAAGCTTTTATTTTGTTTTCTTTTTATTGTTTTTTGCACTTTACATGTTGGTTGGAATGCCTATATGAATGCTGATGTGTTGTCCTAATTTCTGTGCCCGTTCTAGTAGCCCGTTCAATTTCGCCAAAATATTTTTCCCGTAAAAGCTTACAAGCTTTGTTTAAGAACACATTTTGCTAAAATAATGACATCAAATTGAAGGGTTAACCAGAAAACCCGATCAAATCTGCCGGGCTCTGTAAAAGAACTGCAAAAATAGGGCATACAAATTTTTCTCACTTGATTGAGGCCACTTCAGAAATCTTTCAAAAAAAGACAAAATTTACAAAAAAAGATATTTTACTTTGTATATATAACAAAATTATTTCAATATTTGTTGAATATTTGAGTATGGCCACCATTTTGTGACAAAATCTCTATACTAGCAGGCTTAATTGAATGATTCAGATTTTCTTTAAATAATCGAGACCAGCCTTGACCCAGTCATCACTGAAAGCTTCTATTAGTACGTCATTATCTTCAAAAGGTCTAGTTCAAAAACATTTTTGAAGTAGTTCAAATGTTTTCAGCGAAGTTCAAGCCAAGTTTAAAGGGCGGTCGCGGTAAAAGTTCCATTTTTGTATTCTAAATCTAGATTTTACCTGACTGATAAGTGTGGAAAGGGACGCAGCCTTGTTGAAACATCGAAGGTACAAGTCTAAAAATATTAGTAAGTTTTGGAAATACACGTTCCAGCAAACATTAATTAAATATTTTCTATCACTGTAGTACGTCTAAGTTTCGATTCGAGATCGTCATATTGGGTTTTAACAAAGAATATAAAGTTAACAAGAAGTATTATCGGCATCTGAAATTTAAATCAAGCTTTTCTAAGAAAGAAAAAAAACAACGAAACAAAAAATATTTGAGAGAGAAGCACTTTCAAACAACAATAGGTCCAATTTTTATAAGGAGATGGATAGGTAAATATAATAAGTACAAAAACGCAGGCTGTGTCACTGTGTGTGGTATATCATTATAAAAGCGCTGAGAGAATTATTGAAAAGCCCATCAAAAAGTATGAGATGCGTCTTCTTGGTAACTTTATATTCTTTGGTTATAGTTTCTCACGCCATAACACCTGACGTACGACTGTGATGTCTAAACGGACACAGTTTTTCTCTTCTATAAAATATTAAAAGTAAAAATAACAATTTAAAATCAGATATGACAATGGGGCATATTCATAGCCGCAGATAGACCCAGGTTTAACTAAAGTACAGTTTAAGACAATTTCGGCTCAAAGAATACAGACCGATTTTAATTACAAATTGTTGGTTTTATATTTTTATAATATATTTAACTTGGTAAACTACACAAATAGCCCCAAATATTTTGAAATGATAAACTTAAAAAAATAGAATCAACGTCCGAAAATTCAACTAAACCTATGTTTAACTTAGACCCAGGTCTAAAATGACTATGAATACGCCCCAATATATTTTCATTCGCAATCTCATAGGAAAATTCTCAATCGGAAAATTCATTCGCAATCTCATATAACCTTGACTTCGGAATGGTTTCTTTAACATTTTTAATTGGTGGGTGCTAGGTAATTTTGCATATCATTTTTGGCGTCGTAAAACTGGCTTCAACGACATTTAAGGGACTGAGAATGTAATTTGAGGCAAACAACAGTTTTAACCACATTTTTTCGTCCCTATCTTATTTCTTCCGCTGTGTAAGTTTTTCATTTTTGTTGCAGCATTTGTTGGTATCCACAAGATACTTGTTGTGTGTAACTTATTTTCAGTTTGGTTGATTTTTCTCGGCACAAGAGTTAAAGTTTTTTGCTTCCGTTAACGTTTTTCTAAACTTCACTTTTATTTAAAGAATACAAAATATAGTTTTTTGACCTTTCTTAAATATTTTAAATTTTTGTTTAGAAAAAATCCATTCCGTTAAATTTTCAAACGCGAAATTTACCCTGGCCTCAATCAAGTGACACAACTTCTTATACCTTTTTTTTCAGTTCATTAACAAAATCTGTGAGATTTCTTTAAATATTCCAAGTTTAGTTTTGCAACTTTATTTTTGTAAAATATGTAGACACCCACAACTAGTAAATTTATTTTGAAACGCACAATTTGTTTAGCAGTTATCAATTGTATGCAATATAAATAGCGAATAAAGATAAGAATTAATAGTGTATTTTTTTTTTTTTTTTTTTTTTTTTTATTTGTGCGCGCACTAAAGGGGTTGTGACTACCCTTAATATGTTGAACACAGTGCGAGCTTTAGGAAAATAGGGAAGGATTTAAGAGGAGGAACCGATGCACATTGGTTTTGAAGTTCTGAATATTAAAATGGGAGGGAAAGATAGAGTCGGGTAAAGCATTCCACATTCGCGTGGTGCGGGAAAAGAAAGAATCCCTGAACTTGACAGTACGTCCGAAGTTGGGCTGAAGGGTAAACTGATGGGCATTCCTAGCAGCGCGAGTATTACGGTTGAATTGTTTAAGGGGAGGAATGCAACTGGCTATTTCGCTAGAGCACTGTTTATGAAAATAACGATAAAATAATGAAATACAAGAAACATTGCGGCGGTGTTCTAGAGAAGCAAATGTATCAGTTATATTTCTTTCACCTATCATTTTCATAGCTCTTCTTTGAATTCTATCCAATAGGCTTAAATGGGTTATTGGAGCACCTGCCCAAACATGAGAGTTGTACTCGAGTTTTGGACGAATAAAGGCCTTATAGATTACAGCCAGATCAGAAGGAGAGAAAAATTTCTTGCATCGCCGAAGAAAACCTAAGCACTTAGCAGCATTTTTGGCGACGTCGAATATGTGGTCATTCCACAGAAGGTGGTCTGTTATACACATACCGAGGACTGAAAGCTTTTCGGTTTCCTCAATGCAAGTGCCACTCATGGATAGTGGCATAGGGGGTGGGTTTCTCTTAGACGACAGTAGACAGCATTGGGTTTTTGAAGCATTAAATTCCACTCGGTTTTTAATTCCCCATTGGACAATGCTGTCAAGATCGGAATTTAATGAGCTAATCATACGCTGCCGTTCAAGTTCCACATCCGAAGGACATGGATGTGAATCTGAAAACGAATATGAGAAGCTGAGGGTGCTGTCATCAGCGAAACAGTTTAATGGATAAGACGTTTCAGACAGAAGATCATTTATGAATATAAGGAAGAGAGTCGGAGACAAAACGGAGCCCTGGGGCACACCAGCATTTATTTTGTGAATTTCAGACTTGAAACCGTCCAATACAACTTGTATTGAACGGTCCGAAAGGTAATTTCTAATCCAACGAAGAAGAGATTCATCGAAACCAAATGCGCGCATTTTCGATAAGAGAGCTTGATGCCAAACTCTATCAAACGCTTTTGAAATATCAAGGGCAATAATCTTACTTTCTCCAAAACGATGTAAAGATGTGTTCCACTGTTCGGTGAGATATACCATCAGATCACCAGTGGACCTATTGCTACGAAAGCCGTACTGCCGGTCATTAAGAAGCTTTCGTTCCTCGAGATATTTCTTTAGCTGGAAATTAATCAGCGTTTCCATGACCTTGGAAAGAAGGGACGTAAGTGCAATTGGTCGATAGTTTGAGGGTGAGGAAGATACGCCTTTTTTAGGGACAGGCTGGACAAATGCTGTTTTCCATTCACTCGGAAAGAGACCAGTAGAATAGGACAGATGGAAAAGCTTACGCAGTGGTTTTGCCAGCGTTGAAGAACACCTCTTCAGAACAATGGGAGGGATACTATCCGGGCCAGCGGATTTGTGTACGTCGAGATCTTTTAGAACTCTAGCAACTGCACGAGTGCGAAAGAAGATTTGTCCCATGAAATCATTTACGCTCTCAAGTACAGGAGGAGTCATAACACTTTCTGGCAGCGTCGAATTAACAGCAAACTGTGCTGCAAGCAAATTGGCTTTATCTATCGAGCTGACAAAAGGTGTATCGTTGAAGACGAGCGTTGGAACCGACGACGAAGTAGCATTTCGTATATTCTTTGCAAATGACCAAAAATTTTTACTACCTGTGGGACATTGTTGTATTTTTTGCCTTAATTTCTGGTCATGCAAAAATTTGGTTCGTCGAATATGAACATTACAGGTCTTTCTAGCTTGTTTGAACTTATTCCGGTTTTCCTCAGTAGGGTTGGCTTTATAACATCGGAAACTTACTTCTCTGACCCTAATAACCTCTTTACAGCTCGAATCAAACCATGAGTTTTCCTTGGGTTTGATAGATTTTACCCTATTCGGGATAAAATTTCTCATTCCACAAAGAATTAAATTTGTGATCATATCTGCACTGGCATCTACGTCTTTATCGAGGAAGCATAGTGACCAGTTAAAGTTACTGAAGAAACCGTTGAGACCGTCCCAGCTGGCTTTCTTGTATTGCCAAACGGTTCTCGTTGGTACTTTCTCTTTAACTGAGTTTTGTTGGCACGAGAAATTAGCAGATATGACACAATGGTCTGATGAGCCTAGAGGCGAAAATACACTAATAGTGTATTTATTAGGGTCAGAGGTAAGAAACATAGTAGCCCGTAGCGTAATAGTTAGTGCGTTCGACTGTCACGCTGGAGGTCTGGGATCGCTTCCCAGCCTCGTCCACCTAAAAAAAAAAAAAAAAAAAAAAAAAAAAAAAAAAAAAAAGTTTTTTTTCAGGGCTACTGCCTCTTGCGAGGAATTGACAAATCCTCCAAGAGTATCACTTGTCACGAATAAGTGCTTCTCGTCTAGCCGTTCGGATTCGGCATAAAATTGTAGGTCCCTTCCATTCCTGTCGAAAGGCGCACACAGGAATGGTTGCGAGTTGTTAGTCACTAGGCCCTGGTTCTTCATGAGCCGTTGTGCCACCCGATTTATTTTTTAGAGGTAAGAAACAAGTCTAGTGTGTTGGCGGATTGACCTGCAACATCAGGGATTCGAGTTGGCTCGTTAACAAGCTGAGTCAGGTGGTTTAACTCAGCAAAGAGCTCAACATACCTTCCTTCGGGTGTTGTCTGGCCAGAAAAGCGAAGCCAACTGGAATTGTGTACATTGAAATCGCCCGCAATGACGATTTCAGTGTGAGGATAATGGGCAACAATTCTTAGGATGGAGTCGGACAGAGCATCAAATTCGTTAAAAGTTGAATTTCTGTCCAGATTTGGGCTCCGATAAATAAAACAGGAATGAATGATGTGCTTATTGACCGTAAATTTGAACCACATGAAGTTAAAATTTGTGTTTGAGCACAAACCATATTGTGGTTGAAGTTGGTACGCAACATCATTCCTTATATAAACAGCGAGACCGTGATGGGGAAAGAATAATGGCACTAAATTATAACCAGGCAGATTGAATTCCGTATGATCGGAGTTTTCTCCTACCTGAGTTTCACTCAGTGCCAAAACGGCTGGCCTGCTTTGCGCAGTATAGACGTATACAGCACAGAAATTCTGTCTAATCCCCCGAATGTTGCTAAAGTCGACTCTAAATTCACCCACCATTTCAATAAAAACAAAAACTAACTAAAACCAAATCAGACAATTAACTAAGATGAATGTCTAATCTTAATCCCGATTTGAACTTTACTATAACAAACTATCGCCAGTGTTATGCTTTGGCGACAGACTGCTACAGATCCGGCCCTGGTTACTAAGAAAAGACAAACACCTATTTATCTAATATCATGACAGCTTAATCCCTGCGAGCACGGTGAGGGGATACCTACACAATGCAACAGCAATTAAGCTTACACGACTGTGAGAGATAATGGGTAAGGAGAAGGAAGGAATTATGATGATGATTTTTTTTTTTGTTTTTTCTATTTTTCATTTTTTGTTTTTTATTTGGGCTATTGCACTGTGTTGATTGTTGTATTATAATTACTATGGTTTATGTTTTCTCTGTCGTAAAAGATGACGTTATTAAGACTACAAAAATATCTGAACACACAAAGGGCCCCATTTATGATTGCCGCCCGGGCCCCCAACAAGCTTAGTCCGCCACTGCGAAGTAAGCATACTAAATTACAACAAATTATTTGTTTTCAAAAGCTTTAAAAAAGCATAAATCCACAATGCTGCTCACCAAAAACCAAAGAAAAAGCCTCAGCGATATGTACATACATAAACGTAGCAGTGGTAAATCTGATTCAATGTTTATTTTAAAAGCACCCAAAACGAGGGTTGATTGCATGGAGGACGCAGACGCACAAGCAAAGCAGAAGCAGCAGTGTGCCTATGCACTTGGCTGTGGAGAAGGTAGGTCATGGTGGAATATACGAGAGTTTTAACAAGATTACAAAAACAATTTGTATGAAACTCAGTGGGATTTTCAGTGGGAATCTAGCAACAGGCACCAGTGTTTTGCAAAAAGCTCTCCCATAAGGCCTGTACTGACTATTTTTGTTGGACAGAGTATAATCTCACATTCGGATATGGTAATCTCTGTGACCTAAGTCGGATTTCTCAGGATGTCATGTGTTCACCACAGCAAGAACGACCCCGCTTGTTAAACCATATACATCTTCCTTGGATTTATTTCGACGTGTGTGGGCTAATGTTAGGTTTCCACTTGTCGTTGAAAAGACGCAGATTGACAAACTTCCCACGACAGCAACTATAACTCACCCTGTCTTGGAAAGTTTGTCAATTTGCGTCTTTTCAATGACAAGTGGAAACCTAGCATAAGTTTGATCAATCAATTTGGAGGACATAGGAAAACCACTCAATAGGATCCTTATACACCGAGAGCCGGCAGCAATTTTTGGGTGTGATTGCAAAAATTCCTTCTATTTTAAAATAGGTCCGTACCATTTATGAGCAAATATGAAAGTCTTGCATGTCGGGGTTGAAGCCTTTGTACGTAATACTGCATTGAAGAGCACCCTTAGAACATGTTATCACAAATTAACGCCCAAACTTAAAAATTCAATATAGTTCACCTCGTTCATACCCCTCAAACTGAGAGATTTCTTATTTTTAAAACAGCTATGTATGTACAGTTATCTCACTAAAACAACTAAGAAAAATGTTAATATGATCGTTTGGCAGGCATTTTCGTGTGTTTTATTATTAACCTTATCGTGAAAATATTTCAAATGGCATTGATCCGTACAATTACCTTCTTTGAACTCTTCATGAAACAACAACCTCTTGAAAATTGTTTCCAATTGTACAAATTATACAAGTATGTCAGCCTTCCATCCTTCATCGGTATTTTTTGTTTTTTGTTCATCTTCAGTTCAGCTGTCAAAATCATTTAACGTCAAAAACATGATGCAACGATCACTTGAATATGTTAAGGAAGAGAAAAGACACACAATACTGTATCTGTATTCTCATCACATGTGAATCAGTCTCTATTTATGAAGGGGAGGCATTATTTAAAACAAAATACTGTCATCATTCGGTATCCAAAAACACATTTTTTTGGGGATCAAAAGAATGTGAAACGTTTATTTTACGGTGACAGCAGGTCGAGTGTTTTTGATTAGCGTATAATCGTATAATTGCACCCTTTTTTTCAATGCACAAATTGCACCAAATTGCTTTGATCATACCTCGTACGTCTGTCAAAATTGAAGTGTATAAGCTTGTAAAAAAGAAATTTTATATTTTTGGTTGTGGGTGATTTTATTGAAATTTCAAAAACAACCATCATCAGTCAACTGTACTATTTTTTAAAGTAAGAAATGGACGCTTACCTAGGGTTGATATGGCTTTCTAAGCTAGGACAAAAAGTTTTAAAATCCCGGACTTTGGAAAGCATCTTCTACCTTAAAAAAAGAGGACAGAAAGAAAACAAAAACTATGTCCACGAACATAAATTAAAATACAAAAAATTAATAACTTATATTTAAAAAGAAAATTTTATAAAGTCCTTTTTATTTTTAATTTTTTTTTAGTTTATTAATGAGAACATTTTCAGATAAACTAAAGGTAAGATTATTTGAAAAGTGAAATTTGAATTATTTAATTCCGGTTATTTTTAAGAATTACTTTACCTTTATAATTCAAATTTAATTTTTCAAAATTTTAGTTACTAATGTGTAAACACAAAATTCGTGAGGTTCTGGTTGGCCGGAACATTTTTTTTTTAGTTGAACACACAATTCGTTTTTTTCGGAATGAACACTTTGCATTTTGGTAATGAGAATCCATTTGGACATCCACTATTTGAATAGAAAGACCTACTTCTACAGTTCCTTTGCTTTTAAGTATGTCTACCTACTTTATAAGAATTTGTTTTCTTGAAGTTTAAATGTTTTTATTTTTCTCTCTGGCGTTTGACCCCTATGACTCTCCCTCTGGATCCGCCACTGATTTATAGATAGACATCAGGGGAGCGATACACTGGTGACTATGACAGTGACCTATGTCCTGACGCATGAGATTCCTTTACCCAAATCCGATTCGAAAAACATTTTTTTGCTCAGTGGTCAAATTGAGAGAAATAAACGATTGCTGATGACAAACCAGTGTGAAACGAAATTATTGCCTCGGTAGCCTGGATATGTTTTTGTGTTGCTTGTTTAAAATGAAAGCTTCCAAAACTCTTGATGCACCAGATCTTCTGTTATTTAAGTGCATTTGAGATGTTATCGGGTCCTTGATCGCGTATTTTCCTTTGCTTGTAATGGAAATCTTGGAGTTACAAACTGTGCAATCTGCTTCGGAATCATATCTTCCTTTTCTAAATGAAGGATCATCATAATAAGCACTTTCTTTTTGGCATGATTTTAAATGAATCTTATAAAAAAACATTGGAGTTAATAAATCGACCACCAAATAAAATAAAGTTTGAGATTTTGTAAAAAGTAGGTCTATGCAAAAAGTAGGTCTATGTAACTATTTTTTTGGTAAAAGGGGGAAAAACAAACCAAATAACAGAAGCCGAATAAATGGGCGCGTTCAACTAAATTTAGAGGGTTGACACACGGGAGTCAAAATAAGATCTGTTTCATTGTATGTTTTCCATCAGATTTGTATTGGCTATGTTTTTCTTTTAAATTCAGAGTTCGATGACTTTTTTAATTTTCGTAATTACTTCTAAGGGGAAAAAAGAGGACAATTTCTTTAAAAGTTGAAGGACGTTCCGTGCCGGGGTTAAAAAGAGGACATGTCCTCCAAAAAGAGTATGCATAGCAACCCTACGTTTACCGGAGTCATTATGTATCTATCTATCTATACATAGCATATAAATATAAACGAATAACGAGCTTAAATACTCGATATGGAAGAATTGACGAATTCTACCTAGTTATACTACTACTAGCAACGTCAACATCTTAGAGCAAAAAACTTTTTCCTTTTTTTTTGATTGATTTTCCTATAGGAATACCTACTGGAATGTAGCACTAAAACATCTGTAGAAAACTAAACCCACATTGCAGATGTAAAACTGTCGCCACACATTAGTAACGGTCGGTTGGTGGGATTTATCGATATTTAACTTGTGTCCTTTCTTGTCGCATGCTAAAGGAGATTTCAATATAATTTAGTTCTTTACAACAACACTCATGATGCCAGTGTATATAGTTTCTCATTTCAATAATCATCAAACACTCAAGCAAGATTGGTTTCCTTTTTTAATTAATTGACTCTGTTAATTTTATGGCTTCATTAATTTCAATTTTAGGACCAATTGACTATCATATTTAGTTTCGTTCTTTTTGCTTTTTTTTTTCAAAAAGAAGTAAAAATAGAATATACATACATTCAAACACATGTTATGTTTTATAATGAAATTGTTTGTGCTAAGAAAATATTATCAGGATAGAGTAATAAGGATACAATGAAGCAAAATTGATGTTTTATAACGATAAAGCAAACAATTATAATGACTACAATAATTGTTGCTATTGGATGGATGTTTTATGTTTCTGATTTCGTATGCATATAATTGTATAATTTAACGGTTAAAACATATGTAAGGAACGATGCATTCTCATAGTTTCATTCTATTTGTATCAAGAAGGTTATGAAGCTGCACAAAAGTTTCTTAGTGAGAACAGTATGATATCCCAGAAATCAAAGTAAGTAAAATACAAGTAGTCATCCCTATTACGAAACTCGTATTATTATTTTATTGAGTCGTATTTGGTCGTTTGTTGGGCTTGTGGTAAAATGTCATCGTTTTTGGTGCAAAGCTTTTGAGAATTAACTAATAGAGACATTCAATTAAAAAGTACAAGTGACCTCAACTCCAGAAATAATTGTGTTTCGCCCAAGGTATAACAGTGGGCTCTTCAGTCAGTCTGTTATACCCTACTAAGGGTATTTATTTTCTGGGTGCACGAATTTAAACAAATTCCCCTAGAATAATAAAATTCACAGTATCTTTTTGCTGTGATTTTTATAAGAGTCGGTAAACATCGACCAAAATGTGTGTCTTAGTAGGGTATAACAGACTGACTGAAGAGCCCACTGTTATACCTTGGGCGAAACACAATTATTTCTGGAGTTGAGGTCACTTGTACTTTTTAATTGAATTTTATTCATTCACTCCACTTAAAACAGAAGTAATTTCAATATTTTAAAATTTAAATTTCTTCATCTTCTAATTAATAGAGACATTGCTGGTGGTATTTAAACTTAAGACTATCATCATCAAAAGAGAATGTTTTTAATAAAATTGGGAAACTATCAACTTAAAGTACTAAAATTGCACTTTTCTTAAAACAAAAATTGAAATCAAATTTAAGTATTTTTTGATTTTCATATATTTTAGGGATGAGTTTCATATTAAATCGAATCTAAGGAATTCTGTACATATGTATGTATCTTATGTGCAGATAATGAATAACCTTTCAGGCAACTGGACCTCAGGACGCAGTTTATAAAGGGTGGTCCAACGAAAACGCACGATGAAAATTGTTAATATAACCAAACAGTTTTCACAGTGTTATCTAAATATTTTGTATTATGAATCTATGACAATTATGTGTGAAACAAAATATCGGCCAAATGTAATGTGTAATAAATCTATCCAATGGTCATATTTTCAATGGCTCTGAGACATCATTAAGGTTTAATGTCGTTAAAGTGCCGAATTATCTCATCTTTTAGCTCTTGAATTGTTCTTGGCTCATTGACGTACACTTTTTCTTTTAAATATTCCCAAAGAAATGAGTCCAGCGGTGTCAAATTTGCATAATTGTGGCGGCCAATTACCATCGCAATGACGAAACGCAACGTGAGAGAGCACGGCCATTAAAATTCTCGGGCAAAAGATACATTTCTTCGTTGGCTGTGTGGCAAGTGGCACCATCTTGTTGGAAGCACATATCGCCCAGGTTCATATACTCAATTTCTGGCCACAAGAAGTCTGTTATCATCTCGCGATAGCGAACACCATTCACGGTAACAACTGCTTGGCCGACCTCATTTTCGAAGAAGTACGGCCCGATGACCCACCAGCCGATAAACAGCAATGTTTTCCGCAGAATGAACTGGGCGAGCATGCACAGGTGTTTTCACATTTCCTACAGACCCGGTTTTTTGAAATTTGCGCATACAATTCTACCAACACATTTGGACACATTTGCTTGATTATACTGATAAAAAAAATCACGAAGTGCACGAAATGCATTTTTATTCGAACGCCCATATTCGTAAAAGGCTTCAAAAATCTTAACGCGCTGCTCAATTGTGTACCTCTCCATGGTTGAATTTGTCAAACACTGAAACAAAGAAATGTCAAATTAAGTTGGGCAAAAAACTTAACGTCAAGGTATGACTCACAATTAACATCGTGCATTATGGCTAGGGCTGGCCACGAGACGAGAAAAATCTCGGTCTCGATCTCGGTCTCGCATGACGAGACCGAGACTAGACGAGACGAGACTGGCTTTTAAGCATCCGAGACGAGACTGTATATTTTGACCGAAATTAACAGAGAGTTTAATAAATTGAAAAATCCAATTTCAGTTAAAAATTTATTTTCTTCTGCACGTATTCAAACTATAATCGAAAATATTTCGTTCCAATAGTCAACAAGTTGGCCGAAAATCGTATTTTTCGGAGACGGGATCGAGACGAGACTTAACTATACGAGACCTACACAAGACCGAGACGAGACTGAAAATTTTCGATTTTAACGAGACCGAGACGAGACTTACAAAAGTCTCGCATAGTCTCGTCTCGTGGCAAGCCCTAATTATGGTTGGACCACCCTTTATGATGCCGTGAGTGCAAAAGTTGGGTAACCCTGTTTTGGAAAATTCACCTATTTTGTCTCTGATTTGTTATTTCAATACTAGTTGACCACAAACAATAAACAAAGTTAAGTCGACAAAAAAAGCACAATTTTCAAAAAATGCCAATTTTTAATTTAAGCGGATAATCATGCAAATAATCATACTTAGGTTTAATTTGGACACAGTTTAAAAAAAAAACTGAATATGCCACAATATCTCTGTTTTTTTTTTAATATTTAAAGAAAAATTTAATATGTAACGCACTATTTTCAAGTCAAGTTAAGTTAGTCAGTGGAGATTTTGGGATTCGGAAATTTGGGATTCTGGAATAAAAGATTTTGGGATTGGAGATTTGTACCCTACCCTATTGTTGAGCTTCTTCTTCTTTTCAGAAATTACTAACGGTGTTTTTTTTATCTACATAAAATAAAAAATAGGTAGGTATAGATTATTATCTAAGTCAAGATAGATAAGATAACAAAGGTTGATGGTCAAAAATTTGGATATAATTTTCCTTACAAAATCGAAATCAGAACTATGAAAAGAAATCATAAACAGATTTTTTTAAATGTATTTCCCCCTTCCTGGTTTAAATCCTCGGTACGTGCTCTTGCCTGTTTTTTTTTTAGTTTGGCTTGATGATTTCGTATTTTATCGTATTGAAAAATGAATGAAGAGTAACGAGTTAGCAAACACGTACTTTAAGTTTTGTTCTAATCCATCAGAATTTCTATCATAAACCAGGAGGTACTTTCCTAATTGTATACAAGATGTCGAGAAAAATAACCTTAAACTTTATTATAATAGAATAATAGGACCTATCTATAAACCGTTTTAAAAACTTTTAGCTTTCATAATCTTTCAATGCTATTTATCAAAAAATGTCCCACAAATATTCTTGTCTAACACACCTCTGTAATTAATTTTCCTACTTTTTCTTTTTTAACATTCAAAATATGAGTTAATATGCCTCACCGGCTCATTAATCCGCCATACGAAGACCAAAAACGACACCGACCGAATGACGATATATCACAACACCCTCTGTGAGGGAAAGTTTTTCTTGTTTTTTGAGAAACGCACATGGCATACAATAAATCGCCATTAAAAATACAAGTGCGTGGACACGCAGTAATTAAATTTAATGAATCTCATACAACTGTACCGTGTGTCTCACTCATAATGAGCTAGAAATAAATGTGTCCTCCGAAGACGTTAACTCCTAAAACGTTCGTCGTCATCGTCTTCGTTGGCGCACCGTGCTCTTTATAGTTTTCGCCAACTCTCTAAAGAACGTGCTCTATACAACATCAGGATCACCACTTTATTGCTTATAAAACTTCAACGCTCCACTTGGTCGAGACATCGTGACAACACACCACTATGGCTATCTACCTGTGCCTAGTTCCATATTGCATAGTGTTTAATTTAGCACCTCTATATAGCACCTCAATCTGGCTACGATGAACGCAAGACTGGTAACACGGTCTGAGGCAGAAAACATCTCATACAAGATGTCATAACATCCGTTTTTGAGTTATGAAGTGAGGCCATGGCCGATTCGATGGAAAGCAGTTTTGTTGTTGGACGCCACAGTGGCTGTTGCTGCTGGCAGGAGACAAGAAAACCCAAAAGTATTCTGAGCATCCAAGAGTTGCAGGCAGGTGCAGTGAAATAAATTTGGATGCAATGAAATGAGATTATTGGGGATGGTACTTTAAGAGATTGTATAGTTTCGTGGAAATATAGGGTGCTCTGTTTGTTTGTTCTATTTTTTTTTTAAATATTACTTTTTTTCACCTGAGATACAGATGAACCAATTTGGCAAATTTTTTTTCTTTTAAATGTTCTTAATTGTTCGAATGAGGTTTGCAAGATAAATACGATAGGGGGCACTCGAGTCGAGTTATTACAAATTCTATATATTTAACATAAAAAAGAAATTCATTGAAGATATATTTACATACGAGTATACTATTCGTTTCCTGTCACAAAAGAAAATAACAAAATCTCGACTTCATGTTATATCTCCGCTGTGGCCGGGTTCTAAGCAAAGTCTTTATTTATGGAGCAAAATGAATCATATTTGACAGTTTAAAAAACAAACCAACAAATTAAACAGCAAACATGACTTACCTTTTCACATTATTATTATTATTATTATTATTATTATTATTATTATTATTATTAAAAGCTTTATTTACCATTTGAAATTACAATCAATAAAAAATGAAATTAAATTTAAAACTATACATATTTATAAATTGAATAGTTTTTTTTTTCAAAATTTAAATTAAGTTACGGCATAAGCCTCCCCCATTGCTGCCCATATGTCTCAGCACTTGGCGTCGTTATACCAATTGTGATTGAACTGTCTTAGGTCATCAGCCCATTTCTTTTTTGGTCGTCCATTAGGTCTTTTTTCGTCGAGAGGTAACCATTAAGTCACTCGTTTTGTCCATCTTTGGTCTTCTATTCTCGATACCCGTCCAGCCCAGCTCAATTTTAGAATTTTTGTTCTTTGTTCCACTATTCTTGTCCTTTTTCTTATTTCTTCATTTCTTATTCTTTGTACTTGTCTTATGTTTAGCAATTTTCGTTCGATTTTTGTTTGGCAAATGCGCAGCTTTTCGTGTAAGGTTGATGTTAGTCATAATGTTTCTAACCCATATGTCATTACAGTTAGAATTGTAGAGTCCAAAATATATTTTCTCATATCGTCACTTATCATTGAATCTAAAATTTCTTTGACACTCCAGTACTGTTTCCAAGTATTGGCTACTCGTCGATTTATTTCTTTTTCGCCCTGACTTATAAAAGATTTCAGTTGACCCAGATATATGTATATAGTCTTCAACATAGTCCAATTTTTTGTCATTTAGAATTATGTCCACTTTTGCATGGTTTGTCATAATCTTTGTTTTCGTCAAGTTTAAACATAGTCCGTATTGTTTACTGGTCGAAGAAAGTTCAATTATCATTGATTGTATATCTTTCGGTGAATCGGATAGAAGAACCACGTCATCTGCAAATCTTAGATTATTAAGCTTTTGTACCCAGATATTTAGTCCATATTTGTTGTTCCAGTTGAGTTGTCCGAAAATATCTTCTAGCACTGCTGAGAATAGTGGTGGAGATAGGGGATCTCCTTGGCGAACTCCTCTTTTGATCTGAAATTCCCTTCCAATTTTATATGTTTTTACTTTAGCTGTATTGTTGTTGTAAATATTTTTCATCGTCGTTATAAAAGTCTCATGAATGTTTTGATTTCTTAGAGCTGTCCAGATGTTATTGTGTTCCACTGTGTCAAAGGCTTTAGTAAAGTCAATAAAAAGAAGGTAAAGTGGTTTCCTATATTCATTGTACTTTTCAATGAGCTGATTGATTGTCTGCAGATGGTCCGAAGTTGAGAAACCTTCTCTGAATCCAGCTTGCTCCTGAGGTTGGTTGTCATTTAGTGATTTTTTCGTTAATTTGTATAATGATTTTGAGAATAGTTTGTATATTGTCGATATCAGGCTTATAATTATTGATGTCATCTTTATCTCCTTTTTTATGTATTAATATTATGCTGCTCTTTTGCCATTGTTCTGGTATTTGTTGTGTTCTTGTCAGTATTGGTGTCAGGGCTGCTTTTCCGTATTTAAGCATTTCGGCTTCAATTCCGTCGTTTCCTGCACTTTTCTCATTCTTCAAACTGTCGATAGATGCTGCTATGTCTGTTTCCATAAAATTGTACAAATTCGTCGATGTTGTTACACTATGGTTATTTAAAGTCAAACTAGAGCTGATATAATTGTCTCTTTTATGGTTGGAGTTAAATAAGGATTCGAAGAAACATATTGCTGATTCGTTAATGTCTTTTCTTTTTGTGGTTGTTTTTTTGTTTTGTTTCTTTGAAATTATCCACTATTTTTTGTTTTTTAAAAATGTTTTTGTCTTCTTTATCGATTTTGTATTCTTAATTATGTTTTTAATTGTTGTTTCATTATAATTTTGGATATCGTTTCTTGTTTTCGTCTTGATTGTTTTTCTTAGATTAGAAAGATGCAGTTTTTTTCTTCTGTCAGGATTGGTTTGGTTCTAAGAGTTTCTCTTAAGTCGATTAGATGTTTTCTGTCAGTTGTGATTTTGTCGATTCTGCAGGATTTTTGTTGTTTCATTATTGTCTCTTTCGCTGTGGTCTTTATAGCTTGTTCAAGGGTGTTATAGATCGTTTGTATGTTGTTACTTAAGTCGGCCGAGTCAAAATAATTTCTTAGCCTTTGCGAAAGCAATTCGTTGTAGCTTTGTATATTTTCGTCGCAGATTGTTTTTGGCATTATCATTTTTCTTTTGTTTCTTAGAAGGGTTTTATGGTCAATTTTTACTTTTGTTCTTATCATTCTATGATCGCTGTCAAATTTTAAGTTTTTTATAACTGAAACGTCCATTGTTGTGGTTATCTTATTCGTTAATATTAGGTCTTCCATCCGGGGATAGCCACGTCCATTTATTCTTGTCTTTCTTCTTAAAAAACGAGTTTCCGAACGTCATGTTCATTTCTTGCAGCCATTCTATCAGTCGTTCTCCGCTTTTGTTACGTTCTCCATAACCAAAATTTCCAAATACATTTTCCTCTCCATCTTGTCGTGTTCCCATCTTAGCGTTAAAATCACCTATGATGTAGATTAGTTCACTTTTCGTCTCTTGATGTGCAAAGTCTAGTTTGTTATAAAAAGTTTCAATTTCCTCGTCTGTAGCTTTTTTTGTTGTTGCGTATTTTTGGATGATTGTAAGTTTTGTGTTTTGGATTCTTATTGTAATGGAACAGATCCTCTCGTTGAAAAAACGTATGTTTACTATGTCCTTTTTTAAGTGTTTTTGTATGAGAAAACCTACGCCATATAGGCCCTTAGTTTCTTCTATATAGCAGAATATTTCGTTGTCAAACTCTAAAATTTTTTCTCCGAACAGCGCCGTTTGTGATAATCCGATTATGTCCCAGTTTAAGTCAAATATTGCCATATTTAGTTCATGTTGTCGTTCTTCCGTCAATAGAGTTCTTGCGTTAAGTGTGCATATATTAAGGTAATTATCCTTATTTTTAATCGATTTACTTAGGTTTGTTGATGTCTTTGAATTTGCCATGTTTATTGGGGGGATTGAGCCTACATTCCTCACGGTGGCTAACCGGCTTGAGGAAGATGTCATTTCATTTAAATGGTTCGATTGGTCTTTTCTTTTTAGTGTCACATTATTTTTATGTTGTTGCTATTATTCGTTTTGATTGCATTCGTTTATATTTTCATCTGGTCTTCTCTTAAAAAATTGGTAAATACTTGTCGTTTGGTTTTTTTCGTGAGTTACCTGGTCCTTATTTTGTTTATGTTTCTTAGTCCCAAAGAAGGATGGTTTTTCGTTGTTTATTTGAGAGTCATTTTCAAGAGTTCTTTTTTTAATATTCATTTTAAATCCTACTTCTGAGTGTTTGTTGCTGAGAGTTTCTTTATTCAAAATTTTTGATGTCGTTGTTAAGTCTTTTTCTTTGATAGTGTTGTTTATGTCTTCTTTCATCATATCGTCTTTTATAAATACTATTCCGTCTTTGAAGTGCTTTAGCTTAAACTTATTTCTCATGACAGCGTCTTTTTTTATTTGAGTTGTAAAGCCAGCTTAAAGTGGTCGTGTCCTTTCTCCTTTTTTCCAATTCGTCTAACGAAATCAAGTTCAGAAATGTTTATTTTGATGTTAAGAATGTTGTTAAAAAAGTCCAAAATGTCGTTTATACTTCCGGTTTATACTTCCTTTATGTTACAGATCACAATATTTTATCTTTTTAACGTTTTCTCTATGTATTTAATTTTGGATTCTAAATAATTTTGTTTTTCTTCCAGGTCACGATTTTTGTCTACTATTTTGTCTAATTTGGAGTTCAAATTACTAGTTTCTTGACTTATGTGTTAAGTTAAGTCATTACGTAGGTTTCCCAAAACGATTATAATACTATATAGCTTTTGGTCGGTAGCGCTGTCCATTTTGTGTTCTTGCGTTGCGTAACGTTACTCATCTTACGACTTGTGAAGTTCAAGATTAAGGAAACTAAGTACCTTTGACAGAAGCTAAGCTGACAGAAAATGAAATTGTTTTATTTTGTAATTAATTTCGTGTTTCGTTTCGATCTAGTTAGAATTATTTTTATATAATTCTATAGATTGTGCTGTGAATTTTTTTGTAATTTATAAAGTTTGTTGATTTATTTTCAAATGATTGATTTTTAGTCCAGTTAATTTATTTTTGGATGTAATTTATTGTTGAGATGAGAGGAATCAGGAACTCACCAGAGAATCGTGCTGTCCCAAGCAGGGGGAGTCTCTCCTTGTTCCGGTTGGGGAAATGTTAATTGTTTTAAACAATTTTAGATCCCGCAAAAAATTCCAATTATTATCAAAAAAAAAATTATCCAATTTATGTAAGTTTTCATTGTAAATTTCACTTCTTTGCACCTGTTTATAAGTAGATTTCTTATTTTATTTTGATGAAATAAGTTATAATCTAGATTAAATTTCTATCCTGAATTTTTATAACTTTTTGATTTTCCAAATTTAAGACGAAATAGTTCACTAGCACTTTGACACACCCTGTTGCTTCCTTCAATAGTAAATATGCTAATTTTTACTGTGAAATGACGATGATACAGCAGTTGCAGTGGAACACTCGGGCGTATACGCACTGTTTTATTTTATTATTCACAGTATCTTCTTGCTGTGATTTTTATAAGAGTCGGTTAACATCGACCAAAATTTGTGTCTTAGTAGGGTATAACAGACCGACTGAAGAGCCCACTGTTATACCTTGGGCGAAACACAATAATTTCTGGAGTTGAGGTCACTTGTACTTTTTATTTGAATTATATTCATTCACTCCACTTAAAACCCAAGTAATTTTAATATTTTAATATTTAAATTTCTTCTTCTTTATTAAATGTTATACATGTAGGTACATTTATCGTAAGTAATTATGGAGTAAAAGTATGAACAAAGTGAGTTTGGAATTTGATTATATAGTAGGGATAGGTACATAATTGTATTTCCACGATAAAAGGCAGTCGATTAACCTCATATGTGTATTTGAAGTGGTCGTGGTTTGTGGTTTCAGTTGACACGTTGTTCAAAACTACTCCTGATGGACATTGGCAATGCCAAAATCGCCGTTATTATTTTAACTGCCAATATTTCCTTGTAGATTTTTGTCAGTATATTGAATTAAGGACCCAACTCTTCCGAAGGGTGTTTCTTATCCTTTGTCATAATTTAAAAAAATATGTGGTCCAAACCGATGGATTCCGTTACTAGCAAAGATAATATCGTCATTAATACTTCCGAACTTTTAAACTAGCTGGAATTCCCCGGATAACAGCCTAACAATCTGCATTTGAAAGTTGGATTTCTGGTACTAATAAGTTGTGAAGAATCATCTAACCAAGTTTTTTACAAAGACACCTCGGCTTCCGGGGAAGAATTTGAATTATTTGAAATTAAATCTGAGTTCAAATGTAATTGGTCTATTGATTTTTTTTTTATTTTTACTTTTTACACAATATTTCTATACAAAATTGGACTGAAGAGCGACTATTGGGTCAGCTTGTAATAGAAAAAATATAAGTCCTCTTATAATCTGGTCAGGAAACCGAAACTGGTTCGTGTTTGACGAGGGGACCTTTCTTTTATGATTTCATTATACATATGTTTTAAATCTTAAAGACGACACAATTTAGCTTGAGAGCCATTTCTGTAGTTTTGGTGTTTAACTTTCATTTACAAAAGTCCCAATGTTAGCGATATGAGAAAATTCCAAACAATCTTTCTCTAAGATGGGAGATATAATTCAATTCGCATTTTCTAATATGGTGGATTTCAACAGGGGCATGGCATTCCGAAAAAAAAATTCTCGATCTGTGAAGCTGGTGAATTGATAAATTTTCTAAAACTTCAAACGTTAATATTTCGATTCTGGATGAGTGTGAAAAAGTGAAAGTACTTTCAATTACTTTCTAGCCTTTTGAGTGATGTTTGTTAGAGTTTGTTTGAATCGGAGAACTGATCAATTATTTTGATCTACTGCGCAAGTACTTTGGTACTTAAGTACCCGAAACTTGGTATCTACTTGGGACGAAGTACTTGAAAAATGCTGGAACTCGGCATTTTTTAGTACCATCGGTATGAGGGTATACTATAAAGTAGAAGTACAAATGCCGGCACTGGTACTGATACTTGCACTTGCATTTCTACAGCTCTGTAATATACAATAAATTGTGTCTCATTGTGAGTGTACAATTTATTCATGCCCAGATTTGAAAACCTTAGTCGCAGAGCTATAGCTGCTGCTTTGACTAATTCACTATATTCACTATTTATATTATGTGTAATCTTTTTCATGGAAAATTAATTCTCGATGTCTTCCGAAAGTACTTTCTAAAAGAGCCTAGCCTAGACATTTAGTTTAATAAATTGGATCGGTTAAGTTTTTTTAACTTGTTACATATAAAACTTAAAGTGGCTGCACTCTTCATTTTTGAGCAGTCAAGAAAGTTATATTAAGTGAAGGAATACCATTTTTGTTTACAAAATGTTAAATCGTTGCCAAAATTATCATAAATTAAAAAACAAGGGGATAATCCGTAAAATTAAAACCATAAAACCATATCATCTCGGCAAGCTTACTTACTTACTTGTCAGGCTCTTGATACATAAAGGTACACTGGCTGAGACACGATGGCTTTTCATCTTCAACGATCACGAGTACGCTGCTGCCAGTCATCTTTTTTTTTTTTTTTGTATTTAGCGCGCGTTAAAGGGGTTATCAATACCCTTAAAGTGATAAACACAGCACGAGCGAATAGGTAGTTTGGAGGGGATTTGAAAGGAGAAACCGATGTACAGTGGTTTTGAATGTCTGTAGATCATAATGGGAGGGGAAGATAGAGCTGGGTAGAGCATTCCGTATTCGTGTAGTGCGACTAAAGAAAGAATCTATGTACTTAACAGTACGTCCGAAGTTGGGCTCAAGGGTAAACTGATGGGCATTCCTAAAAGCGCGAGTAAGGCATGAAACATTTCGACGGTGCTTCAGAGATGTAAACGTTTCCGTTATAGTTCTTTCACCTATCACTTTAAGAGCTCTCTTTTGAATTCTATCCAATAGACTCAAGTGGGTTATTGCAGCACCTGCACAAATATGGGAGTTGTACTCAAGTTTTGGACGAATAAAGGCTTTGTATATCACAGCCAGATCGGAGGGGGAGAAAAATTTCTTGCATCGACGGAGAAAACCTAAACACCTAGCAGCATTTTTGGCGATGTCAAATATGTGGTCGTTCCACAAAAGGTGGTCTGTGACACACATACCGAGGACTGAAAGCTGTTCAGTTTCCTCTATGCAAGTGCCGCTCATGGATAGCAGCATTGGGGGTGGGTTCCGCTTTAACGACAGGAGACAGCATTGAGTTTAAGAAGCATTAAATTCTACACGGATTTTTATTCCCCAGTGGACAATACTGTCAAGATCAGAATTTAATGTGCTTATCATACGCTGCCGTTCAAGTTCCACATCCGAAGGACATGGATGTGAATCAAGAAACGAATATGAAAAGCTGAGGGTACTGTCGTCAGCAAAACAGTTTAATGGATTAGAAGTTTCAGATAAGAGATCGTTTATGAATATTAGGAAGAGGGTCGGAGACAAAGCGGAACCCTAGGGCACACCAGCATTTATTTTGTGGATTTCAGACTTGAAGCCGTCCAATACAACTTGTATTGAGCGGTCCGAAAGGTTATTTCTAATCCAACGAAGAAGAGATTCATCGATACCAAATGCACGCAGTTTCGATAAGAGAGCTTGATGCCAAACTCTATCAAATGCTTTTGAAATATCAAGCGCAATAATCTTACTTTCTCCAAAACGATGTAAAGATTTTTGCCACTGTTCGGTGAGATATACCATTAGATCACCAGTGGACCTATTGCTACGAAAGCCGTACTGCCGGTCATTAAGAAGCTTTCATTCTTCGAGATATTTGCTTAGCTTAAAATTAATCAGCGTTTCCATGACCTTGGAAAGAAGGGACGTAAGCGCAATTGGTCGATAGTTGGAGGGGGAAGAAGACACGCCTTTTTTAGGGACAGGCTGGACAAATGCTGTTTTCCATCCAGTAGACCAGTAGAGTAGGACAGATGGAAAAGCTTACGCAGTGGTTTTGCCAGCGTTAAAGAACACCTCTGGGAACACCACAATGGGAGGGATACTATCCGGGCCAGCGGATTTGTGTACATCGAGATCCTTTAGAACTCTAGCAACTGCACGAGTGCGAAAGAAGATTTGTCCCATTTACGCTCTCAAGTACAGGAGGAGTCATAACACTTTCTTGCAGCGTTGAATTAACAGCAAACTGTGCTGCAAGCAAATTGGCTTTATCTAGTGAGCTGACAAAAGGAGTATCATTGTAGACGAGCGTTGGAACCGAGGACGAGGTGGTGTTTCGTATGTTTTTTACAAATGACCAAAAATTTGTACTACCTTTGGGACATTGTAGTATTTTTTGCCGTAACTTTTGATCATGTAAAAATTTGGTTCGTCGAATATGAACGTTACAGGTCTTTCTAGCTTGTTGAAACTTTTTCCGGTTTTCCTCAGTAGGGTTGGCTTTATAACAACGGAAGCTTACTTCTCTGATCCTGATAACCCCTTTACAGCTCGAATCAAACCATAAGTTTTCTTTGGGTTTGAAAGATATTACCCTATTCGGGATTAAATTTCTCATTCCACAAAGAATTAAATTTGTAATCATATATGTACTGGCATCTACGTCACTATCGAGAAAGCATATTTATTTAGCTTATTGCAAGCGTAGACTTATATACTAATACAAAATTAAATACAATAAACCTATACAATATATACAATATATAAAATATAATACAATAAAAAAAAAGAGGGAAGGAGTGTACAGAACTCTTCTGAGGGACGGGGTACTAATTGACCAGTTAAAGCTCCTGAAAAAATTATTGAGACCGTCCCAGTTGGCTTTCTCATATTGCCAAACGGTTCTCTTGGGAGTTTTTTCTCTAACTGGATTTTGTTGGCATGAGAAGTTTGCAGATATGACACAATGGTCTGATGAGCCTAGAGGCGATAATATACTAATAGTGTATTTATCAGGGTCAGAGGTAAGCAACAAATTTAGAGTGTTAGCGGATTGACCTGCAACGTCAGGAATCCTTCCTTGGGGTGTTGTCTGACCCGAATAGCGTAGCCATGAAGAATTATGTACATTGAAATCGCCCGTAACAACGATTTCACTGTGCGAAAAATGGGAAATAATTCTCTGGATGGAGTCGGATAGTTCATCGAGTTCATTGGAAGTCGAATTACCATCCAAACTAGGACTACGATAAACAAAACAAGTATGGATGATGCGCTTATGGATGGTGAATTTAAACCACATGAAATTAAAGTTTGTATTCAAACAAGAACCATATTGTGATTGAAGCTGATAAGCAACATCGTTTCGAACATACACGGCGAGACCATGATGAGAAAAAAATAAAGGCACTAAGCTATAACCATGTAGGCTGAATTCCAAATGATCGGTATTTTCCCCTACCTGGGTTTCACTAAGTGCCAAAACAGCTGGCCTGTTTTTCACAGTATGGACATATGCAGCACAAAAATTCTGCCTAACTCCCCGAATGTTGCTGTAGTCAACCCTAAATTCACCCCCCATTACGAAAAAACAGACACAAGAAACCAACAAACAGACATCTAAACCAAGTTCTCTTGCGTCTGCGATGGCTTCTTCTTTATACCAGAGGTTCGGTCGACCTTGTCGTCTCAAACTTCGGGATGGAGCAGTGTTGCCCATTCAGTCGATGTGACCGATCAAACGCAACATAGTACAACGTGTTTTGACTTTCTGGACTATATCCACATATTTGTACAGCTCATAGAGTTCTTGGTTATATATTCTCCTTCATTTGCCGTCCTCGCACACATGTCCAAATATTCGTCGAAGAATTTTTCATTTAAAAAAGTGTAGTATAAGCTCTTACTTCTTGCTTATCTTCTAGCATTTTAAAGACCATATGTACTTCGATGTAGCACCGGTTTTCTATATGGTAATTCTTTGGAGGATTTCCACTAAGGTGTCATTCAGAGTTTTAATGTAGACTCCGAGGTAGATAAGCTCCTTAATTACTTCGAAGTTGCTGCTATCAATAGTGACGTTTTTTTCTAGCCGGTGGACATATGGTTTTCTGTTTATTTAGAGCAGGTACTGGGTCTTAATCCTCGTATAATTTCAAGACCAACAAGTTTCAATGGAAAAGGCTCTTTAACGCCTTAGCAAAGTACTATCTGAAGAAGTCACATAATAGCGAATCTGATTGCCAAAACTTTGTGCATCTTTGGAAAATTTCAGAAGAGCTTTTTCCTAATTGCACATTGCACCGTGTGTTTTCTTTTGCCACGCAGCACATCTGGATCAGTTTTCCCGGGATTTTGATATGCGGCCTTAAAAGTCGATCAAAAGATCTGCCGAATCAAAATCTTGCCGAACGGCTTAAGATGCTCACACAGTATGTACTTTCGATAGGATCTTCGATAGTTTTCGCCAAAACTTGTGATATCAGCTTGTGGTATTGCCATCATTGAGACCTTTCTAGCAGCTTTTGTCACTCCCACGACCTCAGCTTGGAAGACACTGCTGTAATTAGGAAGTCTGAATGAGCTGGCTAGTCCAAGAGTTTCTGAAAAGAACCCTGCACCAACACCAGTATCCATCTTGGAACTGTCGGTATATATTGCTATCATCGATTCGCAGGTTGATGGCTGGCTGATTTGCCAATCCTCTCTACTAGGTAAGGCGATCGTGAATGGCTTGTTAAAGTCTAAACGGGGAGTTATGTAGTCAGTGCATACCATATTTCCTGTATATTTCTGCAGAATCAGCGCGTTACCTATGATGCTGTGCTTCCAGCTACCGGTTTGGCTAAGCCGAATTGTGCTCTTGGCTGCCGATTCTTTTACAAATAGGTCAAGGGGTATTAAGTTTAGTATAGCTTCCAAACCCGCTGTGGGTGTGGACCTCATAGCCCCAGTGATTGCAATACATGCCATTCTTTGTACTTTGGTCATGATCTTGAGGTTGGTAACTTTGTCCTGTGCATTCCACCAGACTACGTTACCGTATATCAGTACAGGTCTAACTATGTCCGTAAACATCCACTTGATAATTTTTGGGCTTGGTCCCCAGGTTTTACCAAATATCCTGTTACAGGAGTAAAATGCAAACATATTTTTGTTAGTTCTTTCTTTAAGGTCGCGACTCCAGTTCACTTCCATACAAGAGGAGGTAGATACATATACAAATTTGTTATCAAAATCGTTTCATACATAATTTCTTCAAATAAAAAAATTCACAAAGGAAATTTTATTCAATGGGTGCACCCTATACATTTTAATTGCCAACTCACCTCAAAGAATTTCAGTTGATCCGTAAAGATAAATTATTTTTAGAAAATTATTTTTCGCTTAACTAACGCCTTAATTAATACCTTAGAATTTTACAGCATATAAATGTGACGTTGGACAAGATTGCATGCATGCATGTTCCTTTTCACTTTTCGCACCTCAGTGATCCCTGTTGGAATGAATGCGCTGATGCCGACTTGCAGCTGCTTCTGCTTTGCAGTTGTAGCATAAAGCAGACACTTTGTACCTTTTAGCATAAACACAAGAAGCTAAAGACTTTCCAGTTCAAACGAAATTATGTATATTTTTAGACCCAAGGTGCAAATCTCATTATGAGTAATTCACCAAATATTTAAGGGGATTTAGTGAGTCATTGGGTTTTGTGCCGCAGCAGAGGAGCTGATTTCACTTGTTTTTTGTTTGTGTTGTTGTCACAGAGGAAAAATAACACAAGTCCACCCCAGCCTTCCTCATCATGTGTCATCGATCTCTGACTGTTAAGCGACACTTTTTTCCAATTTGTGGTTTTCTAAGCACGCAATCGACTTTGCATCTGTTCTATCCCAAGTCAGTTCCAGTTTAATATAGTTTTTCCACCGCACTTGTCCAGAAGTGTTAGAAGAAGGATGATGTTCTTGCCTATAACATAGAAATTCTTTGCTCGCATCAATTGATTTTTATGGCCAATGGTGGAATTCTATAGTCAATGCTGGGTTTGGGGTTATATTCAAATGAAACCACAATGCGTCGACTTGTCACACATGAACCAACCAGAGCAGCGTGGAAGGGAGAAGTAGTTGGGGTGTCAATGCCGGGCCGGGCTGATGATGCCGAATCTGGAAAATGTCAACGTGGAATTTCAAAAGAAAGCGGCTCTTCTCTTCGTCGCTTGGATACAAATTATCGAGTGAAGCATCGAAGCGAATGAATGACACCCACTTTAACATTTAGCTTTATTCACTTTTAATATGAAATCCATGTGTGGTTCTGAAGAGTTTTGTGTTGAGATTAAGAGCAGAGGGGGTGACATCCGAGAAAGCCATGTCGAGATAGATGCCATATTATTCTGTTTTTATTTTTTTGGGCTTGCTTTCTTTCAATGTGTTCCCAATAAATACATTTAGATTTCTTAAAAAAAAATAAATAGGAACACTTGTTGGGGCATGGCGGTCTGTTTAAAATCAACATTTTAAGTGTTTTAAAATACGCAAGGAATGATGAATTGATTTCTAGAGGCATAAAAACTGTCATGAAACTCGATAAAGCTTCTCATTTGAATTAATTAATTTCGCGTTTCAAAATCCTTTAATTAAAATGAATTTATGCGGTACACATAAAATAAAAATGTTTTATGTTAAATGGTTTTCTCATTATAAAATTGTTAAAATAAAAAAAATAAATAGGGTGGCACAACGGCTCATGAAGAACCAGGGCCTAGTGACTAACAACTCGCAACCATTCCTGTGTGCGCCTTTCGACAGGAATGGAAGGGACCTACAATTGTATGCCGAATCCGAACGGCTAGACGAGAAGCACTTATTCGTGACAAGTGATACTCTTGGAGGATTTGTCAATTCCTCGCAAGAGGCAGTAGCCCTGAAAAAAAACTTTTTAGTTTTTTAGGTGGACGAGGCTGGGAAGCGATCCCAGACCTCCAGGGTGACAGTCGAACGCACTAACCATTACGCTACGGGCTACTACATAAAATTGTTAAACACTGAGTAAAAATGCCATTTTTGAACTCCGTTCCAAAAAAGCAAGCACATGAAATTAAAATTTTAAAGAAAAGCCTAAGCCTTTATGTGGGACTTAAAAATATTTTTGTTTCGTATCAGCAAAAATTTATTGCACTCTCAACTCCAAATTCCGGCACGTTCTTGAAATTGCGTACAAAAACACTTCGTTTTTTTTTCGCTAAGGCCTGCCCGAAGAGAAGTTGAGAGTGCACTACTTATTTAAGATATAAGTAGAAACCTACTCTGGTTATGTTAGTTATGGTACAAGAGGCAACAGCAAATTCTAGGAGTGGATGTTTAACCAAAATCTGAGTATAAGGGGGTTTAAAGGGGCATATTTTGTGATATTGTGATATCGAAATCAAAAGTCTGGCAGGTTTTTTTCTCAGGCGAGGGCAAGGAGTTGAAAATAGAGGTTAGCCAAATTTCTAATCAGGTGTATTAGCACTTTAATCAAAGGGCACGGTAGTGCCCAGCCAAGTTCTGGCACTACACCCTTTTTACATGATCAAACTCAGGCGATTTTCGACCCCCTTCTAACTTTAGTGCCAATAAAGCCAGAAACTTCAAACTCACAGCATTTGCTAAGCTCACCAGGTTTAGTCAACCCATCAAATTTCAATTCTGTAGCATCATTTGTTCCCAATATATAAGACTGCAAAATTTGCAAAAACCGTAACTGACTGACTCACTGACAGATCATCAAAATTATTGAGCACTTCCCGACATCGTAGAATCTTGCAATTTCGCACAACGGTAGGCCTTGTGGTGTATACAAAGGAAAAAATCGAAAATTTAAGATTTTCCATTACCGGGGCGTGGTACCCGCCCATTTTTATAGAATTGATATAAATTACTTAGAGCACTTCTTATTGTCGTAGATTGATAAAATTCGGTACAGCGGTTGGGCTTAAATTAGAGGCAAAGGAAAAATTTTTAAATTTGAGATTTTTCATTCAGGGGGCGTGGTATCCACCCATTTTCATATAATTGATATAAATTATTTGGAGCACTTCTGACGATCGTAGAACGATGAAATTTGGTACAACAGTAGGGTTTAAAGTGCTGGCAAAGGGAACATTTTAAATTTGAGATTTTACATTCAGGAGGCGTGGCATCCGCCCATTTCAATAAGAACTTATATCAATTATGTGGAGCTCTTCTGACTGTCGTAGAACGATCAAATTTGGTAAAACGGTAGGGCTAAAGGTGCAAGCAAATGCAAAATTTTAAAATTTGAGATTTTGCATTCGCCCATTTTCGCAGAATTTATATCAATTAAATTAAGCACTTCTGTTTGTCGTAGAATGATGAAATTCGGTAGAGCGGTAGAACTTGAACTCCAAACATAGGCTAAACTTTTAAATTTGATATTTAACAGCGTGGTATCCGCCGACTTTCTCAGAATTGTTATTAATTATATCGATCTCTTTTGACTATTGCAGAATAATAACATTTAGTAAACTGGTAGATCATGTGATCCATTCAGGGGCGTGGCACCCACCCATATTCTCGGAATTGATATCAACTATGTAGAGAACTTCTGATTGTCTTAGAGTGATGAAATTTGGTAGAGCGATAGGACTTGACATGAAGGCAAATGGGAAATCAAAACTTTGAGATTTTACATTCAGTGGGCGTGGCAACCACCCATTTTCACAGAATTAATATTAAATATATTGAGAGCACTTCCGATTTGTGCAGTATTATGAAATTTGATAAAGTGGTTAGTTTTCAGGCGTGGGTATGCAAAAAAAAAGTTGAAATAATCAACTTTTTTATTCAGGGGTGTTTCATCCACCCACTTTTCCTGATAAAAAGAATCTTTGCAAAAAGTAGTGAAATCACAACAAAAACATAAATGTTTTAAAACGAGCCAAGTTCTTCTATATACAAAAACCTTTGCGTATCAAGTCAGCCGTAAAAAGGAGTGAGATCTAAAAGTACGCCAAGTTCTAAGTTTATTAATGTTAAGTATCAAATATTTTTAGTAGAGTTATGGAAGAACCTTAAAATATATCAGAGAAATCTGTTATTTAATGATTACTGACTTAAATTGAGTTAGTTTACTTGGCAAGTTTTCTTTTTAAAATTGAGTAATTAGGTAATAAAAAAAACTTGCCAAATAAACCAACTCAATTTTAGTCAGTAATCATTAAAAATCAGATTTCTCTGATATATTTTAATTTATTTATTTTATTTATTTTATATAACTCTACTAAAAATATTTGATATTTAACATTAATAAACTTAGAACTTGGCGTACTTTTAGATCTCATTACTTTTTACGGCTGACTTGATACGCAAAGGTTATTGTATATAGAAGAACTTGGCTCCTTTTTTAACATTTATGTTTTTGTTGTGATTATATTTTCCCTAAGTCCCAACATCATCGTGGTGGTCCGAGTAATAGAACTCAAGATATACTGTTTTTAAGCGAACCTTAATCCTCTTGTTTTTGAGACTTTGTTTTGTTGATTTTTCGCGTTTAATAAATCTCTAAGAAAAAATTGATAAGGTTTCTTTAAAAAGCTTATATCTTGAGTTCTTTAAGTCGGATCACAAAAAATTAATGTGTTTGGACTTAGGGAAAACGACAGAGCAGCATAATGTGTTTTCAAGAAAATTGATGGAAGTGATAATACCCTTGAAAAGAGATTTCGGGCGCCCGGGCGTCATTATATTTTTGACGCCCGGCGTCAATTTATTTTCGACGCCCGGGCGTCTTTTTATTCCTGATGCTCGGGCGTCAAAAATAAAATGACTTTTCGACGCTCGGGCGTCAATTTATTTTTGACGCCCGGGCATCATTTTATTTTTGACGCCCAGGCGTCATTTTTTTTTGACGCCCGGGCGTCATTTTTTTTGACGCCCGGGCGTCATTTTATTTTTGACGCCCAGGCGTCATTTTATTTTTGACGCCCAGGCGTCATTTTGTTTTTGACGCCCTGGCGTCATTTTATTTTTGACGCCCAGGCGTCATTTTATTTTTGACGCCCAGGCGTCATTTTGTTTTTGACGCCCTGGCGTCATTTTATTTTTGACGCCCAGGCGTCATTTTTTTTTGACGCCCAGGCGTCATTTTGTTTTTGACGCCCTGGCGTCATTTTATTTTTGACGCCCAGGCCTCATTTTGTTTTTGACGCCCGGGCGTCATTTTACTTTTGACGCCCAGGCGTCGTTGTTTTTGACGCCCGGGCGTCATTTTGTTTTTGACGCCCGGGCATCATTTTATTTTTGACGCCCGGGCATCATTTTATTTTTGACGCCCGGGCGTCATTTTGTTTTTGACGCCTGGGCGTCATTTTGTTTTTGACGTCTGGGCGTCATTTTTTTTTTTGACGCCCGGGCGTCATTTTATTTTTGACGCCCAGGCGTCATTTTTTTTGACGCCCGGGCGTCATTTAACTTTTGACGCCCAGGCGTCATTGTTTTTGACGCCTGGACGTCATTTTATTTTTGACGCCCAGGCGTCATTTTTTTTTGACGCCCGGGCGTCATTTTGTTTTGACGCCCATTTTATCATTTTATCATTTCATTTTATTTTTGACGCCCGGGCATCAATTTATTTTTGACGCCCGAGCGTCATTTTGTTTTTGACGCCCAGGCGTCATTTTGTTTTTGACGCTCGGGCGTCATTTTATTTTTGACGCCCAGGCATCATTTTTTTTTACGCCCGGACGTAATTTTGTTTTTGACGCCCGGGCGTCATTTTATTTTTGACGCCCGGGCGTCATTCTGTTTTTGACGCCCGGGCATCATTTTATTTTTGACGCCCGGGCGTCATTTTACTTTTGATGCCCAGGCGTCATTTTGTTTTTGACGCCCGGGTGTCATTTTATTTTTGACGCCCGGGCATCAATTTATTTTTGACGCCCGAGCGTCATTTATTTTTGACGCCCGGTCGTCATTTTTTGTTGACGCCCGGACGTCATTTTATTTTTGACGCCCGGTCGTCATTTTGTTTTTGACGTCCGGGTGTCAATTTATTTTTGACGCCCGGGCGTCAATTCGTTTTTTACGCCTGGACGTCATTTTATTTTTGACGCCCGGGTGTCATTTTTTTTGACGCCCATTTTATCATTTCATTTTATTTTTGACGCCTGGGCGTCTTTTTTTTTCCTGATGCTCGGGCGTCAAAAATAAAATGACGCCCGGGCATTAATTTATTTTTGACGCCCGAGCGTCATTTTGTTTTTGACGCCCAGGCGTCATTTTTTTGACGCCCATTTTATCATTTCATTTTATTTTTGACGCCCGGGCATCAATTTATTTCTGACGCCCAGGCGTCATTTATTTTTTGACGCCCGGGCGTCATTTTTTTTTTTGACGCCTGGACGTCATTTTATTTTTGACGTCCGGGCGTCATTTTGTTTTTGACGCCCGGGTGTCAATTTATTTTTGACGCCCGGGCGTCATTTTATTTCTGACGCCCGGGCGTCAATTTGTTTTTGACGGCTGGGCGTCAATTAATTTTAAGCATTATTTAATTGGACTAAAGGCCATTAAAAGCTATATTGAATCAATAATTCAACAAGTCCAATTAAATAATGCTAAGTCTTCTAGGCTGATGTATTTCAGTAGTATATATACATTGGACTGACTCCTCCGAATTTACAAAAGAGAACGTCAAAAAAAATCCACAAATTTTTAAATTTTTTAAAAATGTACTTCTTTTCTCCCTTCCTAACTATGAAGTGGGATTGAGATACATTTCAGAGAAGTCAAAAATAGTCGGAAGAGTCAGTCGAATGTGAACACCGTCATTCAATTTTCAAAACAAAAACATTTTCATATACCTTGTAAAATCATAAAAGGATCTCTATCAGGGTGGGTGATAAAAACAAAATTGTAAACTGTCAAAAAATCGAAACAGAAATATGGTTATGCTTTTTAAAGACATTGGGGCGTATTCATAGTCATTTTACACATGGGTCTAAGTTAAACATGGCTTTGGTTGAATTTTCGGACGTTGATTGTATTTTTTTAAGTTTATCATTTCAAAATATTTGAAGCTATTTGTGTAGTATACCGAGTTAATTCTCTTATAAAAATATAAAACCAACAATTTGTAATTAAAATAGGTCTGTGTTCATTGAGCTAAAATTGCCTTAAACTGAAGTTAAGTTAAACCTAGGTCTATCTGCGACTATGAATATGCCCCATTTTCTTTTAAATTTTAGTTGCTAATAATATAATTTGATATTTTTTTTTAAAACACGATTCTAACAAATGGACTCCCCTGTTAAACACAAGTCATCGTCCGCTAGACTCATCTTATTCAGACCTAATAAACCTGCACTCGCATCAGACACTTGCAAACACCATCCCACCTCATCCCACGACCCACCTCATAACTATATGTATCTCATAAATCATCTAATAACAAACAGCACGCATTCATCTTCAGGTGCCTTCTTCGAGATCCTAGAGTGCTGCAGAGCAGAGCAGATCGCGCTCGCATTTGATGTCTTGGGCTTGTTATTTTTAGCTTGGCTGCACAAACCGATTGAACAATTTGCTCAAATGCTCGATTCATCATTTATCACGGGCGCGAGTGGGAGATATTTGTCAAAATATTTACTTATCGACTTTGTGTGGAAAATATTTACTCGCGCAGAATTTGTCTGTCAATTTTTGAATGTACCCGGCGCGGCGCGGCGTTTGTGCCGCGACTGGCGAGTATTTTTCTTCCTTACGATCGCTTATGACGATGATGAGTGTTTGGATACGTTTTTACACCATTTATAACATCTTCGGAACTCTTTATGGGGTTCATTCGACTTGGGTTATTCGGATGCGCGCAAAGTTTGTTTATGATCATTTTCTATATTGGCGGTGATGAGATTTGGGAACGGTGCAATCACATGCCCCAAAAACTCCCCAGCACCCCCTCTGATGTTCTCTATAGATACTCTTAGTCAATGAGATGGGTATGTTTACATTTAATGTGGTACCGCGCTAGTTATAGGTATCTACTAGATATAGTGATGGGGGACCGACCGGTGTGCCTCTTTATTATATGATGATGATCACGATTGATGGGATCAAAGCGAAAACGCAACGCAATAAAAAGTAAGAATCGGATGTTAAATAAACATTTTTATACGAATCATATTGCTGTTGCTGTGCAAAGTAAAGAGAGGTGAGGATAGGTTTGGTGTTTTTAGTGGATGCGATAATGAAAGTATTTTTTTTTTTGATTTTGAAAAACATTGCATTGGGTGATTTTCTAATTGAAATTACTTTGAAGGAAAAAACATGGAAGTTTAAATTTTTATTTGAAATTTTGAACAAAAGGAAAAAACATGGAAGTTTAAATTTTTATTTGAAATTTTGAAAAAACCATAGTAACGTAGGAATTTGTACATATATGTGTTTAAAAAATATTTAGCATATGTTAAATAATTTAGCAAAAAATATGTTTATAAGTTGAACACAAACAAAAACTTTTTTGTTATTCGCTAACTAAGGTTGGGATTTTTCATAGTAAAATTTACTAAATCATAGCCAAGTTTTAAAAATTACATCAGTTGTATCAGTTGATATAAATCAAAAAAAAAAAATTATCTATGAGGTTAGGAGGTACCATATTAATAACCCTTCTTGAAAAATAATAATCTTTCAAGTTTAGGTAGGTACGTCATAAATATCAACACCTGAACGCAAGAACTATTATAGGTACACTGGTTTTTCAAATTTAAAATGTCTCGCACAGATGTATTTATATTGAACTTTTATACTGAACTTTTCGTCCAATAAATTACGAAAAATCCAAGGCCGTAGCCAGAAAAATATTTTTCGTACTAATTTTTTAATATTATTCGTGAGTTTTGCTTGCTATTCGCAACTGACCCGAAAAATCTTCGAAAAAAAATAGTATTAGCAAGGGCAATGACTGGCATTAATTTCATAGATCTTTCAAAAGCAACATTTGTGTTGGTTTAGAGCCTAATCTTTAGACATCGCATTCTTAACATACAAATATCTAACCTTTTTTGGTCATATCTTAGGGTATGGTTACATATGGTAAAATTAATTTGCTCAACGAAAAATCGCAGTGTCATCTGAAACTTTTTACGTGAATTACCGAATTCACATTGAATAGTGGATATGATACAAAGAAAAGTGAAAATGGTCAACAAGCCAAAGACAAATAACAAAATTATGTATTTCTCGAAAAAGAAGAGATCGGATTTGAGTTTTGAAGAGTTTAAGGGCCCTATTATGACTCGCGGGTCGAACGATCGACTCAAGTCGAACGTTTTTAAAATCACTTATGTCTTGGTTTTAAGAATAGCAAACTGCGACGTTCGTATAGAGCAACATCTCAATTCAACACATTTTTGACTTTTTAGCGGAATATAATTAGGTGAGCCATAAACGGTTGTGCTAAACGTCAGATTCGCCTAATATTTCTTGCGACTCGCGATTCATAATAGGTGCCTTAGTTTAATTTCAGATGCCGTGACTGTTTTTGAGAAAGAAGTTTTGATATAAACCTCAAAAATATTGCAAAAGAGGATTTTTTCCATTTTTATTGGGAAAATTGAAAGCCACACGAAGGATTTATGAAGAAATGTACACCCTGAAAACAGCCACAGTGCAATTCTTTCCGGCGATAAAACCACTGTATGTGTTACCACAAACGTCTGGGGCTGACCCCATGTTATTGCCCTAGTACATATCAAAGTTTAGGATATTTCCTAAAAGTGATCAAGAGATTAATACAACATTCCATTGTTCTCAAGGATTAAGCTTCTAAGAAGTTGAAAACGTTTTGAAAATTCAAAGGTGTTTTCTCTTGATAACACTTGCAGTTAGGCTGCATATTTTTCGCTCCGTCATATTTAACATTGAAGGTTTTGAATGAAAAACGTTTTGAAAATAAAAATGAAAAATTATTCGTTTTTTTTTGTTTGAAAACTCAATATTTTGAAAACGATCAAGAAAAGGTTATTCAAATTTTCTATAATGCTTTATTTTAACACTTCCTAGAAAAGTTAAAGAATTCATGTTCCTAGAGTTAAAATATAAAGGTATACACCTTTTATAAAAGTGGTGAAAACCCGTTAGGAAAAATCTTCGAAAACGGCTGCAATGATTTTGATAAAAATAAACTTCATGACTGGAACGCTCAAACTTTCTCTCATAGCTGAAAACTTTAACGTAGCTAGAAAATGCACTGTACCTTTGTCAGTTATTGGTTTTATAATATTTTGATATTATAAAAAAAAGGTTGCGTGTAACTCAGTACTTGTGGCAGAAGTGAAACTTCTTTGGCGATCTAAAAATCTCGATATGTATAGGGATATTAACCTTCCGTTAGTCGCGCGCACCTCACAGGTGCATAGTTTTTTATATTTGGCGGCAAAGTTATGCCCAGAGGTTTAGCCCCCATACTTTCGTCTACCTTCCTTACTTTCGTTGCCTTAGAGGTCATTTTGTCCATGACCTCTGTCCGTCTCACATAAGAGGCGAAAAGGGTGTAATCACACCTCACAGGTGCAAAGCGACTAAATAAGTAATTTTTTCAAATGTATGATTTTCAGTGTTTTCTCCTTAATTTTTTGCATTGTGTTGATGAAAATATAGATGTGGAAAAAGATAGAATAGTTCAAAACTAATTTCAGTTTGTCTTAATTTTGTTATTTTTCATGGTTTTTGTTTGCGAAATTCTTAAAAGTTTTTTTAAATTTTTATTCGCTATTTTATTACTTATAACATATTTATTTGTTTTAAAATGCAATAAATATATTGTTTACATAAATTTTGTTGTTAACTATTTCATTTATGGGCTTATAGTGTGCCCAGACATTTAGAAAATTTTGTTTTCAGTTCCAAATTGAGAAAGCACCTCACAGGTGCAGCGCGACTAACGGTGTGAGAAAATTGGGCGCGACTAACGGAAGGTTAAGCTTATATGCGTAAGACGCAGCTAAGTGTTCTATATCAAGATGACCAATGGATTGGGGTTGTAAACTTGAAAATTAAATAAAAATGATGAAAATTTAAAGTAAAAAATGGTGAAAATTTAAAAGATATAAAGCAGTTTGAGTAGGTTTTCCGACCATTTCCAAAAATTCCTACACTCAAAATCTCTGCAAAATCAAAAATTTGTATATGATAACTTTAATTTATGTATTTTGCAACCATATATAATTCAAATTTTTAGCGGACTATCCTGATTTAATTCAATTTTTTTGAAATTAGCCTATTTTGAGATAAAATTTTTAAAATAATTTATATCTCCATACCAGTAGGAGATGGACAAAAATCTTAAATTAGTAAGATTCTAAGAATTTTATTATATATCCACCAAAAAGAATTCAATCCTCTAGCATTCTAATTAACGAAAGGACGAAAAAGGACATTTTCCCTTTTATCTGCTACAATAGTATAGATTATCAAACAATACAAACTTATTGCAATATAAATTATATTAGCCTATCAATAAAAATTTTTACTTTTACTCTACCTCCCACCACTTAGCTAATCAATGATCACAGCGTTGCACAACATGTGCCGTTACATTTTTTCGTTTCACAAAAATTCAACCTTGGAATTTCACTCTCAACGCGCCCAAAGAAGTTTCACTTCAAAAAAATTAAAAACAACTTTGATATTAAAATAACTGAAACCACCATTGGTTTGAAAATTATGTATTTTTGAAGAAAATTCCTAAAGCGCTTTTTCTTAAAATAAAATTTTTCGTATATATAAGATTTTTTTAATATTAAAAAAATGGTATGCTAATTTTTATTATTTATTAAAAGAAGTTTTATATGTTGAAATGTTATATAGGTATGTATATTACTATATGTATATTTTAAAACCCACACATGTTTTTTTTTGAAAATTTATATTTGTGAATTTGTTAAGATTGTAAAGGACGTCCTACATAAGAAATTTCTCAAAATTGGTGAAACCGTTTACGAGAAATTTGAAAATAAACAATTTGGTTCTATTGCAGGTATATCGTTAATAACCAAGGTTGGTGATTTTACTTGCCCTATACTATAGGCCAAGTATATCGGTTTCGTGTCAGAAGAAAAATTCGAGTTTTTATTCAAAACTAACATTTCGATAATGGAGAAGTCTTAAGAAGTGATTTTCGTCAAGACGTCTGTCGGTCTGTTTGTCTGTGCGTCCTGATGTACAATTATTGTACATAGATCTAGAGCTTAAACAAATGGATAAATGCTTCCGGACAAAACGTTCTACATAACCAATAACAACGAGACATAATGGGGCTTATTCATAGTCATTTTAGACCAGGGTCTAAGTTAAACATACTCGGAAGAGCATTCTTTGACGACATTAACGAACTTTCTGAAATGAAGATCAAAGACTTGATTTCTTTTCTCAACGCGACGAATTGGCTCTAGGACAAATTTCGGCTACTTCTGCATTATACCTTCCGTCGATTCCCTATGATCACAAGACAGTGGACTAGAGTTCTGGTGGGGGTTTGTGGTGCACAGCGGCCGGATGATCATCCAATCAGATCAGTGGACGCTCCAGTGCCAGCCAACGAACTGCCTAGTGGGCTAACTGTGGATGGTGCGGGTGCGGGTGCGGGTGCTGATCTGGTTGAGTGAGTGATCCACTTTCTGATGTTTGTGCTAAAAGCTACAACAAAATCCTATTCTAAACTAAATAAAATCGTACGATATCCTGAGGATATGCCCATATTTTCTCTCTTCAATTCTATCCACAGGTTCAAACGAGTTATGGTATCAAAACGGCGCACTTCAGCGCTAGTTGGGCTAGGCTAGACTGCCCGTGGCCGCCATTTCTACCTACCCTAAGTTAAACAAAGGTTTAGTTGAATCTTCGGACGTTGATTCTATTTTTTTAAGTTTATCATTTCAAAATATTCGAAGCTATTTGTGTAGTATACCAAGTTTATCATCTTATAAAAATATAGAATCAACAATTTGTAATTAAAATCGGTCTGTATTCATTGAGTCAAAATTGTCTCAAACTGTAGTTTGTTAAACCTGGGTCTATCTGCGACTATGAATATGCCCCAATGTCGTTGAAGAGGAATTTTTGTGTACATGAATACTTACTATGGCAGCTTATTCCAAATCGATGTGTGAAAAAAGTTATTCGATAATTAATATTGTGATGTAGTGAATTTTAGTATAGAAAATGTATACAGCATAGGCATAGTCTTCATTTCATACTAAAATGTCCCTAATCATAATCTTAATCATCGATTAATTTTTTAAACACAAGGATTTGAAATGTGTGGTCTAGGTAACTCTTGTAGAATATGAAAATACCTTTCCAACGACGACGCACGTACGTCGCGTTCTTATTGGTTCGACCAACACATTTTTGCCTATACTACATACCGACAAAATATACATTTTCTATGCCAAAATTCACCTCATCACAATCTTAATTAGGGTTTAACTTTTTTCACACAGGGATTTGAAGTAAGATGTCAAGGTAGCTATTGTAGTATATAAAAATACCTTTTCAGAAACATAATGTCTTGGTGTTATTAGTAAGGTCAGAACATTGTTGCCTAAACTATATACTTACCTTATATGTTTGTTGGCCAATAACTTTTTTCACACAGCAACTTGGAATGAGCTGCCATAGTAAGTATTCATGTATACAAAAATACCTTTTCAACGAGTAATGTCTCGTTTTAATTGGTTCCTAAACCAGCTTCCATAAATGTTTGCCGGTTCTCCTTTGTTAGGCGCCAGTTATAGCTTTCATTGAAAACCATCATTGAAAACTTTGTCTTTCAAAAAATGTTAAGTTTGCTTTAACACTTTCTAATAAAATTACTTAGTTTTTCAATGATGAAAATCGTTTTCAATGAACAGCTGATATTTTGTTCCCAAAAGTGGAACACATTCGTTGCAATGAAATGTGTTCATTTCTCTTCCTGTTCTCGTCCGTCAGTTTTTCGTTCAATGATTGACTCTAACCTCAAAGTTGTTTTTTGTATGGGGAATAGAATTTTCAATGAAAGAAAAATTCATGATAGCTATAACCGACTTGTCAGAAAATATTCCACTGATTTGTGTTTCAATGATGGATTTCAATGAAAACTATAACTGGCGCCTTATTTAAATAGCCAAACTAGATAGAGCTAAAAAAAAGTATGCCATCTGGTTTGTTTGATAAATATTAATTTATGAAAACAAAAATTTCAAAAATCGTTACAGCGGTTTTCTTAAAAAATAATTTTTTTTATATAAAATTTGGTATGCTTACTTTAAGAATTAAATAAAATACAATTTTACACAAAATTAAAAAAAATATTCATTGACCCGTTTTCAAGATATTGAATTTTCAAAAAAAAATTCAATATTTTTTTAAAAAGGCAAACATTTTTTGTTCAAAAAATTATTTATGCAAAATTGTTTAAATTATAAAGGACCTCTTACATACAAAATTGAGGTGAAATCGGTGTAGCCGTTAACGAGAAATTTGAAAACCAAAAATCGGTTCCATGACAGGTACTGTTAATAACCGTTATAATATTTTTTTTTTCTACCAGATAGAGCCATTTTTGAAATGAATCAATTTTTGTATATTGGTTGTATGGCAGGTACCGTTATTTTTTGAGTAAAAACAAATTTTAATTTGCCCTCTAGGGAATCTCATAAGAACCTTAAGTCCAAAGTTTGAAGAAAATCGCTCCAGCCGTTTAGGCTGCAGGTCGAGGTACAGACAGACAGACAGACAGACAGACAGAATTGCGAGAGCTACTTTTTTCGCGTTCTCTAGCATTGTAATGTTAGGGACAATTATTATTTTTCCACGAATCCTAAACTTGCCTTATACCTCCCAACTAACAATTTGACTTGTTTAAGTGTCTACACTTAATCAGTTTGGCGCACATTATACAAGCTATTTCATTTCCTTTAAGAACTTTGACCAGAAGTTCTATATAATTAAATAGTTTTCCATGGAAAGTATTATTGATTAAATAAACAAAGCAGAACAGTGTTATTGCTCCACTAAACAAATTGTCTGACTTTTATAAGACATTCACTTTCAGTTCGCATAAATGAAATGACTCACATTGTAAGGCCTTACAAAGGCCTAGCAAAGCAGTGCGTTATTTAAAAAAAAATCGTTGCTTTAAATTTTATTATTATTATTTTTTTTATTTTTCCTTCCATTTTCCCATGACTTTAGGGTGTTAGAACCGCTTTTCTATTGTATAAAAATTTATTTTATTTGAAAAAATTCAACTTTTACTCACATTAAATTTCAGAATCCAGGGATCGAACTCAGCTCCTCTCTATTAGTAGGCCACCACGCAACACACCAGGCCAATTGGCAATATACCATGCACGTGTAAAAATTTTAATGAGTTGATACTTCAAGCCCAAAAAAATCAAACTTAATTTTCATTAAACATTGGTACCAATAACAGGGTTTAAGAAGATTGAATTTAAAGTATCAATCATGAAATTCTTTAAGTATTTGAAAATTTTATACCATAAGTTAAGTATTATATTTTAAACTCACATTAACATAAGGTATGCATGACCTTTTTTATCGTACCATAATGCTATCAAAGTCTCACCAAAAAGATATAATTAGGGGAGGCAATAAATGTAAAAAAAAAAAACAAAATTCCTCTTTTTTCTTAGCTTTCAATTTTTGTTTCTGTAAGCAAGCTATTAACAAATTGCAAAAGCTATACATTTCAAAGGGATGGCAATATCTGTCACAAATATAAATTCTTAAATTGTATAAGTTTGCTATTAACAAAATGCAAAAGCTATAATTTCATTACGGAAGTCCAATAAAGAGGTCACAACCATAGCAAAATTGCCGCTCTATATTAAACTAATTTTTAATTTCCTTAAGTTTGCTATTAACGAAATGCAAAAGCTATAATGTTCTCCTACGTAAGTCAATAAAGTGCAAGTCCCACTCGTGCAAAATGTTTGACTACCGTCATCAGTCTTGATATACACCGATTTCAAAAATGAATCTCGTGTTTTTTTTTTGTTTTAATTTTGGTGAAACGAATTGAGGCTATGAGGAAAAAAATATGAGAACAAATTTTGTTAACTTGTTGGAGTTTTATATACATTAAACAAATGTCTTGCATGACTTCACTTTTGAGGAACTCAAACTAAGATATTTTCATGCAAAAAATTGCAGAAGCAGATCTTATAGTTTTTATTTGTTTCATGCTAACAAATTTAGGTAAGCGTATGTTCAAACATTTATAATATGCTTTATAAATTTATGAAAATTCCGTTCTTCAAAACGATATAACAAAACTGACTAAAATCAAACTATTTAAACATCTATCTGACATTTTCATGATGCGCGATTACTTTCTTAAACAAGCCGTAAAGGAGTTGTCTGTAATGACTTTCATCTGAATGTTCTATAAAAGCTTTTACTTTTCTAGCTAAGGCAACCAATTTCGGCAGGCCTTAAAAAAGTCTCCGTAGAACTCATTACATGAAGTCTCATATAGAAACAAACTTTAAGGCACTAAACAAGCTATTTTGAAATAAATAAATCGTTAAATGCTTGGCTTGCATTATTTAGCCTTAAAATTATTCTATGTCAGCAATAGCCTATCCAATTCTAAAAATTGGACCTTATACAAGTTAAATTGTTAGTTGGGCTACTACGTATATCGCAAGTAAAAATTGTTTGTCTTGGTGATTTTTTTTTGAAGAATCCATGACAAAAATAATTCGGTGCCACAATTAAAAAAACTTTTGTTAAAATTAATAATAATTATTATTGATGATAATTTTAAAAACTTTGGAATTTTAGCACATCACTTTAGAAAAACTAAATGGAAAAAAAAGTTCTACAATCATTGTTGTAGGTAATAACTACAACACAAAATACCACTTTAACCATTCGTGTCTTGTCTAGAAATAGAAGTCTCTACTAGTTTGTAAGTTATTTAGACAAATGTTCACATAATTTCGTCAAAGTTCGCACTTATTTTTTTTAAAGGTAAATTATCCTTAAAGTGAAATAATGGAGAATATAGAACTGCTATGTTGAATTTCATGCCACCTTAAAATAAAACGAAGAAAATCTCGTACCAAAAAAATCACTATCGTGTCACATTGGCAAAGCTGTGTTTTCATGTTTTGATTTTACATAACTATGCGTCATGAATGTCAGAAACTATGCACATGTGTTTCGTGTGGAGCGCTGCATGCATAGACTTGCTGCACATCTGTTTAAGCCATTTAACTGACTGTTGCAACATGGACCCTAAGTGCATTTATTTCATTGCACCTTAAGTAGATATTAAATCAAAATCGTGTTCTCAAAGCACGAAGTTCATATTTTTGTTTAAACAAAAGCTTCTTTATCAGTACGATATGAAAATGAGGGAGTTCTGAGGGTCAGTAGGCACTAACTTCATATGTTATTGATTTGTTATAAGACACACCCATATTGTATAGTGGGTAAGCTCAGGGAATTTCAACAGAACGATATCAATGTTACCACAATTACTTATATTAAATACCGTTTCTCTGACCTTTTGAAGCATTTTTCCCCACTGATAGAAATTCTGCATACGCCCTATTCCATCCAAATTGATCAAATATTTTAGAACCTATGATTTTTTTTTCTATTAGTCCGAAATTTTCTGAAACTTCTTTTTATTTTTTTCAATATTGTGTTGTTAAAGCAAGGAAATTTTGAAAATTATAAAATCACCGGGATGAAACAGGTACCAATTTTTGTCTACTAAAGGCTTTAAATTATACTATACTTTAAATTATACTTTACAAGTTTACTTAATATTCTTTTGCTATTTGAAACATCAAACATTTCTCAACAAACAAATCCCGATAATATTGCATCATTTTATAGAAAGTGAAAGCAATTTATCGTGAGATAAAAAAAAAAATAACAAAAAGAAAAATAAAATACACACTGCCTTTTTCCCTGATCGAGTCCATGCACTGACTTCATACATAAACATCACCCGTCATCAATTGCTCCACCATCATGAATTATTCCGGAATAGTTTTCCCATATGGAAATAGGAGCGACCTCTTTGTGTTCTTCATTCTGTCTCGCAAAGTATATTCGGGAAGATCACTGTTCCTCTGATTAGTTCAAGTGCGCCACTAATTTTCATCGCACATGAAAGTCGACATATTTCAACATTTCAATAAATAAAATTGTTACATGTGTTGTGTCACTTAATCTCTCTACCAACTGGATGAGTGTCTGTCTAGTAGTGTCTTGTGTGTCCCTCCTCGACTTGTCGATTAAATCAACTTTGGGCATGAAAACATAATATGTACTTGTACTCGTATATAGAAATAGGGAGGATTATGGCCCCAGGAATTCTTTGTTCTTATGATAAGAATTGACTTTGATTAAGTCGAATTGGGGAGTGTTTTACAGCTTCTGACAAGTATTTTTTTTATTCTTGGGGACACCTATAAGTTTCTACAGTTCACAATGATGTGGGGTTCCTTCAGTGGTCCCAGCTGTACATAATGTGGTAATGCTCCGTTTCGGTTTTCATCAATTACAATCGCATTTGTGATTTGTCTTTATGTCGAATGTAGACGCGATGAGTAAGATCCAATGGGGGGTTCGTTTTCTATACTTCTGAAGACCTAAACAAAAAGCTGTATGCAAGAAAAGATCTGTGTATAGTCTATCATCAAGTTATTTGACATAAGACGTTAAAAGAAAACTGCGAAAGAAATAAAAAAATTCCAAGAAATTAAAAAAACTTAAAGCCACTGATTGATTTGACAAAAAATAATAAAAAATAAATTCCAAATATCTATGTAAATACTGAATTTTATTATTCTAGGGAAATTAATTTAAATTCGTGCGACAAAATTTGTGTCTTAGAAGGGTATAACAGACTGACTGAAGAGCCCATTGCTACCTGGGCGAAACACAAATATTTCTGGAGTTGAGGTCACTTTCCATTTGAATTATATTCATTCACTTTACTTAAAACCGAAGTGATTTTAATACATTAATATTTAAATTTCTTCATCTTTATTATTAGCTCAATAAATTTCAAAATTTAATTTCTGTTATTCACTTTTTTCAACTTCCAGCTCTAGATAGGCTCTGACAAAAAGTTGAATTTTTCTTCAAGGGTTCCCTATAGATACTTGAAATAAGAAATTTAAGTTTAATATTGTAAGACTGTTGCTATTGTTTTTACAATATTTTTTTTACTTGCAATATACACAGGTTCTATATGGTAAGTTATGTATTCGTAAAAAGAATTCAACTCGAGATAATAATTTTACCTAACATTAACATGATAGAGAACGCGAAAAAAGTGGGCCCCTGTCTGTCTGTCCTCGCCCGTACAGCCTAAACGGCTGGAGGGATTTTCATCAAACTTGGTGTAACGTATTTTTTGATTTATATGTTCAGACGTTTTTTGAAATTTTTTTTGGACCAAAAATAACGGTACCTGCCATACAACTTTTCGGGTCTGAGGATTTTGTTAAAAAAAAAATTAAATAAATTAAGTAAGGAAATGCTACTTTTTAATATTATGATTTATTTTCATAAATTGAATATTTTGGGTACCTCCATTTTTTTTTACGGTTACTTCTAAAAAGTATAAACGTTATTGTGAACGAAAGTAAAAAAAAATCGAAAATTAAAAAAAAAAAAATTATATTTTCAAAACTACTTGGTCAATATTTTCAAAACTAGGTGTTAGATAGTTTTTTATTATTTTGTAGAATACTTCAAAAAATCATCTTTCCAAAATTCTAAAATAATCGTACCTTCCATACAAATGTTGAAAAACCGTTAAGAATAAAATTATTTTTCTCGAAAAGGGCTCCAAGAATTTTTATAAAAATATGTGGGTTACTACTTAAATAATGGCCAATATTTTGATGAAAACAAATTTTACCAATAACGATTAATAACGGTACCTGTGATAGAACCAATTTTCTTGTTTTCAAATTTCTCGCTGCTCCAATTTCAACCAAAATTTTTATACAAAAGCTCCTTCACAATTCAAATAACTTTGAATATTCAAATTTTCAAAAAAATATTTTTGGATTTTTAAATATATATAGAATTTTTTTTTTGAAAATTTAGTACCTTGAAAACGTGCTTATGATTTTTTTTTGTATTTTGTGTAAGATTGTATTTTATTAAATACTTAATCTTGGCATACTAGATTTTATTTTTGAAAATGAGTTAAACATTTTTAAGAAAACCGCTCCAACGATTTTTTTTTTTCATAAATTCATATTTATCAAACAAATGAGATGGCATACTTGATTTTGAGCTCTAACTTTCATAGCCATTAAAATAATAAATTTATAGTAATTATTTATTTATTTTTTTTTAATGATAACATTATAAATTATGGAACCAATAGCTATGTAGGTACTTGTACATCATCAATTTCTAGCTAAGTTAAAGTTGTTAGCTATACAAGAGCAAGTTTGTGCGATCCAGTCGTGCCCATTTTTAATTGCCTGAGAGGAAATAGACAAATTTTATAAAAACAATTGCACGCTCCACCGTTTTTTTTATCTTGTGATGGTTACTAGCATTGAAATGTTGGGGATCGGTTTGTCAGTGCATCCTGATGTAAATTAAGCTAGAGCCTTGGACGAATTTCCTTCAATTTTGGTGTGGAGCGTATTTATGTGATTTACTATAGAGGAACAATTCAAATTTTTATTTTAGCGCATCTATAACGGATATCTGCCATACAACGATTTCGGTTTAACCAAGTGTTCTCGAAAATGACTAAAACGAGTTTCATCAGACTTTGTAAATGAAATCTCTAAAACAGTGTTCATAATACTGTCTACCAGGTTTTTTTGTCATAACTTTGGATTGTGGTACTTATAAAAAATATTCCATTTCAAATTTGAATGAAACCCAAGCAAAAATAAATAACCTGTATTGAAGAAGGTGACAGGAAATTTGTTAGATTTTTGTAAATTTTAGTTTTTCCAAAAACCAGTGGGGCTGTTTTGGCTGTACATTTTGGACTTTTCATTTTGTTTTACTTTTCGAAAATTCTTAAATTTTCTTTCTGGACGTCCCTTTTTTTGGCAGACACTTTGTGGCGGAATCGAAAAAAGTTGGATCTTTGTTTTGTAGCTAATTAAATGCTAATTTGTTGCTAAATCCAAAAATTTGTAGCTCGCTTAGTTTCGAAGTTATTGGAAATTCCGCTAAAATAAGTCTAAAGTTAGCGACCTAAATCTAAAATAATGGGAATTTTGAAGTAAATTTGGTACCCAAATGTAGCTTTTTAAATGCTCTTCAGTTCTGAAAAAAAATAAATTCCATACCTATAACAGTTTTTTAAATATTCTAATTCCCGCTAAAATACGTCTGAAGTTAGCGGACGAACATTCGGAAATAATATTTTGTTTTGATGTCCAAAATTGTAGCTTTTAAAACGCTAATTTGCTGCCCAAAAACTAATTTCTTATCTTTTCAGGGTAGCTTTTTATTTAAATTTTAAGTTTAAAAAGTGCACGTCCGCTGAATCTAAAAAAACTGTTATTTCAATTTTTCAAGTTTCAAGCTTTTGAAATGCTTATGAGTCATGCCATATGAAAACGTATAATCGAAAAGCCATCGCATTTTTTGATTTTTTTCAAACTTTGTGGGAATCATCGCTAGGTTCCAAAAGATGGAAATCCAGCTGGATTTAATTTTCGCATTCACCGTTCCCCCTATACCACCCTTGAAAAATTTAAAAATCATCATTTTAATGGATTTTATTTTTAGAAATAATGTTTTTAAAGATAGAAGGTTTTTGCGACCTATAGTGCAGATGTGTTTCGGTCTGACAACAACAATTGAGCTCTTCAGTAAGAATTGTTGTTGCCTTTCTTAGACACATGTTTTTAGTCGATGGCTACCGACGTATTTATAAAATAAGCTGCACTGATGTGCTGCAAATTATATATGAATATATATATAAAATATATAAAATGCCAACGGGCAATTACAACAACTCTCTAGGTGCAAGAATTTAACCAAATTCCCCTGGAAATTATATAATTTGCAGCACATCAGTGCAGCTTATTTTATAAATACGTCGGTAGCCATCGACTAAAAACATGTGTCTAAGAAAGGCAACAACAATTCTTACTGAAGAGCTCAATTGTTGTTGTCAGAGCGAAACACATCTGCACTATAGGTCGCAAAAACCTTCAAAATTAATATTTCATATTTAAAAGTGCACTTAACAAAAAAACAAAAACAATTTTTCTATTGTTATTGTTTACCTTCTTCTGTTTTTAAAGATATCAATACGTTTGAGATGTCATTTTAAAGATAAAAAACGGTAGTTTTTGAAAAAAATATTTTAATTTACAAAATCATAGCCAAACAGTATCAACAACCGTGCTGAAAAAAAGTGTTGATTTGATTTTTAACTGCCTGCCGTTTGCCGACTGTTAAATTTAACGCGCTAATATTTCTCAAATACTTAGAACACATATTTTCAAAGAAGCAAAACCAAAAATTTACTCATTTTTCTCACCCTTTATATAAAATATCGCTGCTTTAAAAATCCTTATGTTTGACAAAAAATATCGAGATGAAATTTTTAGCATTACAAACTACAAATTTGTAGCTCTAACGGTTCATTTAATATTTAAGTTTCCGCTGGCAAAAGTTACCAAAAAATTGACATTCTAAAATCAAAAAAAAAAAAAAATCAAAAAAAAAAAATCAAATTGTGGCAAACAAATTTTAATCATTTTTAATTTTTGTTTTTTAGATTTTAGAATGTCCATTTTATGGCTATAGTTAATGCTGTCGTTGTCAGCCATCTATTTCGAAGTGAAAAGTATATATTTTTCAATTTAACATTTTAAAATGACAATGGCCCTAAGTAATAAATGAACTGAGAGTCGAAACTAACCTAGATTCGATTTTTATTCGTATGTGTTAAACTCGACCTTATGATCAATTCGAGTCTTAACTCATTTATTTCAAAGAGCCAGTGTCTTGTTATTTGTATGTAAAAAGTAAAAAGACATTTTTGGTAGAAAATTTTGTGATCTACAAACTGATGGCTATACATTATTTTTCAAAAGTTTTTAAATTTGGATTTTTACTATAATAATGTAATGACCACATCAGAAATATAAGCAGCTATGAAATTTAATATAAATATTAAAACAGTAATAGTAGCCGTGTTTTTTGAGAGAGTGACTAGCCACTCAGTAAAAGTTATACACGAAAAACACAAACAAAATTCTCTATAATAATTTGTTTTGTTATTGTAAACATTTTGCTGAGTTGCTAGTCACTCTCTCAAAAAACACGGCTAATGTCATATATACACCAAAAGTTGATTTTTGCTTTGTTTTGAAGCTCAGCTCTGGCCTTATATTTAGAGCAGCACATCATTCAAATGAGTACCTCGGTTTTCCTGGCAGTGTTTTAAGCGGTCGGTCGGTCCAATTTTTGATGACTCGGTCCAATCTGTGTGGTGTTATTCCCGCAATAGCGTCCCAAGCTCGTCCAACGTGCTTGATTTGTTAACGTAGACTAAGGACTTGACGTAGCCCCAGATAAAATAATCGAAATATGCAAGTCATACGATTGCAGCGTCTTATTGATGAACACTCGCCGTGAGATGAACCCTTCACTTCTTCGAGCGTTTCAACACTTGTATGGCATTCAGGGTGCCGGCCGTCTCGGATATATCGATGTTGTCAAGCTCAGTTCATATAAACTTGGTTAACATTGCTCTATATTTTCGACCATTGACGTTAACGGTATATCACACCTCATTTCGAAAGACATAAGGTAAGAATATGCCACCTTGCATAAACTGCATCAATTGTGAATTAAGTTCGATCTTTTAATGGATATTTTGCCTGTTGACATGACGCGGAGCTGAAAATGGGCCTTGTCAAAGAAGATGATTTTTGGCCAAAATCTAGAACTCTGGATTTATAAGTAAAACAGAATTTATAAAATGTTTTTTAATAATTTCCACGCGTTCGGAAAGCGGGAAGTGATTTACTTAAAATGAAATGGCAATGGCAAACCCTTACGGAATATTTTGATAGCTGGCTGTCATTGGTAACTTTGGCAGCTGCTGAAGCATACAAAACGGAATCACTATCATTGCTATTCGGTCACCCTGTAATATATTTTCAAGAATAACTTTTAGCCAAACAAATTAAATGTTTTTAAAGATAGACATACAATCTTTTACATTAACTAAAATATTATTCGAGTTCGATACAAATTAGGTACCGTTTGAGGAATATGCGAAACACAATATAATTTCGACATTTAACATTATTTTAAATCACAATAACTTCTTATAACGCTTCTTCGTAGGGATTAAAGTATCAAAATAATTTGCATTGAGAATCTTATGAGATACAAATTTAACTTCAAAAATTTGCAATAGCATCTAACATTTAGAAGTTCTAAACAAAAAAATGGTATTTTCGACACTACTTGACCTTATAAATTTGTACGCTTATCTTATATATATTTTCGACTTTCTGTCGTTGGTTAGATTTTGAATGTATCATTTCCCAACAACCAAGACCAACCAACGTATGTTTCAAAATCCATTATACAGACAGGGCACAGGGCTATACAATTTCAACTACTGCTGTCATATTTGTATATTCTTGAAGTATCAATAGAAGAAATGATTTAGGAATATGTTCGTATAAAGATTTATGTTAATGGAAAGTACGCTTTAATTACCCCAGCTTTTCCTGTTTTAATATTCTCATATTTCAAAGCATTGTTTTCTTGAAACAAGTGTACATCCCCACCAGCACCACTATAAAACGCATTTCGTCTTCAGCTGTTCATTAAAAGATATTGTTTCATCGGTTTTCTTATAGACGCATAACATCATAAATTACCATTTACATACATGTGTGTAGGTACTGTGTATGCTAAAACTGCTTATGAGAATAAATGGCGCCGCTTTTTCAATGTCCAATTGCTTATGGGGTTCAAAAACTATCAACCAGTACTATAAATTACTTCCAGAGACTATACCTACACCGATATTATTTTTCATCTGCCTCATGGGACTGAACCCAGTTTACCTTTTGATCCGCATTGATTCAAGGACCACAATCCTTTTGTTTAAGGGTTGGAATTCAATTTTTTTTATTTTTTTTTGCAACTTGAACGCTCAATAATAAAGTTCATACAATAAAAAGGTAGACGACGTAAAATGCAAAACAAAAAACAAACCCCAAAAACAATCGATAAACCACAAAAGGATTCACTCTTAAGGGAATTGTTTGATGATAGTATTACATTGACAATATTTGACATCATTGAAATTGGTGAGCTACCTTTAAGTGTGCCTACATGAGGAGTTGTATACGCAAAAGGTAGCGACGGAAATAAAAAAAATAACAAGGTATTGGACGTTTTCCGTTGACATCATCGGATTAAATTTTTTTGTCACCAAAATACACTTTAAACATAGAACGGAACTTGAAAATTAGTTCATGTCAAAATTAAATTTGGAAAAGCCGCCATATAGATATAGATATGTAACTATACATGTAGAAATAGACTTAGTTCTTAGATCATCATCAAAATATATAAAGACTGTGAATTCACAAAATCAACATGTTGCTCATAAGCCATCATAACACACACACAAAAGTCATAAAAATAACCCACCTAATGGTTAGAACTTCTATAATAAATCGTCTGTCTGAAAAATTAATTTTCATCTAACAGAAAAAAAAAAAAAAAAATATATAAAACATTCATGTTACCATCACTCCATTCCAGCCTTCCGCTTTCAGCAGCTACCAAACGCTCTGTTGACACAGTCTCAATCGATTTTTCATCTTTCGAAATTAGAAATCAATCCCCATTCCCATATAGCCCCAGCCTCTCTTGTTGATTTTTTTTTTGTTTTCCGTTTACTATCGCGGAGGAGGATCATTCGGAAAAAAATTGAACGACAAGTCAACTCATCAGTTTGGCATCATTAGTCATTTTTAATGATTGAAGGATTTTTACCAGAAGACGAACATCCCTCATGTCGGGGCTAAATCATTACAAATGACCGCACGTACGTAAACACACTCACACTCGTACTATATTTCGATTTGAGCAAAAATAACTCGAATCGGAGACCACTTTGAAAATAATGCTGTGTGCTGCTGCATCCTGCGCCTCAAGGACATTATATAGACTGCCACTCACGGGCACATGGTCCCAATTCAGTTTCTTTGATTTGGGAAAAAAAAATAATATGAGTGTATCCTTGGGCATACAAAATGGTGTAATACCTTTTCTATCTGTTCTTAACAAAAAAAGGAATTAATATTAATTTCTTTAGACAGCCACAGCACACACTATTTTCGTTCATAATTTAATTTACCTTGAAAAAAAAGAAGAATATAATTCCCCTGGTTCTTTGAAATTCGGAGTGTGTACGACAAATAATATATAAAATCATCGAAGGATAAAAGAGAAATTATCTTTTTGCCAGGATGGGAATGGGACATCACCATCATCCAGCTCATCCAATTTCCTATTTCCATAAATTTTAATTCTTCTCAGTAAACACACGCCACCATAGAGGACTTAGCAGCAATAGCACCAAGGAAGAAAGACGCATATAGGCAAGGAAAGAGCATGCAGCGGATATGAATTATAGGACACGTGTCGAAGTTATCAATGACAATGGTAGCATCACTTGAGGGGTGACACGAAAAATAATTTATCAAAAAGGTGAGAAAGTTTGCGTTTCAGGTCAAATTGCATTTATAAATAATCATTCATTGGGTGAAAGTATACGATTTTATTAGATTTAATATTAAGGGGAACAAAAATAGAGAACAACATATATTCACAATTGAACAAATAATGTATTTTGAACGGATTTTTTAAATAAATTTAATGATTTTAAACCCTAATTTAAATCTGATTATGCTTACTTACTTATTTACCGTCTACACAGATTAGGGGTGGCCCAGGACCTTAACCACCAAGCCTTCTCAAGCCAGCTTTGCCCCAGCTAGCTATTTCCAGTTTCGAAAAAGTTGGTTGAGGTCCCGTACAGTTCAGTGTTGTATCTTCTTCTCAAATATTCCTAAAGCGTACTCATCCGCCGCTAACACGGCCCATGCCGGCCGACGCACCATACATCATAAGACCGGAATGATAAGTGTCTTATACAGGAACACTTTAGTTAACCGAGAAAGGGGTTTCTCAATTGCCTTCTTAACCCAAAGAAGAAGCGATTAGCAAGAGTTAACCTTCATTTGATCTCAGCGTTGGTATCGTTGTCTCACAAAGTCCTTAACTACCTCAAAGTTACATCTACATAATGATGACGTTCTATCCAAGACGTCCATCGGTGTTGAGGGTCGTCGTTTCTTGAAAACAGCATAAACTTGGTTTTGTCATTACTTTCTTTACTTTGGGTGGCGCTCACAGTCCAGGGTGGACTACGGCCTCAACCAACAAGCCCCTCCAGCCAGCTCGGTCCCTAGCTAGCTGCCTCCAGTTACGCACTCCAAGTTGGTTGAGGTCGTTTTCCACTTGTGTGCGCCACCTAAGGTGGGGTCTTCCTTTGCTGCGCATACCATCAGGGTAGATTCGAAGACTCGTCGGGCTGGTACGTCGGTGTCCATACGCTCTACGTGTCTCAGCCATCTCAGCCGCTGTATTTTTAGCTTTTTGACCAGGTCAACGTCGCTGTAAAGCCCATAAAGCTCGTTGTTAAATCTTCTCCTCCATACTCCATCGATACAGACTAGACCGAAAATCACCCGAAGAATTTTCCTTTCAAAGCACCCAAGCAGATTCTCATCCGTTTTAGACGGGGTCCATGCTTCTGCCTGATACAGCTGGACCGGGAGGATTAGGGTCTTATATAAGGTCTCCTTGGTTCTTTGAGAGAGGGCCTTGCTACTCAAATGCCTTAAGCCCGAAGAAACAGCGGTTGGCAAGAGTAATTCTACGTTTGATCTCTGCATTTTTGTCATTATTCACCGCTAAACCCATCTTCGCCACTTCATTCTCAATGCTTGCAAAATCTTCAGTGTCATCACGCTCTGTTCTTCCAACTATGGCAATATCCACGGCGGCGCACAGTGTTGCGGGCCCATACAAAGGTTTATCAAAAAACCTCCCACCGTAAGTGATTGAATTATTGTTGTTTTTTTGTTGTTAAAATGAGCAGTTATTGTAAAAAAATGGTACTGATAATAAAAAACGATATTTGTACAGTTATTTTTGTAGCACAAAATTTTTGTTTCAGTTTTTTTTAGTGTTTTTTTTGAAGAGTTGTACCTCTGTGAAAAATGGTCGTATTGGAATGAAACAAAAAGCGTTATAAAGATTTGTTTTTTAGTTTTGATATTTTTTAAAAAAAATATTATTCTAAGATACCGTTATTGAACAACCATTAGAAATATGCAGCGTAAACAAATTCAATTTTCAATTTTTTTGGGGGATTTCTTTTCCTTGAAAATTTGTTCTGAGTCAGTCAAATGCATGAATTGGATAATTAGTTTATTGAGCTTTAAATTAATGTTTTGGCTTTTGTTTTAAGATTTTTGTTGTTGATAAATCTGACTTCGAATTAAAAAACGTATTTACTTTTGGCTTTGACCACCAATTTCTTAGCAACCACATACAATTCAAGAACAGTATACATTTTTTACAAAATCATTTGAAAATTTCTTTTGTGCTATTTCAAAGAAGATCAAGAAAACGCATTTTATTTTTAGTTTCTCAAATCTTTTTTTGCTTTACAAATATTGTCTGCAAGAATAATGCTGGTATAAGGTGTTTAGACAAATAAACTACAAATATTCCTGTACATTTTCAAATCGATTCATCAAACCGTTCACCCATACCATACGCTTAAATTTGTACAAATCAATTTAAGGAACAAATTATGTTTTTCCTAAGCATTATGTTATCAATCATAATCAAAATTAAACCAAAAAATAACAATTTTGCAGTTTTTCATGAGTCAAATATTTATTATACTTGAAATGAAAAACAAATAGTTTTTCAAACCAATTAAAAAAACCAAAAAAAAAGTTTAAATTTTGATAATTTGGAAATTGATAATTTTGTTTATAATTAAAAGACAAATAACTCGCTATGACGCTCTGTAACATAACCTCCAATAATTGCTAATCCTTAACGCCCAAACACAACTTGTCAACAAAAAAGGTCACCACAATATTAGAAAAGTAAACTTAACGCAAATAATTCAACTGACTTCTTGGTGGATTTAAATACATCAGGGGCGTTTTGTGTAGTAGCCCGTAGCGTAATGGTTAGTGCGTTCGACTGTCACGCTGGAGGTCTGGGTTCGCTTCCCATCCTCGTCCACCTAAAAACTAAAAAGTTTTTTTTCAGGGCTACTGCCTCTTGCGAGGAATTGACAAATCCTCCAAGAGTATCACTTGTCACGAATAAGTGCTTCTAGTCTAGCCGTTCGGATTCTGAATAAAATTGTAGGTCCCTTCCATTACTGTCGACAGGCGCACACAGGAATGGTTGCGAGTTGTTAGTCACTATAGGCGCTGGTTCTTCACGAGCCGTTAAGCCAACCAATTAATTTATTTATTTAGGGGCGTTTTGTAGTTCGCATGCGTCTAAGACATAAATAAAACAGAGTTTGTTTTGTCTTTTGGGTCCGCTACAAGCCACTTTTCAAAACAGGCGTTATTTATGAGTTGTGCCCATCTGCAGATTAAAATAAATATCGCAACAATATGCAACCAAATCAGATCAAACTTTGCCAACATCAAATTTAGACTACTAGCAAGGTAATATAAAAAACTTAGCAATGTGTTATGAAGTTATGATGTGTTTTTTTTTGTAAAAGAAGTTTGAGTTCTGACTTTACTAGTTTTATATACCTAAACATAAAATATTAAAAGCTCATCTAATTTTTTGTTAAATTTATACTCAACAAAACTCGCTTCAATCAAACAATAAATTAATAATCATAAAAACTTTACCGAACTTCAAATAACAGCCCTCTCAACATTCCATAAATCCATTAAAGTTTTCTCATTCTGATATACACATGTTGCTGAACGAATTGTAGCAACATAATTGAAATTATATTTAAAAAAATACCGTTTTGAGATGATTTGACACTTCATAATTATGTTTCCATAACAAAAATATGCATATGTAAATTTTTGTTTTTGGATTTTTTATAAATTGACACAACACTGTGCGGCGCGGCGTGGCGTACGCAAGTGATTGGACGGACATTTGAAAGATTGCAGCGCTAGTGTTGACGTGAGAGTTTTGTACAATTCCTTCAAGTATCATGTTAAATAAGTGCCTAAATCCTGTTTTGACATCAAAGGTGCCCGTGAGATATTTGCCGGCTTTGAAGGCGCAGCGTGCGTTCTCCATCGTCATCCTTCCCAAACGGACGAGTTTTCCACGGATGTCCTAACTAGATATTGCTCTATACAGCTCGTCTCTATAAATGCTGGCATACGCGGCCTTTAAATCGATGAAAAGGTGGTTGGTGTCGATTTGAAGTTCCTGGGTTTTTTCCAAGAACCAAGATCTGCCGTTGAGAGAAATTTTGGCCGATGGTGAACTTTCCTGGCCTGAAGCCACACTGTAGGTGATGTTGAGAAGACTTATTCCTTTGTAGTTAGCGCAGTTTAGATGATCTCCTTTCTTGTGGATCGGGCAAACGATGCTGAGGTTGATTTCATTGGGCGTGCTTTCTCCGACCATATTTTACAGATCAGCTGGTGAATACTCCAAACCAAGTCATCTCCTGCTGCTTGCAATAGCTCGGTAGCCATGTCGTCGGCTCCATCAGCAGCTTTGTTGGACTAAAGCTTGGATATTGCTATCCTCACGTCATCAAAGCCATGTAAACGGAATTTTAGACCTGAATCGTCTTAGTTGAATAGTGAAATCTGCCTGACAGTGCAATTGGCTTCAGCATCGCCGTTATACATTCTACAGAAGTGGTCTTTCCATATTCACAGCATCGACTGCGAATCCACTACGATGATCTCTTGCTCGTCCTTTTAGGCTTGGCTGTTGGCCTTGAAGCCCTAGTACCCTGGGAGCTTCTTTTTGCCTTTTGGTTGAACTTACAAACCTTATTCTTGATATGACATCCCTCAATCTGCTCGATCTCGCGCTTCTAACATTCCTTTTTTTTTTTTTCTGAGAAGTCGGTCTTCCTCTCTCTTTTGGTCATAGAGGTCGCAGGCATCCTAGGACAATTTTAATGTCATAGCTGAGGCACTATGTTTGATGGGTTCATCTTTCTTCTCATGCGGAGCATACACGCATATGAGACTTACGTTGGCGAATTAAGCCTTGATGCGGTTTGTCACAAGGCAGTCGTTCATATACATAATTGAAACTCAAGAATTTGGCCTAAGCCTGCTTCCAACGATGAATCCCCATCTTAGCATACGGTGCTTTTGTTTGTGGTAGCAATTGCCGTAGTAAAAATCGCAGTTTTTCATCTTCCGTATATGCCCGGTCCAACAAATCGCACTTCTTGAATGGCAGTGGTGGCTTGATGTCTTGCAGCATTTTTGGGACCATCACAGTAATTTGCAGTTTTTTTTTTTGCATTTTGTCTGCATTTCTAATACCGATTTTCTAGTTCATCAAATAGTGAGTGTAATCAAGTAATCTGATACTTCATAGAAAAGTTAGCATAGTGTATGTGCCTTGAAAACTAAGCATGCCTGTAATTTCTAGTGAGGCTCCAAATTGTGAGGCTGTTCCCTACTCTGAATTTCTGTGCATTTTAGAAAAGAGTTCTGACAATTTTATTTTTTTATATGAACTTGAAAGGACTTTGGATTAGATTGTTTTTTTCTACACCACGAATAATAATCTTGTTTATTATTTAAATAATTCCTCTTGCTAAAATAAATTAAAATATACATAGGTACCCATCCATATCCCATCCAGGACAAACATCATCATTAATTTATTTTTTAAATGAGAGTCGTTTGTTCTACGGGTGTTGGCTTTAAAAAACCCTTAAAATAGCAATAACAAAAAACTGAATAAATGAAAAAAAAAAGAACGAAAAAGAAATATTCACCAAAGGATCTTCTTACTCTCAACAAAGTATTTTCTCAACTTTCTTTCGTTTCTTCTCGCACTGATTAATAACTCAGTGAAATTAGAAATATCTTTCCTTCCGCAGAGTTCGATGTGGGTTCTTTGTTCGTAGCTATTTTTTTTATTTTTCACTAGAAAGCTGCATTTTTTTTGTTTAATTTTGAAAAATCACAACCTTTTCTCATGGTAGTTAAAATAAAAAAAAATGCTAAAAACTAAAGCGTAGCACAAAAGAAAAGTTAAAAAATTAAAGAACAAATCTCATGCAATTTTTCACTTTTTCTATATTCCACATCTCCTTGGAAAAAGGCGAAGGGATACTATTATACCTTTTTTTCAAAAATTCTTAATTTTCCACTTAATTGCTTCAGCGTGATTAGTAATGTTAAACTTTGAGGATTTCCATGACTTTTCCCTTTTGTGCTCAAGAATTGCGCTGCGGCGAGGGTGGGTGATGGTCCGCGAGCGGGAAAATGGAAACAATTTTAATAACAGCAATTACAGAGATTGATATTTGTATTTTCTTTTGGTTTTCTCGAGTCAATGCCTTAAATCAAAAAAAAAGGAAAAAAAAGAATTTTTAGAATCTATAGCTACATATTCCTTGAGGCTGAAAAGGGTCGGCCTATTTTGGTTGCCTGTCATCACAAAAATTCCTTAAAATAATATTTTGTTGAAAGGAAGCGTTATTAGGTGTTATTTATTTTTAGTAACATATATTAACTATGTTTTTAGATTGCGGCATTAATCTATATAGATATAAGATGGAGTTGGTGGTTTGTGTGGATGCTTAAAACTTGAAAACGACTTGACCAAATTGGATCAGGGTTGCAAAAACTTATAACTTTTTTTTAAGCTTAAGCCCTCGTTTAATTCTTAATTCAGTCGTAGACTTGTGAATTGAAAAATATTTAATTCACAAGCTCTTTGCGATTTGTGATTTGAAAAATATTCAATTCACAAGCTCTTTCTTATTTGTGAATTGAAAGATATTTAATTCACAAGCTCTTTCTGATTTGTGAATTAAATATTTTTTAATTCACAAATCAACTACTGATTCACGAATTAAACGAGCGCTTAAGCTAAAAAAGATATTAAGCTGTTGCAACCCTGGTTTCTAATAATACCTACATATTGTTGTATTCTAGGTTTACTTTTGAGAAGTGTTTCCATGGTGGGAACACTGGCAGACCGAAAATATAAGGGTTGCCTTCTGACCATGTTTTAACACGAAATTTCACTTAAATTAGCCTATAAATCGAGAACCAGACATCTGTTGATGTCGTGGAATAACTCGTTGGATTCAGAATACTTTATGCCATAGGAATATGTTCATTTTTTGACCTCTCCCTCACCCTTATACGTGGGGGGAGCAAAATACCCTTGGCGCATAAGGGTTTTTATTTATCAGAAAATAATGATTATAAAATAAATATTCATAAAATTTTAAGATGAGCGCCGACGTAGAATTTCATGCTCTACAACATATCCGAAGTTCATTTTCATTCATATATAATTTTTTTGTATAATCGCTTTCAAAATGGGGGGAGGGGAAGGTGGAAGTATATCAAACCCCTATGTATTCGTCTTGGTATAAACTAAGCCTATGGCATATGACCTTAGGGTATTTTTTAATGCCCAATCTTATGCCATCAAAATAATTTCAATATAGTTTCCCTAAAAAAAGTTATAAGCTTTTTATAAAATGACGACTAAATTTTCAGTGAAACGAACATAAAATGACCGAATTTCAATGGAATGGTGATGATGCTTGGACCATTTGTCGTAAGAAATAAGAATCAAAAGAGTCCATATAAATATCGTGGGCTAAAGGTTGTTTTTTTTTGAGTGAAACAGAAAAGTTTAAAACAATGCCTCGTAAACCCCCCTAGAACTAGTATGTTGATGAAAGTTGGAAGAAATGTTTTGTTTTTTATTGTAACCAAGAATAAAAAAGATAAGTCAAATATCTATTGTCAAAGGTGGTTTTTGAGGGAAAATATCTGCTCACGCAATAAATACATTAATTTTTCAATTAAAATGACCTTTTTTTTTAATGGTGATTGTATCGTCTTAATTTTACTTAAATTGGATTCAGCGTGAAAAAAATACTTTTAAATCATGGACCATATTATATATTTGTACCTCGATTACATAAAAATAAAATGTTGTGTTTGTAACCAATATTCTCCTTCCGCCTAAAAAAAAACACCCCTGGAACCAATTCATTTGCATGGATCCTTTTGAGTCTCGGTTCTAACAAGAATTGAAACATTTCTACCAACTTTCACCAACATACCGTTTTTGGGAGGGGTTTACTGGTAATAGCAATTCACTTTTGCCTTTCACTCAAAGAAACACCCTTTCGCCCCAGATATTTGAATGGGCTCTTTTGATTCTTATTTCTTACGGCAAATGAGACATGTGTCCCAAGTTTCAGACCTTATTAGTCCCAAGCTGTTTTTTTTTTTTTCAATTTTCTGGATTGTGTTTACGGAGAATTGTCGTTGCATGAAACGTGTCCATTATTCATAGCCCCCACTCGGTTTTTTGTCAAATTCGTTACAGGCTTTAGTTCCAACCTTAGGGCTTAGAAAAAAAGTTACATAGCATGTAAATTGTTCAGCCCCAACCACGTTTTTTGTCCACCAAATTTCACATCTTAACAATATTTTTAACTAATATTAAACTCTACACTTTGTAATGTATTGCTTTCTATATCTCAAATTATTTTAGGAATCGGCTGTGGGGGGGGGGGGGGGGGCTTTAGCCCCTATAGCCACCCCCTGGATCCGCCACTGCTTCCTTCAACGGGTTTGTTGAAAAACTACTACGAGAAGATTTAGGAACAAAAGTCAGAAAATTATCAACAGCTGGCGCTCTAGGCGCATATTTACATTTTTCAGCACCATAACTCGAGAACAAATCGTTCGAGAACAAATCGTTCGATGTTCACGATTTAGGGTTTCATGGATTTGTATTGGTACAAGGAAGGACACTATGGAAGAATATCTCATAAATTTACAGGAAAACTGGAAGCCCGAAAGATCCAGTTTTTAGCACCTATATTTCTTCGTATTTAATCGAGAATTGGAGAGAGAAATAGATTCCGATCGAGTCAAGATCTTCGATGAATTAATGCAAACAGTCGACGACGGAGATGGTGGCACTTTCTTCATTGATGAGTCCGGTCATCCAGTGGACAGAAAAAAACTTCCTGTTTTCACTGATTTTCGCTACGATTCATACGAGATCTAAGATTGCTTTGATCCTCGCCTATAAGGGGATTGAGTCTACGTTGTTAGAAGGTGGTCGAACTATTCTGTATTGAAATTGCCATTGTAATTCTAGAAGTGGATGAAGAACCTACACGCAATATTTTAAAGAAGTCTTCCATGGTGAAAGTGTTGTAGAATCGCACGTTAAAAGATGTACGAAATAATGAATAACGTTTCGGTAGTGCAATTGTTTTACTGTCACGTGGGTTTCGTGAATCGCTGTATTTCATTCCAAGATCAAGTCCGGCAAATGAATAAAATACTTGCCTTAAGGCGTCGCGTCGGCTTAATGGAGGTATGTAAAGGACATTGCAATTGAAAACGAACAAGCGAGTTGTTCTCCTGGCAATTTTTGGCGAAGGGCAATGCCGTCATTCCAGTCGACTTAGTCCTGATTGAATTTCAACCGAGTATTTGCCGCCAAAATCACAAATGTTTTCACGAATATCGTTAAGAACTATGCCGACCATAAATGGCTGAGTGCTCGAGTGAGTTTGCCTTCGAGAAACAAGGGTGTTGATCATTGAATTTATTCGTTCGAAATCGAATCGCCATACAGTTACATTCATACAAATCCGTCGAGTCCTTGATGGATTTAAACGAAGCCACAAACAATCTCTCGGATCTTGTCTTTCAAAAGCGATGATTTTGTCGCGAAAATTGCGCTTATTCGAAGTGATTTGCCGTTCGTATTTAAGCGTCTAGAATTATGAGAAAAAAGTCACAAGGAGAATTGCTGAATGTTTATGGCATCAGTCTTGAATTCCCATCTTTCTCACATGATCAATTGTAGGTATGTAGGTATGTGTATATCCTGCTTTGTACGCGTACCAGTCCGAAAATAGAACGAAAATTGTTGTCTACCATAAAGCACTTCAGTGAATAAGCGGGTTGACAGACACGTCAACATTCTTATATTGGAGTTATTTCCATTGTATTTAATAGAACTTTTTAATAAGGAAATTGAATTGACCAAATTATGTATGTCCAGCAAGCTGTACGTGCCAGGCTCGAAATTATTATTTTCATTGCATTAACGAATTTGGGCGGAACAAAGTTTGCTGGGTCAACTAGTTCACTATATAATTTTCATGAATTTTGAAGAAGAACCCAACCTGCAACGAAATAATTTGTTTAATTTGTAAAATGTACCAATTTTTTAAGTTGAAAAAATCGTATTCCCGTCAGAGTTAAACAGCTTAAAAAATTCAGCACAATTTGTTGTCATCTTCGGAGGTATATGATATCGTATCACCGCTCACCAACCCCACATCATAACACGGAATGGCGGAAATCGGAAGAAATAAGCGATAAAAATATTACTTTTTGCCATTTGTAACGCATGTGAAAAGTTCCGCTGTAAACGTAATGACCTGGAAATAAATATCGACAGATATTGACATGTCAAAAATGTAACGTCATGTACACACCGCATCACACACCGATATATGTGTTATAGAGAATCCTTCATCCATTTCCAACTTTATCCCCTTTTGTCCTTTTTATTTTAGTTTTTTTTTTTCTTTCTTCTGCTGGCAAAAGAAGAGTTCTAAATGGATTGAAAATGCGTCCCATAAAATTCAAGAGGAATAAATTTGATTTCGAGTCAGGCATAGAGCGTTAGTTTATAGTAGTTCTATATGTATGGTATACTATTGGGCATCATTCCGGTGTTCCACGCTTCACTAGACTCTACAAGCTAATGCACTAGATTTACATCCTGTTTTTCGCGCGTTCTTCCCTTTCGATGGAAAATTATTATCATTTTTGGCAAATCTGTGCGAACAAACCAGCGGAGACCGAATGCGACGTTGACTTTGACGTCGTCGTCGTCGTCGTCCTTGTCCTCTTTGCAAAATTTTGTTTGTTGTCACCGAGTTCGATCTGGGGACACGCATTGTTTCCGGAAATAAAAGTCGTCCGTGGCCAATTATTGAATTACAATCAAACAGTTTGGCATTCGAATTTCGATTGAACGACGACGTGTCCTGGTCCTATGATGCGTGCGTACGGCGGGATGGTAGCACGGTAAACGTATACAGTATAGAATAAAAGCTTATCTGATGATGTGATGCATGAATCTGTTGGTGCAATCAACCCTCTTGCTTCTCTTTATATTTGATTCATAATATTTTATGGAATCTAAGTTTGGACAGCACTTCTAACTAATTGATACAACAACCGTTGCAATATTGATCGGAATAATTTATGATGCCCTTAACTATATTATGGGATCCCATTGGATGTAATGAGGGTTGTTTGGTAAAATAGGACGTTATTTAAAGTGAATCCTGAAATTATTATATTGAGAGAATAGAACAAGCAAACATCAACAACAATCATGAAAAAAGGACACATTATGTAGGTAGGGATCTACGGCAAAGCTATTGTAAGTTGTGGCAAATTTTTCTTGAATAAGAGAAAGAAGTTTTTAAAAGAATCAGCTGAGTAAGCTGATATTTTTTAACTCAAAGATATGTTTACCATTAATTTTTGGGCAAACTTAATATGGATTAAAAAAATTTGTTTGTACAGGGTCTGCCTTGATAAAATTAGACGCAGATATTTGAAGAGTATGATTTGAATGTTGGAATGGTTTTAAACGTATATGGATTCATACAAAAATTAAGGTAAACCAAACCATAATAAAATTATAACAAACAATTTCTAACTAAAAATTGTGGCTGAAATTTTAAATTTAGTTTAGTTTTTAGTTTTTCAAACATACTATTTTAAAGTTGACTATAAAGTATAAGGACAAACGACCTGCCTACCATCGTATGCTGTATATGGTCCCGATTAGCAAAACTGAGCCGCACCTTACGAATTTTGATGGAAAAAGGACTCTTAATTCGAAAATGACGGCCAAATCTCTGACAACCTTCAGGGTGCTTTGATATGACGTCAATGATGAATATAGGACTTCTGACTAAAACATTTAGCACAGATCTTGAAGCCCCTTTCTATCCATTTCTTCACTCTTGCAGTACTATGAGAGTCTGGTCCTCCCGGATAAGATTACGTCCTTATACATGACATGTGCGGCTGAAATATTAGAAGAGCACCTTAATAGGAAGGAGTATGCTGACGTAACAGGCCAACAGTTTGTGAATAAGGAGGGCAAACAAGGAAAGAAACCGTTGTGATATCAACTTTGACAGAGGAGGATCATCTCTTCTTTGGTTGTTGGGTTTTGATAAGGTATTGGGCCTTTGGAGTGTAATGAGCCCTTGTTCACAAAGGCTGAATCGACCAAGGAAACATTTTACGATACCCTCGAGAAAAACTTTGATAAGTTCCCGAGTTCAACCAGCATCTTTAGTTTAATACTGAGAGTTCAGTGCCTGCGCGGTAACGGCCATATGCAGATAGACTTTGCGACAGAGCAAAATGTCATCATATCAAGCACTTGCTTCCCATACCCCTTCACGTGGGAATCGGTAGGGCCCGTACTAGCCGTCAACCAAATTGATCAGACATGCTTTTAGTATCTTGGATGTCCGAACGCTTTGAGTGGCCAATACAATCTAGGACTTCTACTTGGTATTAGCTCATGTACTTCAGTAGTTTAATTCATGACGTCACAATACCGAGCAGAAGCTGTGAGAGTTGCAGTGGGAGTGGTAGCGGGCAAGGGCGTACGGAGGATTTAACGGAAGCACATCCTGCCTTCCCCTACATACACGCCCTTGACCCTGTTTAGATTGGAAAGTTTGTGTACGGACTCGGTCCAGTTTGTGGGCAAGGGAAGTGCGGGGTAAGAGGCCTCCTGAGGCAGGTAGAAAATATAAAAACCGGACTCGTGAGTCTGCTTTGTTGTTCTTTCAATGTGGAAGTTGTTGATGTTGCTGTTGTTTCAATGTATTTTGAAGCGTCTCACAGTTTTTAATGTAAACACGATGATACTCACCAGTACTTACTCAATCTTAGCAATCAAAACAGTGTCAAAGGTAGCGATAATGATTTAAGGTTCAAACAATGGGTTAAACGTACCCAACGCTAGAATGGTCAGGATGGTACAAGATACACAATCAGTACTGGGAATCATAGAAAGAAAACTTTTCTTAAATCCTAAACAGCGATGATTTTACTCTTAAACAGATAATTACTTTTACCCACATCCGAGGATGGACTAGCAAGCCTTTCCAGCCAGCTTTGTCCCTAGCTAGCCCCCTTCAAGTTGCGCACACCAAGCTGAATGAGGTTGCTCTCCACTTGTGCATGATCCCATCCTCTCTTGCGTACATCATCGGACTTGAATTCGAAAACTCGTCGGGCAGATGCGTTGTGTTTCATACGCTCCACGTGTCCCAGCCTCTTTATTTTCAGGTCAACGTATCTGGTACAGCTCGTCGTTGAATCTTCTCTTCCACACTCCTTCGATACACACCGGACCAAAAATAATATAAAGAATCTTCCTATCAAATTAGCCTAGCAGACTTTCATCCGATTTTTTCAAGGTCCATGCTTCTCCGCCATAGAGCAGGACCGAGATGATTAGGGTCTTGTAAAAATTCAGCTTGGGTCTCTGAGAGAGTGCCTTTCTTCTTAAATACCTTTTTAGACCGAAGAAACAGCTTTTGGCAAGAGTAATCCTTCGTTTCAACCTGTGCACTGTCATTTTGCGTAGTAGTAATGGAGCCCAGATAGACAAAGCCCTTGGCAACTTCGAAGATATATCTATCCATCGTGATGTTTTGCCCGAGTCAACGATGTTAAGATTCATTTCTTGATGAGAGCATATACTTCGTTTTGTCCTCATAAACTGCTAATCCCATTTAAGCCACCTCCGATTCAATACTCGCAAATATGCGAGTCACAGCTCATTTCGTTCTGCCGACATAGTATATGTCGTCTGAATACGCAAGTAATTAAAAGGACTTTTGATAAATTGTACTGCTATTACAGATCAGACATTTTTTGAAATACCTTTATTTTATAGATCGGACGCAGCAAAAAAATCTTCAAATTTTTTATTGAGAGTTCGATATGACATACACAATTCAATTAATCAACTTTTCGACCGTTGAAAGTTATATGCAAAAAACCAGCGATATTTTTGACACTTGACTTTTAAATAACCTTTTGATATAGTAGTAGCCCGTAGCGTAATGGTTAGTGCGTTCGACTGTCACGCTGGAGGTCTGGGTTCGCTTCCCAGCCTCGTCCACCTAAAAACTAAAAAGTTTTTTTTTTCAGGGCTACTGCTTCTTGTGAGGAATTGACAAATCCTCCAAGAGTATCACTTGTCACGAATAAGTGCTTCTCGTCTAGCCGTTCGGATTCGGCATAAAATTGTAGGTCCCTTCCATTCCTGTCGACAGGCACACACAGAAATGGTTGCGAGTTGTTAGTCACTAGGCCCTGGTTCTTCACGAGCCGTTGTGCCACCCAATTTATTTATTTATTTATTTTATTTAATATGCTCCAGTGAGACTTTTTGTATGATGCGATGCGAAATGTTACTATTTTCAGCTGTGTCCGATTTTTGGCTTACCAACCTAAATGTCTATTTTGACTAAACTCGGCAATTATTTAGTAATAAAAAGATATAAATAAAAGCAAATTACTGACCTAATATCTATATGATTTGAAAATGGAAGATCACTTAAAGCTAATAAGACAACTGATGCAAATGAAATTCAATTTTACATCTCATTTGGCCTTAAGTATCTCGGTCATTACTTAATTTTTCTTTTTTAGTTTTCCTGAAATAAAAATCTACGCACGAAATCTCAAGTCAAACATTTGTTCCTGTTATTTTTGCTCGTTAAATTTTTAGCTAATTAATAGTTGGTGTTTTAGCGTTTGTTTGCAACAATGTTGCAATCGTAAAAGTGTAAAACTACTATAAGTCTACGTGATGTTTTCAGTGAGAGGATCATAAAACCGTTTATAGCTTTCATTATAGGAAGAGGCTATTTAGGCTACCGCTACATCAGTGTGTAGGTATGATTTTAGTTATGAGAAATGACACTCTAGTTTTAAGAAATTAATTTAAATTATACTCAAAAGAACAGCTGAAAAGATAACCTAAGACATTGATCTTTTTCTTGATTATAATTTAAGAGGTAAGAGATTATTTCGTTTTGGAAATCGAACAAACACAAAAGCAATTAAAAATATACAATCTTAGAATTCTGCAAAATATTCTTCAAACTTATTTAGATTGGAATGAACCATCGGAACATTTGGATACTTGTCGAAGTTGCTAGTGTCTTCTAGATCCGTAGTTGTTGGAATGTAAGGGGCTTCAACTTCTTGATTGAATAAAGCACACCAATTGATCGACTTAAACCAATTGTGATTCTTAATATCCTTATTGCCGTTCATCATGTTACCGAATCTAAAGGAGCACATAGTAATATTTGTATGGGAACGAATACGAACTTTTAATGACTAAACCTTTTTGAAAGATCGACTTGCAACAGGTTATCCACCATATTCCTTAGGTCCTTAGTGAAATAAGATGGCATCTTATAATCACAATCACAGATTCGGGCGTACATTTTCATGGGATCCTTGCTATAATGAGAAAATGGAGATTTTCCGCTTACGAATTCATAGATCAGGATACCAAAGGCCCACCAATCAACACTACATCCATAAGGTTTAGCTTGAATAAGCTCTGGGGCAAGGTACTCAGGTGTTCCGCATAGAGTCATAGTTCTGTCTACCACTCTCTATTTCCCATGGAGTTAAAAGAAATAAGTCTCGTCTCTATAAAAGTTACACGAGATTTACCGCTACATGAAATTTGGCCCCAACGAAATATGGACCCAAACATAAAATGAAAAATGGCCCCAAAAAATTATATGGCAAAAAGCAAAAAAAAAAAAAGTTAGCATTTTGTAAATTGGGGTAATTAGTCATGGTTTTGGTTGGAGCCTTTTTTCGTTTTTAATTTTCGGGTGAAATTTCATTATGAAAAATGGCCCCGAACTTTTTATCTTAAGTCAAAATACTTTTGCAATAAAACAAACCAAATTTGGGGCCATTTTTCGTTTAGGGCAAATTTTCATTGGGGCATAATTTCATATAGCCGAAATTTACCTTAGCAAATCCAAAGTCAGTAATTCGTATATAACCCTTTTGGTCTATCAGAATATTCTCAGGCTTCAAGTCTCTGTAAAGCAAATTTAACCTATGCAAATACTCCAGACCTAGGAATACCTGAGCACCGTAGAACTTGGCTTGTTTTTCGTTGAATTTCTTAAGCCTGTTAGAAAAAATTGATCAAATCGAGTTTTTTTCTAATCAAACAAATTTTACTTCCGATGAAATGAAAAGAGTTCACCTCCATTTATATATGGCATTGCCAAATAAATATAATCGTTATCCTTTCGGGCAAATTCCAAAGTCATCAAGAGAGGGAACTTAATTGACTGCAAAACACGTTTCTCTTGATGAACATGTTTAACTTGTTTATGCTTAACAATGTATTCCTTGAGCATAACCTTTACAGCACAGTATCGACTTGTAGAAGGTTCTTTACAGAGTTTCTATAGATTTTAGAAAATTAATAGTTGAACTGTACTACACAAAATTAACTTACCACCCTTCCAAAGGAGCCAACTCCCAAAACAGCTAACTGCTCGTAGTCATCTAATCCGCCCATTGTCGATGGGGGATTGTGATCCCATTTGTTGAGGAATTCTTTTTTCATTTCATCCAGGTAGTCATCGTAACTTTTATCCTTTTCACATATAAATGACGGAGAGGTTTCTGTAAACATTTTTGATTTTTTTTAATTTTTGATGTTTTAGAAATGAGTTAACTTTATAAATTGTCAAAATTTGTTGATAGAAAGGAAAATAAGTTTACAGTGAGGTTTAAAGCTGGCCAAACATGAGCGAGCCGAACAACTCGGAAACAATTTGGTTCGTGGTTTACCGACTACTGGTTGAAAATCGAAATTGTTCGGCGCCGAACCTTTTTGATATTTGAGGCTGTGAGTGCAAAAGTGGCGTAACCCTATTTTGAAAAATTGGCTTATTTTTTCTCTCATTTTTTATGTCTTAAGCTGGCCATACCCGACCGAAACAACGAACCGAACCAAAATTTCCCGTGAGTGGGAAAACTAAGATGGCTTCGTTTGGTTCGGCCGAACAATTTGGATATTCAGCCAGTCCAAAATCATGTGTGGGGAATCAGCAAGCCGAGCAGTTTTGTTTGCTTCCATTTTTCCAATCGCTTCACCGTCACTAAATAATAAAATACCACTTTCTCACTCTATCTCATTAAATTGTAGAATACAATTTTCACCAAAAACATCTAACTGTCTCATTCTCTTTTTTGTCAAGTTTTGTCATGTTCAATACAAAACACAAAAGTCAGATTTTTAAAATTTTCTTGGTTTCTGATTGGGCAACTGTCATAAGAAGTTCAGTTCAGTCGACGTGTGCTTTCTGCATTGAACGTTCGGCCGTGTATGGCACCCTAATTTGGACCGTGGCCAAATGGACCGGAGCCAAATGGCTCCGAGCTGTTCCGCTCGGTCGGGTATGACCAACTTTAGGAAAATAAATTATTTTGAACATAGTTTAAGTTTCTTGAGTAACTAATCTTTCCAAAAAAAAAAATATAACATTACTATTTTAAAAGCAAATGTGATTGTTTTAGTCGACTTAAAACCAATTTCAAAAAGTAGGTTACGCCACTTTTGCACTCACAGCCTCATTTATCTTGTGTTAAATGCTCAAAGCCAATTGGCTCGGAGCCGTTTGGCTCGCTCGTGTATGGCCAGCTTAATATCATTATAAACATAATAGTCCAGTTATTTTATTTAAATCTGTTTTTTTTTAGTTCACACTTGATTCTAATCGAATAATCTATACAAAAGAACACAACTGAAAATTGCGTGTTGACAACGTATCGCATGGAAGATGATAATTCTAAGACCGTGCTGTAAATGGACTGACTCTTCCGACTATGTTTGACTTCTCTGAACTTTATCTCACTCATACTTCATAGAAGAAAGAGAGAAAAGTAGTAAATTAAAAAAAAAAAATGTGTGTATTTTTTTTTTTAAGTTTTCTTTTGTAAATTCGGAAGAGTCAGTCCAATGTGAACATCGTCTAAAGTGTGATCATCATTTGTTGCTGCCAGGCACACGTCATTTAGTGTGTGTTTCATTCGTTGATAGTTTTTTTTGACAAGAATCAAGTGTGACAGTGAACTTAATAAGATGAACAAGAATAACACAGGCCCACAGTGGTTTTGGTGCCGCCAAAATTAAAACTGTTTCTTTGTTCACTAGTTACCCAGATTCTAATTGTATACTTACTTTTTTTGTTCTACGTGTAGTTTTTGAGGTACAGCATATATGGATGTTCAAAAGGGTAGTTATGTGCATTCAAGAGGACACAAGCGTCCACAGGTTTTTCTTAAAACCCACCTCTGTCTACCAACTCCTACTCTCACCTCCTAGTGGTGAACATCGGGTGTCTAGTACCTCAGCTGGAGACGGGGTTTAAATCCCCGTGGAAAGCTGTTGGGGACAGCCAACGAGAGAGGGGTGAGGAGTGTTCCCACAAAGGCACTTCTCCTTTCATCGAGGCAGCAGCGGACGAATTCTCCAGATCGAATCAACGGTGGCGTCTACAGTTCCAGTTAGGTTGAACTACTTAGTGAACACCTTATATGGGCTACTACGACATATTTGTAGCTCAGGCCTATAAGGAGCGGTTTATCCGGCTCCCTACCCTTGGAGTTATACGAAGGGTCAGGTCCTCCGGGTCGGGGGTTGTGCGTCGGGGTAACTTCCCTACCACGTAAAACCAAATTTTTGTTCCGAAACAACAACAAGCCTCGGATATGGATGATCTTAAAGTTGACGATCCCAACGAAACAAGGACAATGAATTTCGGATCTGCACGTGGAACGTCCTGTCCTTATACAGAAAACGTGCAGCCGAACAATTAGTGGAGCACCTGGACAGGCTAAAGGCTGACGTAACAGCCATCCAGGAAGTGTGATGGGATGGAGAGGGCATACGGAGACTGAAATCGTGTGACATCTACTACGGCGGGTGCTTGAAGGAACAGGGTCAGCGGCTCTTTGGTTGTGGATTTGTGATAAGGGGAAGACTTAGGCAAGAAGTCTTGGGCTTCCGAAGTGTAAGCGAGCGCCTGATCACAATCAACATCAAAGGCAAATTTAAGAACATTACGCTGATCTGTGTTTACGCCCCCATGAAAGGAGAGAGGACTCAACCAAAGAAGCATTCTACGATCTCCTGAAGACAACGTATGATTTGTGCCCGAAGTACGACGTGAAGATCATTCTTGGTGACTTCAACGCAAGATTCGGAAAGGAGGGCATCTTTGGTTCGATAGTCGGAGCACACAGCCTACACGACGAAACTTCCGGCAACGGACACAGGCTGGCAGACTTTGCGGCGGGGCGAAATGTCATCATCTCAAGCACCTACTTCCCACACCTCAATATTCACAAGGGGACTTGGCGGTCGCGTGATCAACTAACCGTCAACCAAATCGACCACTTTGCGATAGACATGAGACATGATTTCAGTATCTTGGACGTCCGAACGTTCCGAGGGGCCAACATTGACTCGGATCACTACCAGCTAGACTACGTATGCGGATATCCATGACGCGACAACGCAGAGCAGATGCTGTGAAAAGATTCGATGTCGAGAAGCTTAAATCGCAAGAGACCGCCAGAACTTTTGCAGACCACGTAACTCTTAATCTCTCAGGAGGTCCGCCACCAGCATCAAGCGCAGAGGACCAGTGGAAACACTGTCAACAAGCCATCAGAAGTGCCGCCTCTGATGTGCTGGGTTCCTCTAGGCGAATACAATGAAACCCCTGGTTCGATGAAGAGTGCTGGCTAGCGCATGCAGCTAAGGACGAGGCCTACCAGGCAACGCCGCAGACTCGAACAAGAGCTGCTGAGAGAGTGGCCCGGAAGCTCTACGGGCTGAAACGAAAAGAGGAACGCCGACTTCTCAGGAGGAAAAAGAGAGAGCACGAGAAGCGGGCGGTAGAGTCTATTCAGGGTTGTAGCGGTAGGGGAGATGTTCGAAAATTTTATCAGAGGGTTAAGCAATCCACCCAAGGATACAAGGCTAGAACGGAAACCTGCCGAGATGAGAGTGGGAATATGGTAGTAGACACATAGTCAGTTCTGAGGATCTGAAAGAACACTTCTCTAGACTGCTTAATGGCGAAGACAGCCAAGATGCCGCTAATAGGCAGAACGCTCCATTCAACTTGGACGATGATGGCTAAGAGTTCCGTTCACCCGACCTAACCGAAGTGCGGCTGTCGATATCCAAACTTAAGTCGTACAAGGCTGCTGGTGCGGATGGCTTACAAGCCGAACTATTTAAATCAGCGGGAGATGAATTGGCTAGGAGCATACACCAGCTCATCTGCAAAATTTGGTCGGATGAAAGTATGCCCGATGAATGGAACCTCGGTATAATGTGCCCCATCCATAAAAAGGGAGATGTTCTGAAATGTACCAACTACAGAGGAATAAGTCTCCTAAACGTCGCTTATAAAATCTTGTCGGCTACTCTGTGTGACCGCTTAAAACCTTTTGTCAACGATCTGATCGGCCCCTATCAGTGTGGTTTTAGGCCAGGCAAGTTAACCGTCGATCAAATGTTCAATGCTCCGACAGATTTTAGAAAAATCCCGGGAATTCCAGATCGATACACACCACCTTTTTATCGATTTTAAGATCGCGTATGATAGCGTGAAAAGGGACGAATTATACAGAGCCATGTCGAGTCTCGGCATCCCTGCCAAACTCGTCCGCCTGTGCAGGATGACCATGGAGAAATCTCGCTGCTCCGTTAAAATTGGTAAGAACACCAACGATTCCTTTGATGTTGAGAAAGGATTGAGGCAAGGCGACGAGTTATCATGCAACCTATTCAACATCGTTCTTGAAGCCATTTACGCAACGCACATGTCAACACCAGCGGTACAATCTATCAAAAGTCCGTTCAATTGCTTGCATATGCGGATGACATAGACAATGTCGGCAGAAGGAAGCGAGCTGTGGCAGGGGCATTTGCGAGCATTGAATCAGAGGCGGCTAGAATGGGATTGGCGGTTAATGAGGACAAGACGAAGTATATGCTGTCATCGAGAGAGGAATCTCAACATCGTCGACTCGGGCAAAATATCACGATGGACAGATATAACTTCGAAGTTGTCAAGGCCTTTGTCTACCTGGGCTCCACTATTACATCGCAGAATGACATCAGTGCAGAGATCAAGCGAAGAATTACTCTTGCCAACCGCTGTTTCTTCGGTCTAAGAAGGCATTTAAGTAGTCAGACCCTCTCTCAGAGAACCAAGGAGACTTTATACAAAACCCTAATCATCCCGGTCCTGCTTTATGGGTCAGAAGCATGGACACTGAAAGATTCGGATAAAAATCTGCTAGGGTGCTTTGAGAGGAAGATTCTTCGTGTGATTTTCGGTCCAGTGTGTATCGAAGCAGTATGGAGGAGAAGATTCAACGCTATACGGGCTATACAGCGACGTTGACCTGGTCAAAAAGCTGAAAATACAGCGGCTGAGATGGCTAGGGCACGTGGAGCGTATGGACAGCAACGCACCTACCCGACGAGTCTTCGAATCCAACCCCGATGGGGTACGCAGGAGAGGAAGAACCCGTAACAGGTGGCGCCAACAAGTGGATGACGACATCAAAGCACTCGGTGTGCGCAACTGGAAGCGGCTTGCTAGGGACAGAGCTGGCTGGAGGGGCTTTTTAGTTGAGGCCTGGGCTGTGAGCGCCATCAAAAGTAAGTAAAGTAAGTAAGTATATATGGAAAAATAATACAAATAAAGAAAATGTTTCCGTTTATTGCCTTATTCTACTGAAGAAAGTTTCATTTTAGCGATTTTTTTGCATGAGTGTCCTTAAGACAATTTCGCGTGATGCTCCTGCAGTAATCAGCCATCATGTGTTCATCCCATCGACCTTGATACCTATCTTCCATGAATTTTAAGTCCTGATTGAAACTATCTCCTTGCTCCTCGCTATATGAGCCAAGATTTTCAGGAAATCTGTCCATATGACGTTGAAGGTAGTGAACTTTAATACTCATATAGCCCCTTAAAACTTTCCAGCAAGTCCAGCTCTAAGTCTTGGTAATTTATCGACTTATGGTTTCCTAAGAAGTTATTAACTAAGTTAACAAAAGCTAACCAAGCTGTAGATTATAAATCATTCATTGAATGCACGAAATTATCATATTTCATTAAAAGTCTTATCTGTGGTCCATCAAATATACCAGCCTTAATCTTTTCTGTACCAGAAAACTGTCTCCCTTAATTCGTCAATAGTATTTAAGAGCATGATTCTTGGGTATATTCTAAGAAAAAAAAATCGTTCTACAGTAAAAGTCTATCTCCAATTATGATGCATTTATCGGGGATTTAAAAAAGTATAACTTTGGTTTACACTGACCCATGTTAACGGTAATTGCTCTTTTAATACTAACGATAGAAACTTAGTTTAGGCCTTTATTTTTTAAAATAATACCAGCCTTTGTAACTGCGTTTAAATAAACTTGACATCTTTTCTCAGTCTCAAGATATTCAGTTTTTAGCCTGTTCCATTTTTCCTGCCCATGCTAATTTTTTGACTTTGGTGTCAATTTTCTCAAAAAAATGCGTAATCAACATGATGTTTTAAAATATTTTTGAATATATGTAATAATACTAAAAATAAAAATCAATGACAACTTTTGGCGAAAAACCCATAGATTAGAAGATAATTTGGAAAACCAGCGGCAGCTAAAATTAAAAAAAAAAGTTTTCACTTTGAATTCACCACAGATAACACAAAATGAGTTTGGATCATTTAAGCATCTTATTTTTTAAGAAGTTATATCAAAAACTTTAATTTAAATAGGTTAAAAAGGTGAAATTAAATTAATAATAAGAAATCTTAACCACATTTGCGAAAAAAATGTAAGCGATTGTTTAAACAAAACTGTACGTAGCTTTGTTTTAAAAATACCGTTATTCGTATTCATTGACAGTGGAAACCAAAATTTTATATCAGTTATGGCGGCACCAAACTCTTTTTTTTATTTTGTTGGCCTGTGTAATAGAACGCAAAAGATAAAGTATCAGAACGAAAAAAAATCTTTGACTTAAAGAATAAATTCGTTGGCTTAATGAATTAATTCGTTGACTTAACGAATAAATTATTAATTAACGAATGCGTTTTACGTTAATTGATAGAATAAATTCATTGACTAAACGATAAATTTCGTCAATGGACTTTTACGTTGACATATGAAAATATTTAATTAGTCAACGAAAATTCGATGTTTTGTGAACAGCTTCGTCAAGGAATGAATAACTAATCGTTTAGTCAACGAAATCCAACATCAGTTGAATTGGAATTATAAACATTTTGAAAAAAGAAGTTTTTCGTCGCATTTACGTAAGGGTTTGGTTCAGTGTACAAAAAAAAGTACATGCATAACAAATTACAGCGTTTAAAACCCTTTAGGTGGGAGGGGCAGTTTTCTTAAATACTTACTTAAAAGAACTATGTCTTACAAAACGAAGCGATGGTTTTTGAAAAAAATAATTTTTCAACTAAAAACATCCGCCTTGAGCAATAAACAAATAATTTAAAATTCAAATTTAGCCTTAAGTTGAGTTTAGCCCTTATACGTGTTCTAATAAGGACAAATTTCAAATTTTTCAAATTTTACGATATTAAGGGCCAGTTTTTTAGTGCGACTTCAAAGTAAAACTCCAGTTAACTCACCAAATTCTTGGAGTTAACTCTAGATAAACTCACCATAAACGCCTTTGATATCATCTTCCGTATTTTGTAAGTCTTTCTGGTACCTACATCACACAAATTTGGTAAGGGATAAGCGTCAAATTATGTGTGTTTGTATACATTAAACTTTGAAGATCAGGCTGTTACAAATTTTTGTGACAAGAGATTAAGGCAATAAACTCTCATTAGACGAGATTACTAACTTTCTTTTAACAAAAATGTTAAATTATACCAATAGGTACCTTCCTATATGCTTGTATGTTTTGTACTTAGAAACAAAGGAGCAAAGTAAACTTAGTTTCTCTTATTAGGTTGCCCCTATCAAAAGTAATTTACAAATTCTGTTTGACCATTTGTTTAGCAGACTCTCACTCCTCACCAATATTCCACTTCATCTTGATTTTTCATCATCACATAAGAAACTATGGAGGTATTCCTGCTTCGGTCGGTCGTTGGTATCTCGTATTTATCAGAATACACAATACAATATCATCTATCTACGTGTCCAAAGTCCGTATCTATTACCTCCGGTTCGTGCACGTCCGCCAGTCTGGAGCCACTTGACACTCCATTAGTGTGTATAGTGTATATGCTGTATAGTTGGGGAGGCTCACGCAGAAATGAACACACCATCAGTAGTAGAGTTTGCTGGCTGCTATGATGACGATGACGCCCCGCCACTACATCCCCAACCCCAACAAAATTTTCTCCCCATTCAACCTGATTTCTTTTTTTTTTTGCTTTCACCCCTGAATCACCTTTTGTATATCTGAATCTCAACCATAACCAAAGATTCTGTACTTCAGAGAGATATTGCTTTGTGATGGGAATGATATTCCACCCAACTTTTAGGTATTTCGTAAGTATCATATTCCTTTAGTCTTAAGCGCACATAACAATAATGGCCGTGATTTTTGTTGGAACAGAAAAAGTGCTTGTTTCGGTTTTATATACGTTTATATCTGAACTCTGGAAGGGAAGAAAAAAAAGGGAATCAGACGTTCAGACATTCAGAGGTGAATTGGATTTAGGGAGTTCAATCAAGGTTGACTGTTTCAAGTGGCTGATTGTTGATTTTGGATTATTTATGAATATTTCTCCGCCTGGGAAAATGTTTAAATAATAATTGGTTATGGTTATAGTCATAACGAAGATAAATGATTCACGTAGATTGGATCATACAGCAGCATACGGAATTATTATTCTATAATCTTTCCAACAGTATAAAATTCCATAATCAATTAAAATGGGACAAACTCTGAATCAAACAATGAATGAAAAATGGAATTCCTGAGATGGTATTCGTTTATAGATTAAAATTGATTTAAAGTAAAACGGATTCACTCAAGCAAAATAGAGAAAACTTTGATTAATCGCACGGAGAATTGTGGGCTTACCTTGTGCCCTGCTGACTTCCGTCACTGCGTCGTATATCCATCGGTTTTGTTGATGTCCAGAGACAAAAATGCTGGATTAGCCTATATCCGGTATGATTTAGGGCCACTTTTCTTGGAAGCACATAGTAGAAAATTGTCAAATTACGTAATCTTCACTTGAGCAATTTATCAACTCGACATATGTAATTTTTCTTCGTTTCCTTGAGCAATTCACCGACACACAAACATTATACAAAGGTATGTTCTATGTTGAGTAGATAAAATAGGTTTGAGTCTACATCATCCTTTACTACGAATACCCGTAGATTCAGCCAACTTGCCCAAAATGATGTGAATGTTTTTATCTCGCATATCTAACTAATGTGTATATTTCCGTAAGCTTGCGTCTGCACAACGTATTCCTGTCACACCTTAATTGAAAACTACCCGAAGTCCATCACAAGTGGGCTTTTCTTTTATATGGTCCTTGTCCCTTGCGAGCGAGCGAGCGTGATGCTGGGAAAATTGTCCTGCGAGAACTGACATATTGACTGTATCCGGAATTGTAATTGACTTTCTTCTTGCGAAGATATGTAATCAATCAGTCAACTTGGGGAAAAGTTTCATGTGAGGAAAAAAATATAGGCAATCTGTTTGTCTTTATAAGGTGAACTGTTTTATGTCCTATACTTAATGCAGGCCTGGAATATCTCAAGAGTAGTGACTGAAGTAATTATTTTTAGGGGTATTAGAGTACTCCAGGATGAAGAACTGGATTACCATGAAAACTATACTTCAATTTAATCATATTTGAAAAATGTTACCGAACAAAATGTACTGAGGTTCTATATAAGCTTATATATTTAAGTATCAAGGCAGCAATTATCTATATACAGTCGACTCCGCTTAACTGGAACACCATATATTGCCGATCATTTGTTTCAGTTAAGCGGAGTTTTTAGTTAACCGAACTTCGGATCACTGAAACTTGTTTCAAATAAGCGGAGTTTTGCCAAAACAAAATAAATTTCATTTAGTATGAAAATCAAAAAAAAAATGTAGGTATGATTTTTTGTATTGTTTCAAATTAGTTATATTTCCATATGAAACAATTGAAACAACAAAGGTATCGTTTCACTTATGCGGAGTTGATTAAGTGAAAAATGTTCATTTGAGGCAAACAATTTTGTTTCAATTATCCGGAGTTTGCAATTAAGCGGAGTTCAGTTATGAGAAGCAGTTTGTGTGAAACACTCTCAAAAAGCGTCCGGAATAAATTTCTTGTTTCAGATAACCGATGCTTTCAGTTAAGCGGAGTTGACTGACTGTACATAAAAATGAATCGTGGTTTGTGCGGCGGCTTAAAACTTGAAAACGGCTGGACCAAATTGGATACATCCTTCTGGGGGTTCGTTTATAATTGTTCCGCGAAGGTATAGGAAAAAAAAATGCTTACAATTCTCAACAGGTGGCGCTGTATGCGCACATTTAGTTTATAAGCCGGATAACTCGAAAATGAATCGTTCGATTTTCACGATTTTGGGTTTGATGGATTTGTACTGACCCAAGGAAGGACACTATAGAGGATTATTCAGGAAATTTCAAAATGTCAAAGTGACAGATGTCAAAAGACAGATGACATTGTGATAGGTGTGAAAGTGACAGATGTCAAAGTGACAGGTGTCAGTGACAGATGTAAAAGTGACGGATGTTAAAGTGACAGATGTCAAAGTGACAAATGTCAAAGTGGCAGATGTCAAAATGACGGAAGTCAAAATAACAGACGTCAAATTGAAAGATGTCAAAGTGACAGATGCCAAAGTGACAGATGTCAAAGTGACAGAAGACAAAGTGACAGATGTCAAAGTGACAGCTGTCAAAGTGACATATAGAAGTGACACCGAGAACTCAATGGAGAAATGGATTTGATCGAGTCGTATTGAGTCAAGATGTGTAATGAATTGATGCAAGCATTCGATAACGGAAATTGTGGCATTTTCTTTCTTGATGCTTTCAGTGGAATTGGAATTTTTTTTCTGTTTTCACTGATTTTCACTACGATTCGTACGAGATCTGAGATTCCTTTGGTATTGACCTCTTAGGGGATTGAATCTACGTTTGTCAGAAGGGAACCATTCTACATTGAAATTGACATTGAATCTGCAAGTGGATGAAGAACCTACATGCAACATTTCAAAAAAGTCTGCGATAGCGAAAGTATTGCAACATTGGAACATTACCGCCTACGAAAAGTGCGCAATGGCTGACAAACATGCATGGGAAGCCCTGAATCGCATGTTGAAAGATATACGAAATGATGAAAGACGTGTTAGTGGCGCAATGATTATGCTGTCAGTTTATTTTGTTCACAGGCTGCCTGTCATTTCAACATAAAATCGACAGATGAATTGACCAGTTTCCCGAAGGCGTCGAGCTAGACCTTATGGGGATATGTGAAGAAATTGCTATCGAATCCTTGATGGATGAAAACGAAGCCGAAACCTGTATAACGAAATTTACCATTCCAGCGACCTGCCATTCGTATTTAAGCGTCTCGCTTTCGATATGAAAATTATTAAGTCGCAAGGACAATTGCGGAATGTTTGTGGCATTAGTCTTGAATTTCCATGTTTCTGACATGGTCAATTGTATGTTGCGTGCTCACGTGTCTGTAAACATCCCGCTTTGTACGTGTACCCGACCGAGAATAGAATGAAAAACGTTGTTTACAATGAATCAGGTTGACACGTCATTCACTGCGGTTTGATTCCAACACGTCGACATTGTTATACTTCATTGTTTATTTCCATTGCATTTTTTGAAAAAAAAAAAACAAAATTTGAACTGACCGAATTAAGTATGTACATCAAACAGAATGTGCCAGGCTCGGAATTATTATTTTTATTACATTAAGAATTTGGGCGAAACGGAGTTCGTTGGGTCAGCTAGTATGTTATAGAAGCTTAAATAACGTGATAAATTACCTGCTGTAAGTTTTTCCGAAAGAGAAATATTAATAGGTACCTACACAAATTTCACTTTAACGACAGGAGGAGCATTAAGTTTTTGAAACATTAAATTCTACGCGATTTTTGATTCCCCATTGGACAATGCTGTCGAGATCATAATTTAATAAGCTTACCACAGTTTTTTTTTCAAAATGTTTCTAAATGGAGCTGTTATTCGTAAACCGTTATGATTCGGTATGGACAAGTTACCAACTTCTGATAAATCAAAATTGATTGATTGATAATGGGACACCCTGTATATGCAAAATAACGCAAATAATTTTTTGTTCAATATCGAAACATTGGAAATAGGTACCTATATACCTGCATATTTAGAATTAGGCTTGCAAAGTAGTTATCCTAAAAATGTAAATCCAAATCCTTTTAAAGGTAAATCCGTCAGATAAAATTAAATTCTCACCAAGTGAACCAAACAGAAGTGTGGATGAATTTATTTTAATGTTACTAACTTCCGCAAGAATACCCGAAACGCACTTTTCAAGTCTACGTTCAACCCGGATGTTGACAATTTTCAGCAAGTCACCCATGTTGTTTTTAAAATAAAGGTACAATACGAATTCCTTGTCTAAGCAATCAATGGAACAATTTTCGACACTCGAGTGTGTATAAAATTGTTCCATATCGTTCGTAATCACGGTAGCACTGAGATTCATAAAAAAAATGTCACGCTTATAGTAGAAACTCTCATCATCAAAACAATATAGAATCCACTGAGGCGAAAAGATCCTTTCGCAAGATCCTGAATGCTGCTGAGCTGGTTCCGCTTGAAATTGCGTACCGATTTTATGAACAAATTTGAAAAATTATTGTCAATCTAACTGGTGTACAAAGTACGAGCAAACAGCGAGTGGTCACGTGCCAACAGAACTAACATGTAGTCTCGAGTGGACTATAAGATAAACCGTAGGGGTAGTTTAATTTCTGCATGTTGCCTGTTAAAGAGCTATATCGCAGATCTCAAGGGTACATTCGTATAGATAAACCAGCTTGGCTATGTGTGTACACTTCGACGATTGATGGATGAAATATTATCCTCGGTGAACTATTGTCCTCCTTGTATCCTCTCCTTATACGATATACGCCGACTATATGTTGCAATTTTAATTTGTATTGTAATTGTTTATTATTCATCATAATGGGCTTTCAACAAAAATGAATTTTATGAATGATTTGTTCCACCGGAGGCGTTAAAAATGTGATAATTCATTTGAATGATTTTATTTTGATGTGATTTCAAATCGTTCAGTGCCGTGGGAAAATATATGATGGGAATTTTGTTAGTGTGACAAATTAACCGTAATAATAATATTTTATGTCACGGTATAAAATATCTATAAATGTTATTTTTCTTGAATGGGTGGAATTAAATTATAGATGGAACGTTTACATTATTCTTATAGACTAAGAGTGTTTGTTGGTTTTTTGGGAATGACATATGATTAAAAGTGAAAAATGTCTGCTAATTTAAGATAGATCTTAAATTTATGAAAGTCTTTCTTGGCGTTCTTGGAGCATTTGTAGGTAATGCTGCATTTGAATGCAATCCATAGAAAATTCAATGTACTAAGTTCAATATTATATATTATTGAAGTTTCATATTGACTTGAATATGGGGATCCAAGACGATTTCCATTGGGTGAAGATGCCATCAAATATTAATCTTTTAGATTGATTTTTGAGATTAAACTTGGAGTGCGTCTTGCAGTCATTTGGAACCATAAAAATTGTCTTGGACCTCTATATTCGAGACTAAGGCTCTTTGCTCTTTTATAATAAAAAGTTGAAGTTGTTTAACTATATCATAGATCGAAACTAGATTAATTGATACCTGTACACCTAAAAACCTACGATTTCCACTCTCTGGTGTTCGGGTACATTACTAGTGTCCCGTTCATGTTTCTAGTACCCGGTATCTGGCTGTATGTTTTTTTTTTTTTTTTATTTTGTTTATAATATGCGCGCACTTAGGGATTATCTCTTCCCATAAAATGCTTTACATAATGTTAATGTGTTACATCGCACACTGTGAGCAATTAGTAAAAGCTGAGAGGATGTAATAGGAGATGCCAATTCACATTTTGATTGGTCTTGATCGTTTTTACATTAAATTGAGGGGGAAATTAATTAAGGCAACACATGCGAGTAGTTCGGCTAAATAAACAACTTCTATATTTAACTGTAAGTCTGAAGATAGGCTCAATACATAGTAGACTGATGAGCAGTTCTAGCATAAAGAGTATTACGGCCGAATTGTTTATTGGGTCGAATGACACCGGCTATTTCCGGCACACGAGTATACATGTAAGAGATGAAACATTTCGACGGTGTTCTATAGGGACACAAAAACTTCCGAGATTGTTATGTCTTCTATATAAGTTAAAGTTTAAGTTTAAGTGTTTATTTTCAGGATTATTTTGATTCAAGTCAAATGTTTAATAGGAGCACTTGATACTCCAGTTTTGAGAGGATAAGCCATATTAGAAGGGGAAATAAATTATTTGCATCTCCTATGAAAACATAAGCTCTTTGCTGCATATTTGCTGCCTCTCAAAAATCATGTCTCGCTTGGTTCCAATTTTTTTGTAAGATATGCTAACAGATCACCAGTGGATATATTGTTACGAAAGTCGAACTGCCTGTCATTAACGAGCTTTTGTTCTTCAAGATATATCTTAAGCTGATGATCAGGCTTTCCATAATATTAGAAACTAGGCAAGTAAGTGGATCGTTTATTGGAGGAGGAGAAAGATTCGCCTTTTTTTAGGGACAAGCTTATGGATGATTGCCGTTTTCCATCCAGTCGGGAATATTTCCGAAGAGTATGATAGATGAAAAAGTTTATGTTGTGGTTTTGATTATTTGAGGATCTCTTAGAATACTGTTAATGCTATGGAGAGCAAGAGGAGTTCCGGCAAAGTCGATTTTTAGTCCAGTAAAATCGTCTCCTAGAGTGCCAGTTTTAGGAAAAAAATATAGAGGTTTTTTCTCACCCCTCTTTTATGAATCTGAATTTCAACTTTGCTACTTCCTACGGATAGCAGTTTTTTTCAAACAGACGCTCAGATTTTCTACAATTATAGGCATAGTTTTTGAGTTACAAGCAAAAATATAAGTCCCCTTTCACACAGGGAAACCAGTTGCTGGAGATTTTTTTGACGTTTTCCTTTAATTGCCTTGTAGCTTTCACACAAGGAAACTGAATTGCTGGAGATTTCTGTTTTTTCCATATAAAGTCTATTGGCTGAACGCACATTACGGACAGTGTGAGAAGGAATATGTGATAAAAATCTCCTCAATCGTTGACCGGGGAGATTTTTTTCATTCCCCTTACTTCTTGCCCTTCTCGCCTACAAACTCCCAGTTTCCAGTAACTCAGTTTCCTTGTGTGAAAGCAGTCTAACCAGAGAACTGTTTTCCAAAAAGTACGACATTTTAGTCTTTTTTCACCGTACTCTAGTGGCCAAACCATTCATTCTACAAACTAAAAATTGAAGAATTTTTTTGTAGGAAATTTTATAAAAGTTTTCCTTCCATTGAGAATAATCCCAGTTAGTTTATGAACTCCTGGGCTCTCATCACGTCACTCTGACGATATCGTTTTCGATATCGTTATCGATAGCTATGCTTCACGTAGGAATACATGACAGTACAATATTTCTGATGTATTATAATTTCAAACGTGTTTTTCAGAGACTCTCAAACTTTCAAAAACGAGAACCATAGACGATACGAGAGTAGAAGTGTAACGTGAAGCAAACTATTGTCGATATCGTTTCTAGCTATCGTCTGCACGATAGTCGTCAGAAAAGTTACGTGATGAGAGCCCTGAATTTTGGTCATTATCGACGAAACATAGTGATAGGTTAAAGTTTGGAATGAAATTGTTGGGACCGTCCTAGATGGATTTCTTATATTGCATGACAGTGGTTGACTGACAGTGGTATCGATACGACTTAGTCCGTTCTTAAGTTAAATGGTTCAACGACTAGAACAGCTTGGGAAAAATTTCGCGGGAATTCCGTCAATTTGAATCAAAACCAGCTCTAAAGTCAACACAAAATTAAGTTATAAGTTTTAAATCCTATTTATAAACACAAAGTCAAATCAGCTCTTATTTTAAATCCCAGCTTGAAATACAAATGAAGTCGCAAAAGGTATTCCCTTCCCAACTAACAATTTATCTTCTGTAAGGGTCTATCGAAGTTATTTCCTAATCAGCAAACTTGACTCTATAAGGCAACACATTTGGCCCACATTGAGAAGCTCGGAAGGCTTTTAAGCAATCATTTACAGATTTATTGGAAGTACTCAATTTATTTCGCTAAGGCCTTATAGAACAAAACTACACTCAAACATTGCAAATGTAGTAATGTAGTTTTGTTCAAGTGTTTCGATAGGCACATCTAAAAGCCTTATAAAAGGCTTGTCGAAACCTAGGATAAGGCTTTCCGAAGCACAATGCAAAACAAAATAAAAATGAATTCTTTATTTTTATTTCTACATTTTCTCCTTTATTTTCATGCAAGTAATGATTTTCTTCTGAAATTTAATGCACAATAATTATTTATATCTGAAAAAAACACATTACTTACTTGATGGATTTTGCGGGATTTGAACCGAGGATGGTTGGGTTGAGAGTCGAGCACCTTTTGTGATATGAAAAATGAGTGCCAAATTGGAACCACTTGAAACCAAAATTAGCTTCCTACAAACTTACTTGGGACTTCCTGATGAATTGAACTTATTTAAAAAATACAGGTGACCATTCGTCTGTTGCTTGCAAGGGAGTTTTTTTACTTAATTTAATTTTTTTTTTTAATTTTTAATGTTTTCATGATTACTCATCAGAGAAAACATGGAAGTGGTCACACAAACATACATTTTCTGAGACAACAATTAAAATATATGTAAGTTCCTTTTTCATTGAAATCGATTATTTTTAAGAACAAAAGGCTTTGATTTGAGAAAAAATATAAAAACTCTTTTATGCTCCATAAAATATGTATATACTTTTCATTTTGTACACAAACCATTTACTGACAATTTTAATTTGCATCTTTTTAAAAACACTAGGTAACTGCCAAAATAAAAAAACAAACAACAACGACCATCATTAAGTTTTTTCAACTGAAAGTAGCTATGTAGTATAGATATTAAAAAACGTTTAAGATTTAATTAAAAAAACTACTGAGTAATGAAACCTTCATACTAAGATGATTTTTGAAAACATTCGAATTTTTTAACGTGACAATATTTTTTAACGATGAAACAGAAACTATACTATGGTCACCTTGTTTGTGAATAATTCAGCAGTAGCTTATTTTCACATCAATACTACTTTCCATGCGAAGTACCAGCTTTTAATGCTTTCATGTAGAGTGTGCAACACTTCGCTAGGACCAAATAATCGGAATTATTACTTCCCGCGCATGCGAAGGAGAGGATGATTAAAATTATGTTTGCATAACCACCTCTTCAAAGGTCTTATAGAAACAAATTAAGCTGACATCACTTCGCTGAAGCAAATTCATCGAAATAAATGCTTCTCGCGCATGCGTCTGACAGAGCTCACACAATTATTATGCTTGTGTCGGGCTTGTGTTTGATGGGTTATAGAACCAAAATTGGATGTCATGCTTAATCAGAGTTACCACTGCGATCAAATTTCATTCTCAGGGAATCATTTTTATTGGTGTTATCCGGGGTATTATTTTTTTAATAAAAATTAAAAAAAAGACAATCAAGGAATTTGAATAAATTTTATCTGTTTTTGTCAAATCATTTCTAATAAAAAATGATAAAATAATTTATATTTGTACTGCAATTCTGAATATAAATTACATATTTATAGTTCCATGTAAAAAAAAATATATATATATTTTTTTTCTTTTTTTTGTCAAGTGAATTTAAATTGTTTTTTTTTTTCATATTTATCTCAGTGCAGAAAATAAATGTTTGTTCCGTTTTTGTTTTGCAAAATTTAAAAGCTTTACCTATACTCAATGAATCGGTTTAATTTAAATTTTCTAATTTTCCTATTTTTATTTTCATAAATAATTTGACCTGTGGTAACCCTCTCTCGGCAGTGGACAAATACATGCGCCGAACAGTACACAAGATAATGCTTGTATCGGGCTTTTCCTCAGTGCTTCCTAATGAAAACTTTTTCTTTGCTTTTATTTCACATGCCTCTCAAAACTATTTTCTGGGAAGCTTTACGAAAACTATAACCAAATTGTAAATATTCAGGCTTGCAGAAAATTAAAGATTCTGCTTGTAGTAGGATTGTAGGAAGCTGTTTTCAGAAATATAGCTTCGAAAATTTGCAACTTCGATGTCCAAACTAAATACAAGCCTTATAGAAATAATAACTTATACAAATTCAAAAAATTAACCTTCAGGGATGATAGTTTTATTGTAGCTTTATGGATGCAATATATTGAATTAATTAGACAGTGAAAACTTGTTTTATTCAGCAGCTAATATAGTTATAAATTTAATTTCGAGACAAAAATGTAAATCCTTTTCCTCATATCACTTACAAAAATGACATATTCCACATTCGATGCTATAAATTTAGAAAACCTATAATTTAAATTGAAACTTCTCAAAGAGTAAACTATTCCTACATTCATTCCCATCACACTTTCTATATAATATACACTATCGAATGTCCTCAAAGTGTAAGAACTATCCTGGTATCATTTCACTTATACACTAGATGCGGAAAACAAGGACTTCTAATCTCATTTCGAATAACATTTCCCTTCATCAGAACCCCATTCCTTTTCTCTCCTGTTAAACCGCAAGAGAGATTTTGCGGAAATTACTTTCAAAAACACGTATGAGAAGCAAAGATAAATTTCCTGCCACAAAAGTATTTCATATTCATATTCGAGATGTTGGTGTGGAAGAAGTGGATTCATGTGTGCAAGGCAAGTAAAGGACTAAAGAAGAAGAAAAGGTTGCCTTTGTGCGAACTTCATCTTTTACTAGGATTTTTGGTGTTTTTGGAGAAAAGTTCTGCACTCCTCGAAGATATTTTCCCTTCATTTTGTAGTCGTAGTCATCCGTAGAAGGTATACCTAATCCATGCCATCATAAAACTATAATAAACACTATATCCATTTCAAAGATACTTTTTGAAATATCTCTATACCTACCTAACTGAAAGGCGGCTGGTAGTTTTAGTTTAGATTTAGAAGATTCATCGCAACTACATAAATATGCGAAACTAATCACTCGTGTGTGAAAATATTATTTCGGATTAAGGATGTTGTTTCTAATATATTAAATATATGAAACTTTTGTATATTTTCATTTGTGAAAAATAATTGTATTTTCTAACGACACACACCCGTAACACGTTTAATGGTCCCAAAGAAGTTGCTGAGTTTGAGTCTTATTTTTGAAGGTCTTTCTGCGCTTCGGTGGAAAACAATATCTAATGTATGATTTATTTTCAAAGTTTACTTTTCATTTGCGTGAACATGAAGTCGCGAAAAGTTTAACAAAAACAAATTCAGAATTCTTAATCTTTTCAATTCATTTCGCGGCGATACTATTAACTATTATAGTTAGAGTTTTAATGTGGGATTGGAAAATTAAACTTCTCATCTTGAAAAAAAGCCATGGCGTACGCATTTTTTGTTTGTTTTTAATTTACAGGATATTGTTGAGACACCAATGCATTGACTACGCTGAAAGAGATTGTATATACTCAGTGCAGAGATTTATGTGTATGGAGTTAGCAGGGCAACTCCGAAAATTCTTTAAAAAAATATATACATAGTCCCTAGTACTCAGTTGCTAAATTATTGCTAATTTGTAACGCAAAAAAATGATTGCGCTTTTGGAAACGGGGTTAACTGCTAACTTGACGTCAAGTAAGCAGGTCAACTTTCTCAAAAATGTAGATAAAAGATCCGGTAGTGGATTAATGATCAAAAATAATTTATTGCTAATTTGTAACGAAGACAAACTACGGGTCCTACGGGGCTCCAGTATTGCGCGGTTTTTGCATCTATCTCTGTAGAGGTTACGATGTACGCGTGCAGATGGTATGAAATCATGTCTGTGATGTAGACAAAGACACAGTTATCAGCCCTGTTAGGCGGCTGAACGGTTGCTGGGCGAAACTCCATTTCACCTAGTCCGTTTTAACGGGAAACGGAGAAACGGTGTCGAAAATTGGTACTGGGACCTAAACAGTTGCTGGAGATTGCACTCCGCTTAATTACTATAGGACGCCTCCTCCCCACTAAGAGATTCCATTGATTTTGTGTTTTTTGTTTTGTAAAATTATTTTGAATAATTTGCAATAAATTTTTAGTTTGTTTTTAGTTTATTACAACTTTAGGCATGGTTGTGCAAAGCACAACCACCCACCTTACGATCCTCTACCAACAAAAAACCCAGACCAGAGAGAGAAGCAGAAAACCACCAGATTTTTGTTTGCCTCTATCTGTTTGACCTAACTCTTAGACTACGCGTTCACATCAATATATTTCTTATTCAAACACTTACCCTCGCACAAATAATTTGTGCCAATTAGTGATAATTATAGTTGAAACTTATAACGTGTGTAGGGTGCCTTCTGTGCTGTCAGTTGCTAGCGGTACTTTATTCTTGTATGTTGGCATTTATCCTTCTGGTTTATTGGCCGCGTTCAACGCATCAAATTTTTTAGTACTTTATTATTTCTTTATTATTTTATTATTATTATTTATTTATTTTCAGCTTCATACAAAGTTAGCTGACATTCAGTTACGTTTAGTGAAGTTTACAGCCTTATTCTGGCAACCTCACTGATGCCTCACAAGTCACAATAACCTCATAACTCGTGGTGAACTCGCCTCATTAAATCTTAAAAATTATGATCTGCTCCTTGGCAGATCACAACTCACCACAGATAAGCAATACCTAGATGGGAATCTACGGCTGTCAATTAGGTTTGCCTACAAGCTCAAACGTCAAATGGCCGTGGTGAACATCGGATTTTTGCACTAGTGTACGTGCAGACGACCGTGTCGAAAATCGGATTTTTGCACTAGTGTACGTGAAAAAAAATCCGAGTTTCACCTCGGTTCGTGAACAAAATGGCGGATAATTTAAGAATCCAAGGGTTTGTTTAAATGTGCTAGGTTCTTGTATGCCGATTTCTTTTCGGCGATTGCAGATTAATTTTTTTTTGTTGTAAGGAAGTCGCAAAAAAATCGTGTAGCCGGTGTAAATTTTCTATATGAATGATTTGATTTTTGATCTTTTTTTCTAAACAAATCAAATTTTGCTATCACAGATTTGATTTTTTTGTTGAAATGAAAGTTACATTTAGGTTTAACTACATATACCTACCTACTTTTGCAAAAAAGTACAAAAGTGAGAATTTAAAATGTTCGCTAAAGAAACCTTCTTGCAAGAAAACATACAAAAATTGTTTTGACAGAAAACGTAGTATAACTTCTTATTGGCTGTAGAGCTACTAGCGATGTTGTATTTGTAATGCCTGTAAAATCGTACTGTACTTTGGATGGCTTTTGTGATAAAACACGCCTATTGTGTTTTTTCCTCAATCAGAATTGACTTTATTGCAGTTTTTGCAATTAAGAACAGATGAGATTCACACCATTGTGGGTGCTTTCTTTTATCCCCATACAAATTAATTCTGGCAGATGAAGGTTTTGTTGGTATTCCAAATGTTTCGCATCGGCTTAGGAGACCATTTTTGTTGCAACACAATTTAAATTGTGTAAAGGATCTTTCAAATCAACGTTAAAGGCTCTTCCAAACCAATGCGAAACATTCGTTGCGGCGAAGAAACATTCGCATGTCAAAATTTATTTACATGGTGATAAATGAGAGTGCCCACACCAACGCGGTGGAGAAACATATGAATTTATTTTGACTGACGAATGTTTCTTCGCCGCAACGAATGTTTCGCATTGGTTTGGGTGAGCCTTAAATCGGAGCGAAACACTCACGACAGCAAAACATTCACTTTTTAAAACTAAGTTACATGAAAATAATTGAGGGTAGGTACCCACAATGAAAGCGGTGCGATTTTCCATATGAACCCGATGACTGACAAAAATGTTGTCCACGCATTTGGGGAACCTTAAATTAATTTCTAAAAATTTACGTCGGAATTTGACCATGATGCAATCCAACCCCTTACGTATAAATTAAAATAATTTCATATATTAAGTGTGTCTGTACCCTAAAACAAAGAATATAGTAGCTGTCAAATTTGCCATGGTGAATTTAATTTTTGTTGATTTCTCGAACCTTATTATTGGTTGGCGAGAATTTTTTTATAATTATTGTGCTGTAGAGCTGAAAAAAATTGAAATTATGTTTTTAAATTTCATAAACATAATTAGGTCTTTTGCCCTTTGCTATACTCTGCTCAAACAGGGCCCCTTCGGAGGCGACAGAGTTCTACAAAAAGTTCTCATCGCGCATCGTCTGCCCAAGTAGCTTTTTGGCGAATTGGAAGAAAGAAACATGAAAGCACCAAAAGATTTTTCATTGAAATTCAAGGACTCGTTCAAGTTCCGCTTGCCATGCGGGCATTGCGCAACAATTATTTTTTTGTTAATTTATTTTTTAATGAAAATCACAAACACCGGAATAAAAATCTTCGCACAGCACATTTATGAAAAAAAAAAATGAACTGTCAAACAAATCAAATTCACCGCGTGAAATTGTTGTTGCAGTTCACATCTATTCATCGACACGAAATGAAATTACAAAAACAACAATGTAAACAAATGGGTTTTGGGGGGTGATACGAACGAAAGATTCCTATCTAGGTATTGCTTATCTGTGCAACTCACGCTGTTCTTGTGAGGTTTCTTATGAGCGCTTCCACAGAATACAAAATTTTAACCGCTTTATACAAAACAAACTCACAAAAAATTGTGACATGTGAGCCTCACAACGGCAGAATAGGGCTGTTAGTTACACTTCATCTGAATTTTCAGCAAGAAATTCCCAACTGAAAATTCAGCTGACAGCTTTTCTATACAAAAAGAAGAAGATACAAAAGGGACTTTTCATATAATTTTGCGTTCAACGACAAAAATTAAGTACTTTATTTTCAGCAGTTATCATATTTTTGCATTGAACGCACCCATTCTTTTGCTTTTTTTTTGTTGCTCGCAATTTATTAAGTAATTATGTGTATCCTTTTTCCATCATATTTCACCATTTTTTATGAATATGTTCATAGCTTAAAAGTCTTTTATTTTATTTAATTTTATTGTATTTTATTTTATTTTATTTTATTTTATTTTATTTTATTTTATTTTATTTTATTTTATTTTATTTTATTTTATTTTATTTTATTTTATATTATTTTATTTTATTTTATTTTATTGCATTTTATTTTAATATATTTTTTGTATTTTATTTTTATTAATAAACGAACAGATCACTCATCTTCAAAAAAAATATTTGTAAGTGTTTTTTTTTTATTGCCCTTGTTCTTAAGCTTAAGACTTATTTATTTAAGTTGAGAAAATGATAAGTAAGTGTTCGTTCACTTTTCTTACTCAACATTAAATCATTTTTATTTAATTATTTATGGAATAGTTGGTAGAAAAATTATTGTTGTTTTTTTCCCCTCTCAGTACAAATATAGTGGGAAGTTCTTTTTAATTTAGTGTTTTTTTTTTTTTTAATTTCATCTGGCATCAATGGCAAGAAGTAAATAGTGATCGACTGTTGACACCTTTACCCTTCTCGTACTGTAGTATCATGAAAAGCTTACTGATTAAAGTTAACGTGTCGTGGTTACATTTCAGCTTAAGTGCCATAAACGTAAGGTGCCCTCAGCTAATATGGACTGATTCAAGATTTATTAAGTAAAAATTCTCTTGTACTCATTACATCTGAACGTAATGAGCACATATTATTTATGAAATGAGTAAACATTTTATTTATATAATGGGGCATATTCATAGTCTTAGATAGACCCAGGTTTAACTAAACTACAGTTTAAGACAATTTTGGCTCACAAAATACAGACCGATTTAAATTACAAATTGTTGGTATACTTGGTATACTACACAAATAGCTTCAAATATTTTGAAATGATAAACTTAAAAAAATAGAATCAACGTCCGAAAATTAAACTAAACCTATGTTTAACTTAAAACCAGGTCTGAAATGACCTGGTTTTAGACCACAGGGTCTATAACCTGCCTAACTAGTGCCTAAAGCGTTTTTCTGCAAACTTCTACCACTTGATTTACATATTAAATATCCAGTATCTTGCAGCGCGTCAAGACTTAAAGAACCAAACTCTTGGTTTGCTAAGCCCTAAGGTCACTGAAATATCACACACTTGTTTCCAATGGAAATGTTTTGCATTGCCACTGACTACTACGAGTACTACTACACTCCTACAATGAATATCAGTAAGGAATTTAAATCTTAATTTATTTAATCTATAAGAAAGGATTGAAATGATGACTTCGTGGCGAAAGACCTCGCCAAAACTATCTTTACTGACGGCTGAAAGATGGACTGTGGTGTTGGTTCGGGGATTTTCTCCGGGCCTCTTAATAATTCCAGGTCCTTTCGGCTACCCGAATTGGGTAGTATCTTTTAAGCTGAACTACTGGCAATCAGGGAAACATGCAAGTTAATAAAATAATATCCAACCTAGAATCGTAATGCGGCTTTTATCACAGACAGTCAGGCGACTGTTAAAGCCATTGATTCGGCTACATCATCCTCCAAATTCAAATTGGTACATCAGCAATGCAGGAATGGGCTTCCCAGTGTGAACACCTCGGTGTCACTCTTATCTGGGTTCTGGTTCACATTGGCAAAGATTAGACGTTCATGGCTCACTAGCGGAAAAGGTCAACATTCGACTTGAAGTATGTATAATGAAGGGAAATATTCTCTCAATTTCAATCAAACCGCAGGTCGAGCAGTTTAACTTACCTTCAGTATATCGACGAGGATATGGCCACCTATAAAAAAATCCCGAACAGATGATCTCGTACGAAGATCCAAGCAAGATATTGCCAGGGTCGTTGCAACCTGTAGCAGGCACAACTTTCGGAAATGAAGATCAAAGGCTGGATCTCCTTTCTCAACACAACGGAATGGCTCTAGGACGAACTTAGGTCACTTCTGCGTCATACTTTCCGCCGGATTCCTATGGTCGCAAATTAAACTAGTGGACTGTGGGTCTTGACGTGTGGGTTCATGACACACAGTCGCCGGAAGATCATTTGATTTGGATCACTAACAGCTCCAGTGCCAGCTAACAAGCTCCCTGGACACAATGTGGTAATGTGGATGGTTTGTATGCGGGTGCTGGTCCGGTGGAGTGAGTGATCTGCTTTCAGATGATTTTGCTTAATGCAAATCGTCATACTACAACCATACAAAACTATTCAATCCTATTTTTAGTTCAATCCAAACTGGACGATACCATAGGATATGCCCACAATCTCCCATTTCCATTCCATCCACAGGTTCTAACGAGTAATAGGTAATAACAAAAAGGCAAGGGTAAGACTTCCCGTGACTGCCATATCCACCCACATAGTTTCTTATACATTTTTATTTTGTTTTTGGTATCCAAGTCACCAATTCATCCAAGTTTCCTTAAGGTATGCAGCCAAGCCAACTTGTCATTTGGAGATATTTTTGATTACAAACCAATTTGATTAAAATTTATATTCGCATCTGGTGTGATATTTCTTATTAAATTCCCTTCTATCCCACATTTGCATACCTGTTTAAATAAATTCAGCACTATTCACTTTTTTTGCGACATTTCCTGCAAGACATTCACTTTATCAAACACTTTATAGATATGCATACAGTAGACACGAAAAAAAGATATAAAGCAGACGCGGTGCGAGGAGACTGATGCTGATATGGCTTTCGGCCAGAAAAGTCATTTGCAAAATGTTATAATTTTCCTTAAAATTTGTCTATACTCGTATAGCAAATCTCGAATAATTTATTTTTGCTGAGCAGACGGATGCATTGATGCACCGAGTATAAATATTCCTGCGTACACTGCTCTGCTGTGTTGTGTAAATGGTGTTTTTGCGAGTGATTTAGAAAGTTTCTTCTAATCATCTCTGGCGCAAAATATAAATGAAACATGCAATTTGACTGGAGATTTTTCGTACTCTCAAACCTAGACCACCTTGATTGTCATCGTTTTGGCGAATTTGTCACAACATTAGCAAAACTGCACGGTTAATGAAGTCCAAGCCAAATGGTTAGAGGAAAAATGATGCCACCCAAAATGCATAAAAAAGATTAATTGAATAAGTTGTTGTTGGTATGGTTGCGTATGAACCTACTCGTATAATACCTCTTCTCTACTACCGCCCTGATGTGTGTAGATTGATGGCACAGCGAGTGTGAATGTGATAAATTCATTTAATCCCACTTTTTATTTGGCACTTGTTAAGGATAAATATCTTTTTTATTCATATAAATTCTGAATCAAAGTGCAAAATATGAAGAGGTATTGGGGAAGCGTATTGTTTTTGACCGTGCCAGCAATCATGATTTTTCTATGCAAAATATTGAATGAAGAATCAACACTTCTGGGATGCGGAAAAATGGTGTTGAAAGTAAATAATGCATGATTCAAATTTGTGCAGCAAAACAACTGGTTTCGCTAAAATCGAATAGTCCGATAAAAAGGAGAAGAATTGCAAAGCGAGTGGAATATTGATTGTCAATTTTTTGGAGCCTTCCTTTACTAAAAAGATCCATTAACTTACAGGAAATACCAAATATCGAAGTAATTCTCCAATTCTTCTAAAAATTAAAGCAATTAAACATCTGATGCTCTAATACACCTACACATTCAATTCGTAATATAGTATATAAAGGTAATATATCTTTATGTCTCAGGTGGTGTGTATTCCCAGCACGCTACTTAACAAAAACAAAAAGAAAGAAGCACTTTTTTGTTTTGTATTCGCAAATAAATAATGACAATACCTTCAAATGGCACTTGAGTTGTTGTAAGATTTATGCCCTCAGGAACGTGTGGGTTGGGCGCCATTCTGTAGGTATATATGTCTGCCTTCTCCAACCTTCATCGATTCGATATAGACCCATCACTATCAATACCAATTGCCTATTTGGCAATTCTTCTTTCATCTCTGTATCTCTGTAACATCTATCTATCGATGAAAGATTGCTTTTTCTTCTAATACGAGTAGAAAGAGTATAATGTATATGAAGAGGAAAAAACCTCAAAACAAAGTCCCCCCCCCCTCCAACTCAGTATCCTGGCTGATAGCGCTTTTGTTCATTCAGTCTACAAAAGTCGAGAAGGAAGATTGATTGCCTTGTAATAGGCTTGTACGTTGTGAATTATGTATCACAATCATTGCTTTCTATATTGAAGAGACATCCATACATAGAAGGAGTATAGAAGAGGTCAATGTTAAAATGTTCACCTATTAGGTAAAGCTTAATAGGACTTATATGGGGCTATTTTCAAGTGATTTGTTGTCAATCGTACTCCTGGGATTTATTTCAACAAAACTTATAAAAGTTCGAGTGTTTGTCGATATTGTTTGCTAAAAGCCTACAAAACTACATAGTTTTGTTTGATTTAAGGGCATAATGAATTGCTAAACAGTTTTAATCCAATTAATTTATTACTTTGAATAGTTTTCAATTGATACTAAATTATCTCTATTTATATGATTTACAAGAAGGAATTTTAACCGTATATCTTTGTTGTCAACCGAAGGGCATAGAATTATTAGAAATAGTACAAATATTGCCAAAGCCTTAAATAAACTTAATTTAATTGTTAAATTTTTAAGACTGATATCGACAGAAAATAATTTTTCGTTAATTTATTGTTAATTAACTACTGGCAGACGCGCGCTAGGATTGATTCGCATAGTTCAAAGAATGTACCTATTTATTTTATTGTCTAGCTAGACAAACAATTTGAGGGTACGTCACAATCGCATACAATTTTGTAACATTCTGCACTTTGAATTCTTTTTTTTCTCGAATTCTAAAGCATACACACAAAATTCTGTATCTATTCCTTTGTCAACGTTATGCCATGATTGACTGCTATGTCCGATTTATTCTTTCATTTATGGGATACACAGGGTGTTCCACAGTCACCAGTCGAAACGAAAATCATGAAGTCCTGAGATCATTTGTAGGAAACGTTGCATAATAAATAAAAACAATCATGTTAATAATAATAATAACCATAATAATACCTACCATAATAATATCAAAAAATAAACATACCTACAATTAAAAAGATACCTAATATAATAATACCTTAAATATAAATACTTGCCTACAATAATAATACCTACTTACTTATAATACCTACAAATATAATACCAACATACCTATAATACCTACAATAATAATATCTGAAATAACTTAAATACCTATACCTAATAATAATGATAATAATAATAATAATAATAATAATAATAATAATAATAAATCCTGCTAATAATAATAATAACCCTTATTATACCCACCATAATAATATCTACATACATATATAATACTTACAATAATAATATCTGAAATAAAATACCTACTTTAATAAAACTTAAAATATAAAATACCTACAATATAACCATACCTACATACCTATCATAATACCTACAATAATAATACCTACATGACTATATACTACCCACTACAATAATACCTAAAATATAAATAACAATAGCTACAATAAAAACACCTTGAATATAAATACTTACCTACAATTATAATACCTAAATACCTATATAATACTTACAATAATAATATATCAAATCAATATAAATACCTATAATTATAATATATGTACCTAAGTACATCACATTATATCATAGTTAAGACAATTGTCAACGGTTACATTTTTTTTTGTGTTGGAAAAAATGTACCTCCACTCCACATTGAGTACTTACCGTTTTGACATGATCTGATCACCAAGTAAGACCGCTACACTTCGGTGCCGCTAAACTTTGGTGGCCTGATGAGTGACGTCAACGATATTTTACGATTCTTAATTTCGCTGCTTAAGGACCGGTAGTTTTAGGAGGACAAAAAAAAACTACAAGAAAAAGGGCGGAGCTTAACACCGACTAGGCAATGAAAGTTCGTGCGATTAGCCAAAAAGTCAGTTGATGGATATTAGCTAATTAGTTCGGGTCGAGAAATAAAATTAGAATTTTAACTCACTGTTGAAAAAAAAAAAACAAAGTCGTATAAAGTTATATACCTAATCACGCGTTATAAAAATTAAAAACGAGTATAAGTGGACTTAAATTGAAAATTTATTATACCTCTACAAAAAAAATCTTGAAAAAGAAAAGTAAATGAAAAAAAAAAAACAAAACAAAAGAAAAGAAAAATCGTGTTTGCAAAAAAAGTGATTAAATTAGGTGCAATACCTACCTCGTGGCTCCCTAATATAAAATACCACGATATATATAGGTATACTTATAAATATCTGAAACGAAAAGTAAAAAAAAAAAACTTACCTATAATTAAAAACTGTGTACCCACAATCGACCAAAGAAACAAAAAATGTACCTACATATGGTGCCTACATAACTTAGTGAAAACCAAAAAAAAAAAAAAAAACATTTACCCTAAGCCCGACTACTAGTATTATAGTTAAAGTTTATCCTAGCCAACTAGCTTAATTTTCTAAACCCCAAAATAAGAACAAAATAAAGAAACTTACACCTACCTACCATATACTTACTTACCTTACCTGAAAAAAGTATAATACCTACAACAACAAAAAAAAAATAACATTACTAATAATAACATTACTTACCTGCAAATACCTACCTACATCAATCTGGAGTAACTACCTTCCTGTGGACATCGATATAAAATTTTACTTACCTGCTGAGATAAATCTGGAAACCTGAAAAAAACGGAATACCTACCTGAGACCTCATCACCCTATATCAGAATTTTCCTTAGTCAAAAAAAAAAGTGTCCCCTATACCTACCCCTCTTTCTTTTTAAATTCCTCCGTGTGCCTCCCTTCCTAATGTGTCAAGAGTGTTGTTAATGTTTTAGATTTAAGTTTATTAAAATTGTAAATATAACAAAACTATACAGTGTGGTCAAGTTAGTTACACTTAGAAAATAAAAGGAAAGGAATAATTTGAAAACAAAAAGAAGTTAAATAATTTTTATGGAATTTAATTAATTGATGGTGAAAGTTTTAAAGATCTAAAAATCAATAAAAAAAAAAAAAAAAACATATAATAATCTACCCCTACGCTCTCAAAACACAACAAAAAAACAACATAAACTAATTCTCATTGCAGCGACAAAATAATATTGTTATTTACTCCAATGCGGTGCACCTCCTTGGCAGCTCGGTAAACGCAGTAAGTTTCCTTCTTGTTTGTGGTTCCTGTTCATGTTTTATGTATATCTATGCAAATAATCGAACCCCCTTTTTATTTTGTTTTGGGTTTGTGGCGTGATTGATTTCGAATACCTACCTACTTTTTTTTGAAAAGGTTAATTAAATATTGTAATAATGAAAATTTTAAATTAATTATTAATTATTAAAATACCCATGTAAAAAAAAAAACTAAATTGGAAAAAAAAGAGAGTCATAAAACATAATATCTAGAATTTACAAATTTATATATTTATGTTTCAAAACAAAAAAAAAAAAAAACAAAACAGGGACCATCTTAAAGTTACTGAAAATTTAATAACATTTACTATTGTTAATGAATTAACACATATAAATCAAACAAGTTTACAATTACATATTACTCATAACCAATATTCTAAACAATACAATTATACCTATAATAAACAATTCCTTTTTGGTGAAAATTAAATTATAAACAAGGTTGCCAACCGGGCGTTAAATCCTACTTCTTCAATTAAATATTTTATTTTTATTTTTTTTTATTATTAATTATACTAATTTAGACGCTAGTATTATTATCATTCTATTTACATTGGCCAACAATAAATCTTGTAATTTAAAATTGAAAATTTTGAAATCTTAATTGCTTATGGCGGCATATTGTGGGTCATGCGTTCGATGCTAGATTGAAGATTTTAGTTTTAGGTGGGAAGTTTGTTTCTCATTTTGGAGATTTATTATCTTGCTGTCTTATGGCGTTTAGGATGAAGGCTTAAACCACTAAGTCAAAAGGTGGAGGTGACCTGAGGAGGAAGACTACCGGATGAAGACTAGGTAAGCTAGATGCGATGACACGTTAGGGGCTTCTGCATACGAGTGGAGGACGCAGTAGCCATGGTGGTATCGATAGGATACAAGGGTGGGCAAATCCTCCAGAGGGTCAACAAACACCTTAGACCCTCCCCCCCTAATGGAATCACCCTCCGACACACACGTACATACACGGACCCCTACATACTTACACACACCTACCATGAGCACTGTCACTCTTACCATTTACCTACTTATAGACCTACACACGTACAGATATTGCATTTTTTACTCAGGTGCACAGCCACTGACGGATAGTCATACCAACACACACCCACACACATACATTAACGCACTCATACATCGACACACTGACACCCATACCTTCACACACTCAAGCATTTACTCACACATAATTTACGCACTGACAGCCATACACACACACACACTCACGCCCACACACACCCACCCACACACACACATACACATACACGCGTTTACACACCCATACTTTTACACACACATACTTTTACACACACTCCTTTACTCATACCTACATTTCCGCCCACATACATTTACACACTCATACTCATACACACTCCTACATTTCCACTCACACACCGATTGACATACATACTTGTCCCTCACGTTTTGGAACGAATTCGGGCTCAACTATTTTGTTGAACCCAAAATTATTGTACATTCTCCGGCATGAAGTTTTTACGTAACCTCGGTCCAGGGCTTCGGTGGCAAGTACCCCCCCTTCCGACGAGCTAGGATGTGCTAACGCTAGCATGCCAGCTGCCGTGGCCTGGACACCCTCCCCTTTCAGCTGCCCGGATCAGCCTCAGGTTCCTGTAAGCATGGGGTTGTAACGGTGGTAAGAAAAGGGGAGGTTAGGGATTCCCTGATTTTGGCCTCTGGGTTGGGAATCCCTGCCGATAACACCTTCGGTTCGTTACACATTTTGAGCCGAAAAACATAGCAGTTAAATATTTCTCGTTTTCGATTGCCTTTCAACTTATAACGGTTCGTATGTTTTTTGGTCTTTTTTGGTTTCTTTTAATTAGCTTTAATTTTGCCAGACCGCAACCGATTTTGGATTTTTGTTTGGTTTGCCAAGTTAGCAGGCGTTTTAATCGCCATAGAACTTTTTTTCAATGCGGATAACGGTTTTCCCGCATTGTTTTTGCATTTTTAGGACGTAAGGTATTTGAGTTTGGTATCATTTTTTTTACAAAAACAAATAAATAAGTAGTATCATTTTTTACTTGCAATATAGATTGATACTATATGAACTATTTTACTATACTATAAACAAAATTGAACTCGACGAGATTTTGATGAAAGTTGCTTTTGCGATGATAGCGAAGACAATAAAGTGGGTCTTTTTGGTAGTATGAACAGCTTTTTGGGTAATACTAGCAGTAATTTTTTATGACCAAAGATAACGGTAGGTAAAGCTGCCATAAAATTGTATTTAGCCAGAAAGAAAAATCTACTGTGAAGTGTTTCTGTTTTTTGTATTATATTGTTTGAAATTATGTACATATTTATTAATTTATTGACTTATTAAACATTTTTTATAATCCAAAAATTACTATTATAAAAAAGGCAGTTTCCATATATTACGACCACTAAAGAAGTTGCGAATTTTCAACGAAACGTAGGGTGTAAAAATGTAAATAGGGAATTCTTTTAATTTAATTCGCATATTTAAAAAAAAAAAAAAATTTAAAAAAAACCGCAATCATCATTAAATAAAAAATGGGCACGACTGGATCGCACAAAACTTGCTCGCGTAGCTAACAACTTTAACGTAGCTTGAAATAGTCAATGTAAATATGTATTGGTTCCATAACATTATGATATAATTAAAAAAAAGTTTTAAAAACAATAAATGATTGCTATGAATTATTATAAATTAGTTATTTTAATAGATAAAACTGATACAGCTCAAAATAAAGTACGCCACCTGATTTGTTTAATAAATATGAATTTATGAAAAAAAAAATTCAAAAATTGTTAAAGCCGTTTTTTTTAATTAATTTTTTATATATAAAAATTCTAAAATATTTTTTAAAATTAAATTTGGTATGCCAACTTTTAGTATTTAATAAAATACAATTTTCCGTTTTCAAGATATTGAATTTTCAAAAAAAAAATTCAATATTTTTTTAAAAGTCCAAAAATTATTTTTTTCGAAAATTTTTATATGCAAAATTGTTAAAATTGTAAGCAACCTTTTGTATACAAATTTTGGTTGAATCGGTGTAGTAGTTAACGAGAAATTTGAAAACAAAAAAATCGGTTGTATGACAGGTACCGTAAATAACCGTTATAAATTTTTTTTTTCTACCAATATATTTATTTAAGTAATTTTAGTACCCCGTAACTTTTTTTTGAAAATCTCTAGAGCAGATTTTGAAATAAATCAATTTTTGTATATTGGCTGTATGACAGGTACCGTTAGTTTTTTTTTTAATTTTGGTTCTATGTTTATACTTTTTAGAAGTCTTACCATAAAAATAAATGAGAAATTTCAACTTAACTGTTTTCGAGAAAATTAAAAACCAATAAAATGTATGTACTGGAGGTTCCAAAAAACAACCAATTTTTGAAAATAAAAAAATTATCAAAAAGGACATTTTCCTTATACAATTTTTTTTGAATTTTATTATAAAATCCTCGGACCCATTTTTGAGATAAACATCATTTTCCTTTTTGGCGAAAAAAAAAATTGTATGCCAACAAGTGTGGGCATATTAGGCAAGAAAATTTATGTACCAAGTTTGAAGAAAATCCCTCCAGTCGTGTAGGTTGTAGGGGCGAGGACAGACAGACAGACAGAATTGCGAGGCCCACTTTTTTCGCGTTATTTATAATCGTAATGTTAAGGAAAATTAGTATCTCGAGTTCGATTTTTTTTACGAATCCATACTTACTATATAGTACCTATATCGCAAGGAAAAATCAGGCAATTTGCATAGATTAATGGTACTTTTTGGTATTTTTTAGCTCTAGGAGAATCATTGTTTGGTTTCTGTTTTTGTCGAAAGCTGAATTTTTAACATTTTTCAGATTATATAAAAAAATAATTTTACTAAAAACATAAATAACGGTATCTAACATGATTGTGCAAAAAAAAAACTCATTTTTCTTGTAAATGGCATCCTGAATTTTTATGAACAAATGTGGGTGTTCTTTAATTAGAGGAATCTACTTTTAAACTTAAGAAAAACTATTTTATTTTTCGTTCTTAATAACAGTTATTTTCATATTAAGAACCGATTTAAATTATTTCTGTATACAAAAGATCCTAAAAAATATGCAAAATATTCCATATAAAAAGTTTAAAAAAATTAATTTTTTGGATTAAAAAAAAAAAATAATTTTTCAGAATTCAATTTTTAAAAACTTAATGGCAATTTTTTTGAAATTTAATTTTATCTGTATATTAAAATTAGCTATTAAATTTTTTTTCCAAAGTGTTTTCAAATACAAAATTAATCATTTAAGAAATCACTCCATTGATTTTTAAAATGTTTGTATAGCTACATATACAGGGTGCCCCGTAAAGAATGGATAACCCTGAAACGCCTCATAGTAGACTTTATGGCCGTCCTGAAAACTAATACAGAAATGTTCTATCCCAACCACAGAAATGATACATGCATTTTTTTGTTCAGTGCATTATTTTTTGCCTTACTCTACATTTTTGAATACCACGACTACAAGTGAATGAATTCCACCGTTTTTTTTCGTAGCAATATTTTACATTATTTGTGCCAGAACATTACTAGACAAAAATTATAATAACTGTTGGACTTCTTAGAGAAAAAAATTATTTAACTTTGATTTTCAATGCGAAATGTGAAAGAAAATAAATTTGAAAAAGTTAAATCATCTCCGGTATAACAAAAATGCGAATACCTAAGAAGCCAACCATTTTAAAAATATGCGCGTTAAATGTGAATTTCAAATTAGTATAGCTTGTTATTGAATCTAGAGTCAAATTATAGCAAGTTATTGGTAAAAATCTGCAATATGCGTTGCCTGTCTTTATAATGTTGTCCTAATGATAAATCCAAGCTTTTGACTTCTAGGACCGAGTGCAACATTACTAAAAATGTCAACAAAGTGCAAAAAACGCCCGGGAGCAGTTTTTGTCTGACGTCAATTTATTTTTGACGCCCGGGCGTCATTTTATTTTTGACGCCCGGGCGTCAATTTATTTTTGACGTCCGACGTCATTTTATTTTTGACGCCCGGGCGTCATTTTATTTTTGACGCCCGGGCGTCAATTTATTTTTGACGTCCAGGCGTCATTTGATTTTTCACGCCCAGGCGTCATTTTTTTTGATTGATGAATTTACGACGCCCGGGCTTCAATTTTTTTTTGACGCCCGGGCATCAATATTTTTTGACGACCGGGCGTCAATTTATTTTTGACGTCCAGGCGTCATTTTATTTTTGACGCCCGGGCGTAAATTTTTTCCTGACGCCCGGGCGTCAGTCAATTTATTTTTGACATCCAGTTGTCAATTTTTTTCTGACGCCCGGGACATGCAACATTCAACATGCAACATGCAATATGCAAATGCGACATGCAACATGCAAATCAACGCGGAACATTCGCTCTGAAGGGCGGATCATTTACAATAATAACAAAAATGACAAATAAACATGGCTTAATAACTGTGGCATATAAAAGAGTTCTAATATATTCTATTACAATTATAATATTACAATTCTATTACATACCTTCACTTCAATGACATAATGAATTATATAATAAAGATCACTTGTAATCCAGACACCAAAGTCAGAGGTTGTTTCATTATACAAGATAGCCCTCGTATAACTTCGGACTCTACATGGCCTATCGGTCTTGGAAGAACGGTCCTAATTATAAACTTTAATTATTTAAGGCATTATTAACCAAAGTTTTAAAGTATAAAGTTAATTTGTTAAAATATCAATTAATTTACAATAGTCATAAACTATTTGCGACACATGTACACGTGATTTTAACTTAAAAAAAATTCATGGTTAAATCATCATCTAGTGATTTATCTGAGAGTAGTTCACCTCTTGAAGAATCTGATAAGGTTCCGTAAGTGAAATCCTCATAATCGAAAAGAAGCCTAAAATGGACTACGTACGAAGAATCCAGCCACTGAAGTTGGAGGGAAACCTAGCAGAAAACTGGAAACGATTTCGTCAAAATTACACAATCTTCGAGATTGCCGCTTGCGTTCAGGACAAAGAGAAGGTTATTCGGGTGAACACGTTTCTGAATACGATTGGAGAAGATGCCCTCGACCTCGATATTCAAAGTGATTTTTGGTTCGGATGGACATTGGGTGAGATAAACGTAAAAACCCATTTTTAAAACCGAAAATTTTCTGGTTTTTCAACAATAACTTTTTATAGGATGGAGCTATCAAAAAAATTTAAAAATAATTACTCTACGACTAACAGCGGTTGAAAAAATTGAGTAAACACTTGAACACCTTTTTCAAAATGGCGGACGACGCAGAGGGGTTTTTTATTGAAAAATTTTGGTTTAGAATCTCCAAGAGGTACTCTTTAAAATAAAACAATAAAATTCACCTTCCGAATTTTTGTAGATATTTTCGATAATTTAATTGGACTATAGAACAAGTTTAGGATTCGTGCAAAAAAAAAATCGAGATAATAATTTTCCCTAACATAACGATAATAGAGAACGCGAACAAAGTGGGTCTCGCAATTCTGTCGGTCTGTCTGTATATCCGTCTGTCCGTCTATCCATCTGTCCGTCTGTCTGTACTTTGACCTGCAGCCTAAATGGCTGAAGCGAATAAGCGATTTTCTTCAAACTTTGGACTTAAGGTTCTTATGTGATTCCCTAAAGGGGAAATTTAAATTTTTTGTTAGCTCAAAAAATAACGGTACCTGTCATAAAACCAATATACAAAAATTGATTTATTTCAAAAACGGCTCTAACGATTTCGAAAAAAAAAATTACGAGGTACTTAAATTACTAAAATAAATATTTTGGTAGAAAAGAAACATTTGTATAACGGTTATTAACGGTACCTGTCATACAACCGACTTTTTTTGTTTTCAAATTTCTCGTTAACTACTTCACCGATTTCAACCAAATTTTTTAAACAAAATTTCGTTTGCAATTTTAAAAATTTTGCGTATACAAATTTTCGAAAAAATAATTTTTGGATTTTTAAAAATTATTGAAATTTTTTTTTTTTTGAAAATTCAATATCTCTAAAAGGGACTAATGAATTTTTTTTTGATTTTGTGAAAAATTGTAATTTTATTAAATACTAAAAGTTGGCATACCAAATTTTATTTTAAAAAATGTTCAAGATTTTTTTATATATAAAAAATTAATTTAAAAAAACCGCTCTAATTAATTTGGAATTTTTTTTTTTCATAAATTCATATTTACTAAGCAAATCAGATGGCATACCTTTTTGTGAGCTCTATCTCTTGACGCTATTAAAATAACTAATTTTAAATAACTCATAGTAATCATTTATATTTTAAATAGTTTTTAAAAATTTTTTTTAATGATATCATAATGTTATGGAAGCAATAAATATGTACATTGGCTATATTAAGCTACTTTAAAGTTGTTAGCTACGAGAGCAAGTTTTGTGCGATCCAGTCGTGCCTATTTATTTTTTGTTTTTGATTTTCTAAAAATCGGTTCTGTTGGTAATTTTTCATTTTTGTTCATGGTGAAGCTTTTAAAGAGTTAAAATATTTATTTAAGGAACATTTTGTTTAGATTTTTAAAGGAAGATTGATTTTTTTTTATTTTGAAAACTAAATATTTTGAAAACAACTTGTTCGATTTTTTTTTTAAATCGGTACAAAAGTAATTTTTTTTATTATTTTCAAAAATATTTGAAAAATTCATCTTTCTTTATTCAGAAACAATGGTATCTTCCACACATTGAAAACCCGTTAGGAAAAATCACATCTTTCTGGAAAACCGCTTTTAGAATTTTGTTAGAAAATGTATACCTATGTTTTCTATAATTATTTGAATCTTCTTTTAAGAAAAAAAACTATTTTACTTTGCTTCCAATAGAGTACTTCCCGTTTCAATATACCTAAACTTTCCCATTTTTATATGAACCGAATAGAATTTAAATTTATTTCACAAGCTTCCTCAAATTATAAACAATATTGCATATCTAAATGTAAACAAAAATTACTTTTTTTTTTGATTTTTGAAAAAAAAAATAAAAAATATTATTTTGTTTTAATTCGATTATTCAAAACCAGGTTGCCGAAAAATGTCGATATTAAATTCGTGCATTGGTGTTCCAATTTAAAAATATAAAGAGAAATATCAAGACTGAAAAACTGAGTTTAATCATTTAAACCTACAAACATATCCCAAACAAATTCGAATAATGATGATGATTATTGAAAACTATGGAAGTATAGATAGAGACTCTTCTTTATTTTAATATTTCTGAATATAATTAAATTCTGTAGTTCTCATCCGCAATCGTTAAGCAACCCAGTGCTAGCAGCCACCTTCTGGAACTGGCAGGTTATTCATGGTGATTTGCCCTCTTAGGAAAATCAGTAGGTATCGATGATTTGATGGCGTATAAATCTCGTGGTCCATGATGGGTTATGGAGATTAATTACAAATTTAAAAAACCGAAATACATATTCTTCACCACCATATTTTTCACTATGTTAAATCATAAACATATTTCAGTGGTTCACGCGAAAATTGCGTCAACTATAAATAATGCTTGAAACTATTCTCCATAAAAATAAATAAATTACCATAAATTTTTCTTCTCGAATTTTAATTGAAATATTTACGACACAACACTGCTCATAGATTAGAAATGCTAACACCTTTTATCTATAAATCATAAATTTACAAATTCCCAAAATCGTGCTGCTGACAGGTTTAATATAACGCGGCCATAAAAGTTATCCTCACTCACTAAAAGCTGAGCGAGTCCAACGGAGGGGTTAAAGGGGGGTAATGCTATTACAGTCGCCCGATTCCAAACATTTGAGGTGATAACTAATGCGTAATTGCATTGACCAAGAAAACAGGTGCATGTGATAAATTTTAGCCAAAATTGCCAGAATAGTTCATTAATTGTGCGTTGCGGTGGACCAGCGAAATAGATATTATACCTATACACATTATAGCATACACCTATAGATATTATATCTAAGCGCATGAGGTAGACGTGGTGTCGTAAATTATATGCTACTATAGTGGGTGTTCCAATGGCATATTAGTGTAGGAATACATGAAGCTGGCTTTAGTAGTCGAAATCATATAAAGGACATTTTTATTAAGTGCTGACCGGGGAATATACCTATATAGTGAGCTTTATCCGGTGTTTTTGCATTAATATATTAGCTTAAAAGGTGTTGAGAACAATATTTTTTTTTCTAATTGCAATTATTTATTTGAATTTAATATTTCCTACTCTGCAAATTTTTTTTTACATTTTTATTAAATAAAAGCAAATACGAAATAATAATTATACATACTTAATCAGCCCCTAGCCTTATTAAGGGTTGATTTGTTGAAAACGCCTAGGGAGTCTCCTAAAAAGTATTTTTAAAAATAGTCAATTTATTCAATACGATCCGGTGACCATTCATTAAAAATAAAATCGACAAGAGATAAAACAAAAACATACATAAAAATACTCACACCAGTTTACAAAACAAAAAAACAAGTCTTTCATTCATCGACAGTAAAGGTGTCGAAGAAGTGCTGTTGGTCAAATCAGAACAAAAATAAAAATCAGGAAAACCAATAGAAACCTCAATGGATAATAATTTTGAAAACCATTCAATTAGCACAGACTCATGGAAACAATGGATGAAATATTACTCAACGGTCGATGGTGGTAGTCAGAAGTAGATTATTTTTTGCAATATGAAAATGGATTTATACGGACAAATTGTAAAGAACTGGTTGATGTTCATTGGAATTTATGAATCCCGTAGGATGTTTTGGTATCCACTCTATGTAGTACCATTGTAGTAGTACCTTCATAATATTATGTAGGTAGGTTACATCATATAAATTATGAAAGGTAAAAAGCAGCTATGTATGTAGGGTACATACATATTTCGACAATTTAAGTATAAGTATACGTTAAAAAACTGACTCATTAAAATAATTTTTTAACTTTAGTGTTTAACGTAGCGTTCACTTCAAGTTGGTCTAAAACTGTGAACCCTAATAATGTATTCTATCTACTCTAAATTTTGATTAAACTCGACATAAGGTTATTTTTAGTTATTCTAAGAATGGATGGATTTCCCTATTGTTGTTTTGGCAATTATTTACCCAGACTTTCTTTTTTATTTTATTTGAGGTCAAAACATAGCAGTACCTATACCTTGTTCCCATGCATTTATTTCATCCGCTTAGCTAAATAATTTGTTCTCAAAAACAGTTCCTATAGCGCAAGTTTTGGATTCGTAAAAATAAATCGAACTCGAAATAGTAATTGGCCCTAATATTTCGTTATAGAGAACTCGACGAAAAAAGTGGGCCCTGCAATTCTGTCCTTTCAGTTTGTCTGTCGTTCTCTCTGTCTGAAGCTCGACCTGCAGCTTAACTACTCAAGCGATTTCCTTCAAACTTTGGAATTAAGGTTTTTAGAGGATTCCCTAAACCCAAGAGGTTAAATTGAAATTGAAAAACGTTTGTCCAACCAAAAAACTTGTTTGTCCACCCTCAGGAAAAAAGTTATTAAGCTTTTCTTTTTTGTATTCACCAAAAATAATCATTTTTCCACCCTTAGTTCAAAAGTTATTCAACATTTCTTTTTTATAGCAACCCCAACAAAATTTAAAATTTTTTTAATCAAAATCGTTTTTATCCCAATCGTTTGTCCAGACCTTTGTTCAAAAGTTATTCAACATTTCGTTTTTGACTTTGGGGTTTTTGCTATAAAAACGAAATGTTGAATAACTTTTGAATGAAGGTCTAAGCATTTTTTTTTTTTGCTGGACTAACCTGAACAAACGGTGGACAAACAATTGGGATTAAAACGATTTTGGTGTTTTTTTATTGTTGCTATAAAAAAGAAATGTTGAATAACTTTTGATCTAAGGGTGGTGGGTGGTGGAAAACGATTATTTTTAGTGAATAATCTTAAACAGCCGGTGGACAAATGAACGCACTTAGTCTCATCTCCCTAAGTGATCTATTGTTGGCAGTAGATGATTTTTTTTTGATTCTTTCCTATTTTCCAAACGCTCGCAATGTGTTTAAACATTTTAAGGGTAGTAAGAACCCCTTTAGTGCGCGCTTGATTAAAAAAAAAAAAAAAAAAGTTGCTATAAAAAAGGAAAGCTTAATCACTTTTTTCCTGAGGGTGGACAAATGATATTTTCGGTTGGACAAACGTGGACAAACGATTCTGATAAACCCCACCCAAAAATTTTGACTTCGGGGTTCCCACTTCACACAGCTCCTACGTGCACTTTTGTTAAAGAAAAGCTATATAAGTGGGACAATGATCGCAAGTTAAATTTTAGTATTGGTAAGTGCCACCTCCATTACAGTTGTGTATATATTCGGAGACGATTGTATGAATCAGGTAGTCTTGGCTTAAAATTGACTGCCAAGGTGAAAGGACGTGCGATCGCGGATGTTTATGAGTTTTTTTTTGTAATGGACACTGTTTCATCTGAACCTGGTTCTGTGGCCATCAGAATCCTGAAGTACGTACCTGCTTATTTTTTGCAACTTATTTAAATAAATGCATTATATAAAATATAGACTTTTTTCCAAATAAAGCATGCTTGATGACGAATTATTGCCCAAGGATCTTAGTTCTTCCTCTTCATCGTCGGGCTATTTTTTAAGTAATGTATGCTTACTGTAATTTTTCCGAAAGGTGATGATTCAAGAGCTGATCTAAATTATTCAGCTGACAGTAGTTGTGACAGCAAAATCCCAAGAACGTCAAAAACAAGTAAACAAAGCAGTAAGACTGCTTTAATTTTTGTTGTTTTGTTTGGTTCATTTTTAAGAAGAATGTTAAATTTTAATTGTTTATTAGAATTGTTAAGTTAAAATTTTATTGAAAAATGAGATGTTATCGATTTTATTTTCAAATTTTATCATCAAACTCTATGCTTTCTTGCCTTTCACGTAATATGTGTATTATATGAATAAGGTTTTAAATATTCGAATGGAGGCATGTCCGCATTATAGCACATTCATATGTTGGCCCGTTTGCATTTCCAAATATTTTACGTCTGTGAAGCTGGCAGGGCAACTTGCCCCTAAAATAACGGGACCAACGCAGTAATTTGCATTTTTGTGTCACAGACCACCTAATGTGGAATGACCACATATTTGACGTCGCCCAAAACGCTGCTAAGTGCTTAGGTTTTCTCCGAAGATGCAAGAAATTCTTACCCCCTCTGATCAGGCTGTGATCTACAAAGCATTTATTCGTCCAAAGCTTGAGTATAATTCGCAATTATGGGCAGGTGCTCCTATAACTCATCTAAGATTGTTGGACCGAATACAAAAAAGGGCCCTAAAAATGATAGGTGATCGAACAATAACGTCAACAATAGCACCCCTCGAACACCGCCGCAATGTCACCTGTCTCTCACTGTTCTATCGCTATTTTTGTAAACAGTGTTCAAGTGAAATAGCCACTTGCATTCCTCCCCTTAAACAATTCAACCGTAATACTCGCGCTTTTAGGAATGCTGATCAGTTTACCCTTGAGTCCAATTTCGGACGTACCGTTAAGTATAGGGATTCTTTCTTAAGTCGCACAACAAGAATGTGGAATTTTTCCCCCCCACTTTGATATTCAGAACTTCAAAACCAATGTGCATCGGTATCTCCTTTTAAATCCTTCCTTATTTTCCTAAGGCTCGCACTGTGCTAGTCATAATTAAGGGTAGTAAGAACCCCTTTAGTGCGCGGCATGTTTAAAAAAAAAAAATTTCTATTCTCGATTTTGCAGTTCACCCAATTAGTGGGTTCAATCGAGTGACCTGCTAACCTCACAGTGTGGTCACATAGTATCTCGAGAGCCAACCATGCTAGAGACTTGAAATAGTACTAAGTTTTCATTAGAGCCGAAATGAAGTAATTTTGAAATTTGGCAAAAAAAGTGTTTTCATTATCAAATTAGCTAATTTCATTTTGAATTTGGAATGGCAGTTAGCCGTTTATTTTTGTTGTTTTCTCTTTCTGTTTTATGTTGCTGAGTATAGTGTATTGATATTTTCATACAAAAACTTTTAAGTGCTTTTGAAATTCATTCCCGCTGGATGCATTCACCTAATTTCCAACCTTATTTCGTGCAAATGAGGTTGAAATTACCTCATTTCGAAATGTGATTTGGTATGGGAAATGAGGTAATTTGGATCTCATTTGGAAATTTGCAACGAAATTACCTGATTTGGCCCAGTGAAAACGGTATATAAGGCTTCAAATTTGCAGTTCAAGAAATTTGAGTAAAAATGTTGATGTACTTTATTTGAAAAAAAAAAAAAAAATCCATATCTATTGCCCTGCTAAATTCACAGTGAAGTTAGCTGGTCAGAGTGTATCTCGAGAACTAAGCATGCTAGAGACTTGAAGTAAAGCTCAAAATTTGCAGTTTATTTTGCAATTCAAGAAACTCTATTTCCAAATTTTGAAGTCCTCAATTTGAAAAAAATTTCATACTGCCCTGTTAACTTCACAGTGAAGCAAGCAGGTCATATTATAGTGTATCTTGAGATCTGTAAGCATGCTAGGAATTTGCAGTTTATTTAGCATTTCAGGAAATTCTAGTTCCTTATTTGGAAATCTTTTATTTGAAGAAAATTCCATACTGCCCTGCTAACTTCACAGTGAATTTAGCAGGGCAGTATGAATTTTGTTTCAAATAAAGGACTTTAGAATTTGGACTTGAAATTTCTTAACCTGTAAAATAAACTGCAAATTTGGAGCCTTACTTCAAGTCTCTAGCGTGCTTGGTTCTCAAGATACACTATGTGAACTGCTAGCAGGTCACTCGATTACACCCACTATTTAGGGAACTACAAAATCGGGAATAGAAATGCGAAATAATTGCATGAAAACTGTTCGAAAGCCTTCATATTTGGATATTCGAATGTCCGCAAGTAAATTGTGCATGTATACATGATCGAATATTGACATGGGCGCGTATTTGCCCGTACACAATATGTCCGTATTTTCGAATTTAAAATTTTTCATTTCACGTGTTCGTATGTCCACACGTTCAAAAATCGTAGTTTACATGATCGTATGCCTACATGTTTACATATCCGCATGTCGGCAAAGTCGCACGTTCGCAATTCAATTATCTTAAAATCTGGTTATATTAAAAAAAAAAAACAATAAAAATCTTATCCTGTCATTAATGTTATTCATGGATTTATTTAAACTCCAAGTCTTATCTTACGTTGAATACAAAATAAAACCCTTGACCTCAATATTACCATTAATTGCATTCTGGGTAATTAAATGAACAAAAAGGAAATCTCCTGAATTTTCAATCAATTTAGAGCCAATAAATTCATTTCAAAAAGGATTTGCGCGCAACCAAAAAGAATAAAAAGAATACCAAAGTAGGACACGGTATATTGCCAAATGCAAATCATTCAATTTTATATACATACCAACCAAACCACTCGAATACACATAAAACTTATTCAGATTCATCCAACCAACAATACGGTGTATAAATACCTTTGATGGTATCTATATATATATATATGTACTTTCTTCCGGAAGGAGACATTGGCTTTTTTAACGACCTTTCAACTTTATCTTTTTTCTTCCAAACCCATTTCTTTCGTTAGAGTTTTATATTTTTCAAATGGTCCCTTTGTAAGTGAATTAGCTCCCCTGTCATTATAGCTTCCCCCGAATTTGAAATAATTGAATTGAAAAAGATTAAAGAATTCTGTGTTGTACGCGCAGAAAGCAGAGTGGCCGATAGATTTGAATTTATTGCGTTAAGAATTACTAGGCCATTTTCAATGAGAAAAAAGGAGGATTTATGGGTCTATAAACACCTTTTCTTTGTTCTTAAAAATTTTGTGGAGTGAAAAAATTAGCTTCACATTATAATGTATTAATTTTAAATTGATTTTTTGTTTATAAAGAGACCTTTTGACAATTTAGAGTTGGAAGCTGTGGAATTTCGAAGATTTTGTAGTTAGCTTTTATTAAACCATTATTAATATATTAAAAAGCTGTTTTTAAAAGAAGAGCTGATAGAATTGCAATTATTTTAGAAAGTTAAAATATAATTAGTTTTGTCCAGCTATGATAGTGGGCTCATCAGTTTGATGCTGCTATAGCCTTTTAAGATGACATTTTGTCGATACTTAGGTATACATTAGAAACGCATTTCTGGAACTGAGGACACTTCTTATTAGGACTTAAAGTTATGAAAATATACCCTTCTAACTCCCTTATAATTTTTCGTATTGATTTAGATTAGATTTAGATTTATTTAAAAAATGCGTAAAATAGTACAAAAGATTTGCATCGAATTATAGTACTTAATATATAAATTCAATAAAAAAAATACATCAAAGAATATCCAAATTTAATCAAAGACAAAAAAAATAAGATTAAAAATCATTGATTAATAAAAAAACAAGAAAATAAGACATATGTAGATATGTATGTATACAAATTTAGAAATCCTTTTTTAAATTAAAAAAACAATCAAAAATAATCAAATTTTTAACTAGATATGACATAACATAAAATTGCTGCTGTCAGTGCTCGTAATTATATTTAAATAAATCCTTTTTGAAGCTCCCAGGGTTAGTTATTTTTCTAAGGGAGACTGGAAGTGAATTCCAGAAACTAATGGAATGAATGAAGAACAATCTTTTGCTTTCTAAAAAATTAAACGAATGAGGAACTAGATTCTGAGTTCTATTCGAGTGAGAAAACGAAATCTTATTATATAAGTAGATGTGTTTATTTGAATTAATTAAACTTCGTAGATTCATTCCCAAGATTTTTTTTTTGTAAGCAGATAAGTGATCAAAACGTCGTAGACCAAAAACATATCTTATCACTCCGTTGAAAGCCAATTCAATTTTCCTCAATGAAATAGAGTCCGGATTACAGTAAATTATCGCCGAGTTACTAATTAAGGGAACTAAGAGTGACTGGGTGTAAATGTTGATGAAATCCTTAACATCTGAAGACCATTATAAATGCGCCTCACAGTTATGTTTATATGGGATGAACAGTCTGAAGTGCGGTTAATTTGAACACCAAGGATAGAAACAGAGTTAGAAGAGGGTATAATTTTTTCCATCTTTACTACTGGAGGAATCCAAGACAAATCTAGCTGTGTTTTAGAAATAATAATTTGCTTAGATTTATTAGTATTGAGTTTCAAGTTGAGTTTACGATTAGCCCAATTACAGATTGCATTCAGATCTACATTTATTCTAAAAATTAAATCTTCCATCAAACCAATCGGTCTTGAAAAATATATTTGCACATCATCAGCATAAAGATGTTCAGAAACATAGCTACATACTTGTGTTATGTCATTGATGAATAGCGAGAAGAGAAGTGGGACCAGAATTGACCCTTGAGGAACACCGGAAGTAAAAGGCATAAGTTCTGAATCACCACATTCACTACTTACTTTTTGGTATTTATTGTTAAGATAACTCTTTACAAAATTCGCTGATCTATGACTGAACCCAAATAATATTTTTAACTTTTTGACAAGCAGTAAATGGTTAACACTATCGAAAGTTTTCGAAAAATCTAAGAAACATAATACTGTAGCATTGCTTTTGTCAAATTCTATTCGAATATCATCTAAAATTTTAACTATTGCAGTCGAACAACTGTGATTGTTCCGAAAACCGGATTGAGTTCTAATAAGCAAGTTATTTTGGTCAATGAATAGGTTATTTTGGTTTTTTATAATAACTTCCAAAAATTTAGATAGGCATGGCAATATGCTGATAGGACGAAAATCACCAGGCTCACTCGCTTTAGAATTTTTAGGTACAGGGATAACCTTTGCAACTTTCCAACAATTAGGAAAATAAGACTGAGTAATGCAAGCATTAATGGTATGAGTCAGAGAATAATAAATCCAGGCTAAAACGATTTTAATAAATCTCACAGATATATTATCTACCCCAACAGCATTGGACTTTATACTTTTTAAAGCATTTATGACTTCAACTTCAGAGACACAACTTAGTTCAAATTCATTAGGAACATCTCTACGCAAGTCACTTAAACTGACAGATTGTGTTACCATACTACCAGCTTGATTAAAATAAGCATTTAACTGATTCGGATCGAGAGTACAAACAAGCATTAGTTTTTTTTTGTAACCACTCCAGATTCGCGAAGATTATTCCAGAGAACTTTAGTTGGAAGAGAAGTATTTAATTTTGTGGCATAATATTGTCGTTTTGCTTCTTTAATTGCAGCAGTTGCGAGATGACCCAGTTATTATTGCTTCTTAATCGTCTCCAACGTGTATAACATCGATTTCTTTGCTTTATTAGGAATTCTAAATGACCATTAAACCATGGTGAAGCTTTGTTTTTTACTCGAACTACTTTCAAAGGAACATGTAAATAAAAAAGATCAAGAATAGCATTTTGAAAATAAAGAACTTTATCCTCGATATCGGGAATATCTAAAACATAATTCATGGCCACCGTACTAAATCCTGAACTAGTGATATTTCATCAATGCCATTAAAATCTCTAAAACTAAATGAATATTTAGTATAAAAAAGAGCAAGTCGTGATAACATGGTATAGAGGGAATAGAGCACTGCTGGAAAAAAGTTATTAGGTCACATAAATCAATTAAACTCGGTGTGCAGTTGGGTCTATAATGTGTTGGTATAGTTTGATTCACAACATCTAATCTCGTACAGGAACACTCATCCAATAATTTTCTAGAGATCGAACTGTCATCCAAAATATTAACATTAAAATCGCCACAAACAACAGTGATTCCAGTTGTATGGAGAGGCGGTCATAGATTGATAGAATCTGAACCACTGCACCGATTTTAATCGAATTTTCAGGGTCGATAAACGGTTCTATAAGAAATCATCAGGCAAAATGTCCGCTCACTAACACGCCCATTTTTTCAAATCTTCAAATAATACAAAATCTTGTAGGTAGGAAAAAAACATTCATTTTTTTATAAACTTTTTTTTTTTGTTTTTAAGGTAATAATAATGAGCTTATCAGTTAATTTGAGTTCTTATCTTTGAAAAATGTATACACATTTTTTTCGAACAAATAATAAAAATAATAAAAAAACGTTTTTCTAGAACCACTTTTAGAGGTTTTCTTAATTTTTATTTTCATAATATTACATAACAAAATATTTTTCATAATAAAATAAAATAAGACCACACATTGTTCAAAGACAACCACATATCTAGAACCCCCAAACGTTTAAAAGAACACTTCAGACAAGCACCTTTCAAACAAAAAAAAAATATGTATGAAATATGCTGCAGTTGGAAGGAGAATGCAGAGTCAATCACAGCACATCGCAGCTAGACGCAGTTAGACGCAGCTAGATGTTGTTGTTTTTGGAACTACATATATATAACGGGTGATTTTTTAGCTGGTTTGTTTTGGCAACACTGGTTTTGACAGCTGACGTGTGTTTAGTACCTTGTGTCACTGTCAAACAGCTTCAGTTTGGTTTGCAATTTAACCATGGATCGTCTTACAAATGAACAACGCTTGCAAATTATTGAATTTTACTATCAAAATTCGTGCTCGGTTCGAAATGTTCATCGCGCGCTGCTTCCATTTTATGGTCGGCATTCTCGACCTTCTGAGCAGTCTATTCGGAAGATTGTGACCAAATTTCGCACCAAATTTACTTTGTTGGACATTAAACCACCAACACGTTTACGTACTGTGCGTAGTGAAGAAAATATTGCGGCCGTATCAGCTAGTGTGACAGAAGACCGCGAAATGTCGATTCGGCGCCGTTCCCAGCAGTTAGGCCTTTGTTACAGCACTACGTGGAAAATTTTGCGGAAGGATTTGGGCGTAAAGCCTTTTAAGATACAGCTGGTGCAAGAACTAAAGCCAGCCGACCTACCACAACGCCGAATTTTTGGTGAATGGGCTCTTGGAAAGCTGGCCGAGGATCCGCTTTTTTATCGAAAAATTGTGTTCAGCGATGAGGCTCATTTTTGGTTGAATGGGTACGTAAATAAGCGAAATTGCCGCATTTGGAGTGAAGATCAGCCAGAAGCATTGCAACAGCTACCAATGCATCCCGAAAAAGCCACTGTTTGGTGCGGTTTATGGGCCGGCGGCATTATTGGGCCATATTTCTTCAAAGATGATGCGAATCGCAGCGTTACTGTCAATGGTGAACGCTACCGAGCGATGATAACAAACTTTTTTTTGCCCGAAATGGAAGTTCTTGACTTGCATGATATGTGGTTTCAACAAGACGGTGCCACATGCCACACAGCACGCGAAACAATGGCGCAATTGCGAGGCGAGTTTGGTGAACAGCTAATTTCACGTTTCGGGCCGGTCAATTGGCCGCCTAGATCGTGCGATTTGACACCATTAGACTATTTTTTGTGGGGGTATGTCAAGGCTTATGTCTATAGGGACAAGCCCGCTTCGATTGACGCACTGGAAGCCAACATCCATGCATTCATTCGTGAGATACCGGCCGATATGTGTGAAAGAGTATGCCAAAATTGGACTCAGCGGATGGGCTACCTGAGACGCAGCCGCGGTCAACATTTGCATGAAATTATCTTTAAACATTAAATTGCAAGGTTCAAACTATCGATTCAAATAAATATTTCATTCATTTTTTCGAATTTTTTGTGTTTTTTTTTTTTAAAAAGTTCTAAACCTCTTAAAAAATCACCCATTACAAATATTTTGGTACATGATTCATGTATGACTTTTCATGACTTTGTTATTAAAAGTCTCGTTGAATTGGAGAAAAAGAGACAAAAAAAACAAATTTTGGACTTTCTTTGTGGGAACTTCCTCTTGGTTATGAAGTGATCAAAATATTAAAACAAACTTTATAAATACAGTACATACCTTAAGTTTGAATATTCATTACTAAGAAATATTAAAAAAAACTATTCTTAAAAAAATAGGACTTTAAAGCTTATTGCAAAAAGAGCACTTATTATGAAAACGATATTTGTCTGGTATGTCCCACTTCGGAAGCACAGAATGGAAAGTTCTGTTTGTGGATTTGATAATTTTTTGGGTAATCAGGTGGCATGGCTATTAGTTAATACTATAGGGAAATATGAGGCGATAATAACAACATCAAACTTTTACCCTTTGACCTACTACGGTCCCACTGTGCAAACCAAGAAGAAAATGTAGTCACAAGTGTAAGTTCGCAAGCATTCAAAAAATAGATCTAAACTATAATCACGACTTGGATTGTAGCCACATGCAAGAAAATATTTTTTATTAACATCAAATATCTCAATAAAGATGAACTCAACAAGAGAATTAAGTGGTGATTTATCTATAATTTTACATGACAACGACTGTTGGCAACACCACAGTGGCGTGGCGTGAATTATTTGAATTGGGAAGACGAAGCAAAATCAATCAAATCAGTCGCAAATTTAAGAGCCTTAATTTTCTGGCCATGTTCTTATGCGTTTATTTTCAATACTAATTTTGTAAAGTTCCAATCATCACATTAAATAAATAAATTTTTGTGCTTCATCCGAAATTTTGTTGAATATATGGAAATATCATTAGTTTGATATGCGTTTAATCTAATTTCAATATGTTAGATTTGTCAGTCAAAAATTGTTCTCTTAAAAACTTTTTCAATAAATTTGTTTTAGGTATAAAATTCGAATTAAAATTTTTTTCTCCGAATTATGTTAAGATATTTGTAGATTATTATTTTCCTGAGATTTCAATACCCTAATCTTGAAGATCCGACCATTAGAACTCAAGTAATACTCTTTTTACTCTAACAATACAACTCATTTCTAACATTTTGAACAAAGTTAAGATAAATAAGCCGAGAAAAAGCGTCTTGTTTAATTAAAAAAAAGTTAGATACATACAAATCCACATGCTACACTTCTTGCAAAATGACCTTGCCATTAACATGTATTGTGTGTGTGTATCTCTTGTCACGGACCAGCGCTCCAGCGCGGCTGGCAGCGAAAGCGGTTGTCGCTGTTCCTCTTTGGCTTCGTCACCCATACAAATTCAGCCGTATTCATTAGAATCCGCTGAACAGATGAATAGTTATGCACTGCATAAGGACTTATGTAGCCACTATACAACGTTGCATAAATTGTTATGCATAAAATATTTTTCAACCTATTATAGTTATAATGAGTTTGTGTCAAAATTAGTACCATAAAGGAGGGATCTAGTACGTTTTACTTTCACAACTGACAAAGGAGACCCAGCTGTGTGTTTGCTGTGTGAAAAATCAATAGAAGTAATTTTGCTGGCGATTTCTTATTAATTTCTTGTAATATTTTTATATTTATCCAGTTACTTTGTTATTTTTTTGTGTTCGCAAATAAAATTAAAAATATTTGAAAGAAAAAATACGTCGTATTTGATTTATTCCATGAATTTTTCCATTCATTCACATCGTGATGTTTTTGATGAGGAGAAAAATAAAAGGGTGGTGCTTATTTTGTAATGCTTAAAATTCATTTGTATTTTCCCATGAAAGTGATGAAGGTGAATCTTTATATAATTTTACTTAAATCACGCATGCCGTCGAGCATTTGCAAAAGTTGTAAGACTTGATGAAAAATCTTTAAATTTTGCACATTTATTAAGCAGCTTCTATAAAATAAAGTATACAAAAAAATATTCTTTATTTTTTTAATCAATATCCCAACAAAAATGTACAATAAATTTACAAAACCAACATTATTAATTGTTGTATTAAATTTTATAAAATATTTTGAAAGTGAGATTTCAACACCTCGAAGATTGTAAAAATAGGCGCCCCCCTAACATCTATCTACATTATTGCTATGTGTGAGTCAAAGTGACATTCCGATACTAAACAACCCTTATGTTGGCTCTATACAACCTCCAAACGCGTTTAGCTTATGTTGCTTCTATTCAACGTTGCATAAATTTATGAATAAGGTTTTTGCGTTCAGAGGCATTATAAAGAGTGCATAGCGCTATGCACTCGCTATAATTCGTTTATGCATAAGGCTGATTTTCTTTTCGAACGACATGAATAACACGCTTTCGACCGTCTTATACTGGATTGGAACTAAATTGTTTTGCGTCCGTTTTTTCATTAGTGTTGTATTATTCCTCTCTTTGTTTAACTATCGCGAACAAAAATAAGACGAATAACACGGTGGTCGCCGTGTTAATTTAGGTATGTAGTTTGTTAAAAATACTGTGAAAAAGGTGATATGGGTCGGGTAAAAAGCATATAGCTTGACTTCTACGGGTCGGATCTTCAAGATTGAGATCTTAAAATGACGATAAAATAGTAGGCTACATTCCAGTAAAAATTGAAGCAGTTTTATGGCGTTTGACGGACATTTTGAAAGGGAAGACGGTAAGAATCGTGTTATATGGACGCCAAGCCACTGCAACACCACCACCTCTGTTTGAGATTCGATAATTTCTCAAGATTTTAAATCCAGGTATATCGACCGCACAATCATTGATTTCGGGCTTTAACCAAGACTCAGATATGCAAATGTCATGAACAGAAGAATAAGCAAAAGTATCTCTGAGCTCACCAATATGCGCAGGAATACTTTGCGCGTTTATATGTATAACCTTAAGCCCTGCGATTTGATTAGAAAAAATGTTTATTACATTTTTGCAAATATTTTAATCATTCACTCCATTATGATTATCTTCGTCAGATAACATCAACATAAAATGTTATGTAGATTAAAATAAACAACATACCCTGCAAAGCATCAACGAAAGAGGAACAAAAACAGATGGAGCAAACAACAACAAGCAGCAATATCATTATAATGTTAGAGTAAGTAAACAAATCAAAAGGAAAAAAAAAAACTAAAGATTTCATTATATATGAAAAAATTAAAATACGAATTAAAATAAAAATAAGATCTAATATAATAGATAAATTCATTTATGAATAAATTTGAAATTTATCAAAAATAATGTAGGAGATATCTAAGTCTTAGATTCAGCATCATCGTTTCTTTCATCATCAACTCTTAATTATCTGCCAAGTAATTTATCCATGTCCAGAAATTAATAAATTAGTACTCCCTTCGTCTTGTTCCTTTACCCAGATCTTGCCAGCAACCGTAATGACAGATTCAATTTGTTTTTGTTTTTTGCAGGTTAGAGCGTAACTAAGTAATTTCTTTATCTCAGGTGAAAGGCTTTCAGAAATAAAAAACGCACGCTTGTCATCAGCTGGGAACTCAATCTCAGAGAGAATGAGTTCATTGGTTTTAATATAGGAAAATAATGATTTCATTATAGGGGTTCTTTCAAATCGCTTCTGAAGCTTAACAGTGATAACAGGAACATTTTTATTTTTAGGAGGAACTCGAAAAATGTTAATAGGTTTAATCGACTTCACATTAAGAACTTTTACAATCTTTGCAAAGACGGGTTTAAGGTCTTCATCAGGTTTTGCTGGAACACCACTAATGATTATGTCAGATTCATATTCACTGTTTATCATTTTATCGATCTTAGATTTAAGTACATTGTTTTCAGCTTTTATGATTTGAACCTCTTTTTAAAGCTGCACAGCACGATCATCAATATTTTAAGTAAAAAGTTCAATTGAATCAAAACGTTTTTCGATTGCGCTAATCGATTGTTGCATTGAGCTAACATGCTCGCTAAATCATTATTAGCAACCTTCACTTTCACTTCGATTTTTTTTGGCTGCCTCATGGTTTTGTCTGACAACATTTTTTATGATTAATGTCACAAATATTATTAATAATACACACAAAAAGTTGAATAATCAAAGTATTTTAATTATTTTGTATTCTTTAGGGCAAAAAAGCAATTTATTTGGTTAATTAATGCGGAAAACTAATTAATTTAATAGACACGATAGATAACTAGTGCATACTCTTTGACGTGCGCTCTCGATTGCAGTTGAAAATATTAGTACCTATTATTACCTCTTGGTAAGACATTTTAAAAACAACAGTCTAAAATGCCAATACGAAAAATTCTTTACTATTAAATTTACTGGGTATCTAAAATTTACCTTTCACTCTTCGATGAGGCACTTTTCCCAACAAAAACTCATCAGGCGCAACACATCACGAATTTCCTCTGATTCCCTATCCGAATAAAAAAAAAAACAAAATCCTTCCTTCTCCTCATCATGGTTTGACATTTGATCCTGTGTAGTCAATTTTTGCCTGCAAATTACTCACTTCCTGTCCATCAGCTTGCGGAGCGGACCTTTGGTCGTTGCAGTTAATGGATCTTTTAAAGTGGACTTTCCCAATAAATTAGTTTTACATGGCCAGTTAATTGCTCCTGGAAGAATTCCATCTCAAACACCGTCCAAATCATCTGTGCTGGTTGGCCAAGCCAAGGCTCCTTCCCATTCTTCTCCACTACTTTATCGGTGAAATGTCATCCTAAAACCACAGTTGCATCCAAAGTCAGAGACTCAGAGAGAGAGAGGACAACATGGTTTCTTTCGCTCGAGACTTCAGTGTCATCTGTCACACTTTAAAAAGGCATCTGTTACACCCAAAGGATTTTGCTTGGCTAGTGCCTTTTGGTTTCAAAATCTACAGATAGATACAATATCGCATATGCATAGACCCCTTACCTCTGGAGTTTCTAAAAATGAATTTAACGCCACTCGAAACTCAGAGTTCGTTGCTTAGACAAAGAATAGCTATAGATACCTATTACAACTGGATCTGGAGTAAAGTATATCTCACTCGTTTTTCTCATATAGTTAACTTCTCGTAGCTTAGGGGAGTAATTGTTGTGTCTTTGTTTCTTTTGGGGCTCAAAAAGCGAATAATTGGATAGAAGGTTAGCAAGCCCTTCCTCAAACAAAACACAATGCACAAAAAAAAAAACAAAAACAAACCGAACGTATTTCTCCGTTCTTGTTCATTTGCAACGAAATTGGTGTCTTTCAATTGTTAACATTGACGTGAGAAGCTGTTGTCAGGATGTTAGAAATGTGTCTGAGTTTCGGTTGCATGTTAACTTGTCATAGTTTTTAAAAGAATGCAATAATGCATCAGTGATGATGGTGATGACTCTTTTTACTTGATGGCTTTCCAGTATTAATTGTCACGTTAAAATGGTGGAACTTATTTTTTTGTAATCAATATGGGGGTATAGTGTTTACATTTTATGTCCTATGCAGCAAAAACTTCGAAAACCTTGCACTTTGAAAATGATATTCAAGAAGAAAAATAAGTGTTATTATTAATTAGGTACCTACCCTTCTCTTCTACTGTGACTGTGCTTACAAATTCACGATTCCTCTTGCTGTGGTTTTTACAAGAGTCGGTAAATATGACCGTAATTTGCGTTTCAGAAGGGTATGACAGATTCTAACTGATGACCCCATCTCTCATCGCCTGAGCGAAACGCAAGGAGTCACTTGTGCTTTTAATCGCATCTTTAGCAGTTTTTCTTCGAACTTTTAAAAATGCTCCATGGCTATCTTTCAGATGGAAACCCAGACTTTGAAGGCATAGCTGATGAACGACGGCTCGAGCTTTTTGTACAACAGAATCTTTGGCGTCACATCTTCGGTTTCTGCGGCTCAGCAGTAGGTGGAGATTTTTGAAAGGCCCAATAGGTTTTTTTTTGTCAAGTTCGTTTTGTAGCAACTAGTTGAAGTGCGGATGTCCAAGTATTAAGTGTTCTTTTTCGCTGTTTTGGCTTTTGATGTGGAAATGAGCTTTGCGTACAACTATCAGAAGAGATGTTGATGTGGCATATGAAGGGGAGTAATCAGCATGCATGAGATTTTCCCACCCAGTTGGTACAGGCTATTTAGGGGTCATCAGGCTGTAGAGGAAATGAGGTCTAACTTCGAACCTTGGGCAATTCTGGGTTTGGTCTTCTTCACTTGTGATTTGCAGTTGTCCAGTTAAACGTTGATTATTTCTAGAAGGAAGAAAAAATAATTTTTGTTATTTTTACTATTTACGGAATAGGTGATGAGGCGACTGGTGCTTTTTTCTAACGCCAGACTCCTGAGTTTTCGCTGCATAACTTCTTTAGCCTGTGAAGTAATACTCCTTCCATCAGTATGTTTATTTTTTGGCTCAACAAAAAAAAAATAAATCGGGTGGCACAACGGCTCATGTAAAACCAGGGCCTAGTGACTAACAACTCGCAACCATTCCTGTGTGCGCCTGTCGACAGGAATGGAAGGGACCTACAATTTTAGGCCGAATCCGAACGGCTAGACGAGAAGCACTTATTCGTGACCATTGATACTCTTGGAGGATTTGTCAATTCCTCGCAAGATGCAGAAGCCCTGAAAAAAAACTTTTTAGTTTTTTAGGTCGACGAGGCTGGGAAGCGATCCCAGACCTCCATTTATTTTTTTGCTCAGCATCAGCGAAATAGGACTGGGTATAGGTAAACACTCTTCCTATGGGCATAAGCCCTTCACCGGAGACCGCCTCTGTTGTCGTGTATACCCTGTTTCTCAATCGTCCTACCACAGATATCTTCTTTCCTAATTTTGGCGTTTAGAACTCCATAGAAGTGGTGCGGAAGTTTTTAAATTAACCGGTCAGAAACATCGCCTTTTCTCCCAAAAACTCAGTTCCTATGCAGGTGAACGTTTCCACAGAAAAGATTTTCCCCATGACCATTCTGCATCACTACTCTATAAAGTAGTATCTAAATGATTGGGTCATTGTATTCGTGGAATTTTCGAGAAGCTTGTAGAAAATTGTTGGTATTGTAGTCTTTTTCTTCGGTAGGGGCATCTGCAATAGTAAGGCTTAAAAGATAGAGTTTGCCACCGATACGACTTATGGTCACTATGTCGCTGACTTCACAAAAACCCAAGAGCTTTTGCCTAAGTCTTCCTCTGACAGATCAAGGGCCTGCAAAAGTCTTTGAATAGTGTAACACTAAAAGACTAAAACAAACCTGTCATAAAGAATTTTTTCTTTCCTTATACATGTACAATGAAATATCAGTGGGTGTGTGTGTGTGTGTGTTTGATAATTTCCAAAAAAAATCTAACCCCGTTTTCGAATTTCATAATTTCACATTAGAATGCACTCATATTCTATTCTCTTAGCTGCACCCAGTTTTATCATTCTGGAAACTGTCCCATTTATCACTTCGGCAAATAAACGAACGTGTAAAAATAATTACCTATCCGCATTGTCTCCAAAATCGAGGAAGTCATAATGAAAACTTCCGATTACTTTCACCATGTATGAGACACATAAATATATAACATGGAACATTATACGAGTTCCTACCACACACTTTCAAAATTATGAACAATGGCAAATGGCATCTCCATCAGCGCATAAGTTCGCACCAAATGAATTTACTACCCTCGGGACATTCAAAGTTGAGGTAAAGTAATGAAGAGAAATTGCTCTTTAGAAAATGAAAAGGATATCTATTATACTGTATTCGGTTGCAAGTGCGAGTATGTCAGCAAATAATAGTAGATACCGAATGAAGTGAAGAATAATTGTTGGATTGTGAAAGATGAAAGATAATTTACGCGATTGTTTGTTTGTCTTTTTGGCCTGAGGTAACAATTTTGTTGGCTGATGCTCGTTACTTTTGTCTTATGATTGGAATTTTTGAACAATACCTTGATCTTCGGATTGAAAACATGGAAGAACTCTAGTAATTGAAACTTTGATGTTAATTTGTTTGACACAGGTAAAAGAAGGAATGGGTTTAATTTAAATCTGAACTTCTTGGTGTGGGTTTATGAAATATAAGTTTGTAGCGTTTTCAAAGATTTCGATTTCTCTAATAGAATACCTTTAAAAGACATAATAATTCATAACCTTTTAGAGTAAGAGCCCAGGGCCGCCAGACATACGTCATTTTATTAAAGCTAAGATTTTTTCTGCGAACAGATACTATGGTAGCTAAGAACAAATGGATACTAAGAATCTTCAATCTGGGTGCAATTAAGAGGTAGCGAGTGTTAAAGATGCATAGCAATGTTGCAATATTGCGTTATTTTATCAAAGCTGAATTTTTGATATGTCTTAGGGGATGGTGTCATTGAATTTATTGGACACTTGCCAGACATCTACAGTGGGGCCTAACGTGAGCCAGACACTTAAAATATGTCAAACTAATCGTGCCATTTACGTTGTACTTTTAAAGCTAATATTTATATGTTTTATGGGCAACTGTTTAAAAATAATTCCCTATCAGCTATACATCGGCGTATTCATCAACCAGACATTTAAAAACAGCTTAAATAAGAGAAAATATCACGTTCTAGTAACAAAGAATTATTATTTTGACAGTTTTACGGTGATTTAAGGCCCCGTCATCAAATCTTCATTTGATTCTGTTATGTAAATGGCACGATTAGTTTGACAGATTTGAAGTGTCTTGCTCACGTTAGGTCCACCGTAGATGCCTTGATGTAGGGCCTTTCTATACGCAATTTATTTTTAATTCAGTTCAACTTATATTAATTTTATGTAGACAAAAAACAATTATACACTTTAAAAGCTATGTTGAATAAATATTGCAACAAATCCAATTAAGTAATGCTGATGAAGAAAATTCTTCAAACGTTATAGAACTGATAGAAAATAAATTAAATAAAATATAAGGTCTGTTTCATTAAAAGTGTATAGCCAGCAAATACCAAAATATACATGTCAATACTATTTGTACAATTGTTGTATTTTATTATTATTTACCTTTTTTTAAAAAGAATTCCTGCATAGCGTCTCAACAGCTTTACCTACCATTTTATCATCAACAGTAACAGCATTTCATCATCATCAGAAGGCATCGCATCTCATTTTCATAAAATCTTTTATGACGAAAACCTCATAGACATTTGTGTACGGCTGCTGTCGCTGTTTGTTATCGTATAAAAAGAAGGGCCCATAAACAAAACCTTGCTCATCAGTTTTTGGATGTGAAAATTCTTTTGTACTACCATCTTTTCAACGTACCATATGTGCGAATGGAAATAAGGTAATACAACAAACAATACCTTTTCATAAAGGAATCAGTAGTGGAGGAATTCTTTTAATTTTGGCAATGAATAAACAAAATTCGTACCTTCCATCAATCTTAAGAAAATTCAATTATGATTGCTATAATGTCAGTGAGAATTGCTATAACGTCAGTTTGGAGAAAACTACTTTTTGACTCTAAAATATAATATTTTCTTTGAGGTAAAAGAAGTAAATTTTGGAATGTTAAAGAGCAAAGAATAATGAGAAATTAATGAGATTTTTGATTATGGATAAATTTCATAATAGCCAGTGCGTTCGTTTTTATGCAAAAAGTAAACCCAGAGCTGGCAACGAACTTTTCGACCTCATCGGTAGATAAACTTTTGTCCAAATTTAACTTTTGTTATTGAGGGCTGTCAATTACAAACACACCAGTCTCTTAATTTGATTATTCGGATGCTTCGGTAATATATTTTTAAAATATTAAAAAAAAGACGTAATCGACAGGGTGCAGTGCATTAACGCCCACGGAATTATCCCCCGCGGGTGTTAATTCCATTTTAAAAGGAATTAACCCCCGCGGGTATTAATTTCTTTTTAAAATGGAATTAACACCCGCGGGGGATAATTCCTTTTTCTGACGGGTTTAAATTCCAATTAAAAATGGAAATAAACCCCATCTGGCGGACTATGGTATCAGTCGGTCTGCTTTCATAGTTTTTGTACTAAATAGTACTTTTGGCGGCCCGCTTCGCGGGTTCAAGGATTTTAACTCCCTTTTCGGGTCCTCTGTCCCGCACACGCGACTCCGTCGCTCCGCTTAGGGTATGCTCAGACGTTGAATGGAGCCACTGCTCCTACGGGCCTGGAGAGTGGATGATCTATTTAGAGGGGGTAGAGGTAGAGATCACGCCCTTAAAAGACAACGGTGCGTTAACTTCTCCACAACCCGGTGATTATGCGCAAACAAACACTTCTCCAACACCTTAATGGGACCAACTTAACAAAGCTACCACATACACCAACCACTGATTTATCAAACTTACCCGCCAGACGTTGCATGGAGCCACTGCTCCTACGGGTCTGGTGTGGGGTTGATCAGTCCAGTGTGGGTAAAGGAAAGGGACACGCCCTTAAAAGATAATGGTGCGTCAACCTATCCTCAACCCGGTATTTACACAGCGACTGACACTCCTTCAATCAATTTGTAGACGACTTTTTCCAAGCTTCAGCTTGTAAGAACGGTATTGACGCCCTCTAAGGGCTATGTCATTGGATTTATCATAGGTTTCTTTTATGGGGATTAATCCCCAGGGTATCACAATGGATTAACACCCGCGGGGGTTAATTCCTTTTTATTTGGGAATTAAAACCCGCGGGGGATAATTCCGTGGGCGTTAATGCACTGCACCATACGACAGAGCTGGAGTGACTGACTGTTGGTTTTGTCCTTCGTGACTTAAATTTTATCTATGGATCGAAAAACCAATTGCCAGCTCTCAGTATTAGAGTACATGTAATGTATGGCGCCATGTTGTAAGTTATTGATACAAAGGCTAATTTATAGATGAAATAGATTTAAAAATTTGTTCCTTTTTAATTTTAATTTTCTTAAGTTGTTTTCTAAAGAAGAAAGTTTTAAATTAATAAAAATAAAACTAAAATTATTTAAATTTGATTTATTTTTGACTATTTAGTTTATTCTTTCATTGAAACACAGCTATGGAGACGAAAAAAAAAAACAATATGAAATTGAAATTAATTCCATTCTAGGTGCCGTCACACACTGAAAAAAGAAAGACTTCCGCAAGCAAAAACCTTTCTGAAAGGCTAAACTTTCATAGTTTTACGACCCAAAAAGTACTTTATTGAAATCGGTTTCTGAAAGTGATTGGATTTTTTTAAAACACTTTCACAAAAACAGCTTTCACTGTGTGACTAGTTCCTGAAAGGGTTTTCAAGAAAGCAAATCACTTTCAGAAAACACTCTGCTTTCAGAAACTGTATGTATATTTTTCACCCAAGGTGCTGGGACAACAGTATATTGGGTGGCCAGCTTAGCGGGTTGAAAAAATTTTAAGAACCTCTGTCCCGCTTAAGAAAACGCTTACGCTTTCAGAAAATTTGCTTTCTGAAAACTTAAAGTCGATTTCAAAAAGCACTTCTATAGTGTGACTGCTCTCTGAAAGCACTTTCAGGAAAATTTCAAATCGGAATTTTCGAAACGCTTTCTAAAAGCATTTTCCTTTCAATTTGTGACGAGGACTTAAGTTTCAATTCCCAGACTATTCAACATAAAAACCAAATTTTTAAACCGTTATCGCCTCCTGCGAGGAAGTAACAAATACAGTTCTGTTGAGTTGGCCACGAAAATTATCGCATTTTTTATTTTGTTTGTAAAAGATAGACAATTTTGAAAAAAAATTTTTTTTCAAAATTGATTACTGTTTTCAATTGTTCTCCTTTTGAACATTATTAACCTATTCTTTAAAAGTTAGAGGGTGGGCAAAAATATTCAAAAAGATAAAAAAAAAAAATACTGAATTTTGAAAAATTCGATTTATTTGGGGCAGCGCTTTGGATCGTCATTTTTATCTAAAACCATTTTTGTTCGAAAACTGTAATTGGCCAAAAATATTCATTAAAGTGGTCATCTTTTACGAAAAAAAAAATAGGCACTTTTTCGAACCAGGTTAACACAGCTGAGAAATGCTCTAAGAAGTTAAATATCCACTATAAGGAAAAAGTTTTTCTCACCTAAGCACCTAGGAAAACAAATATAGAAGATCGCCCCCATTTCCTACTGATTAACAACAAGCAAACATGAATGGGACAATGTTGTTTTTCAAAAGAACATGGTTCTCCGCGAGATATCTTGCTACCAAATTTATATTTGTATTTTGTATTAACTGGATATTGCTTTTATTTCCAAAAACTATTTATTTTATTTGGTTTTATTTTCCACAAAGAAATATTCTTTTAAAAGAAGGAACAAGTCTGAAATTCACAAAATAAATGCTGGTGTGCACCAGGGCTCTGTTTTGTCTCCGATTCTCTTCCTTATGTTCATAAACGATCTTTTGTCTAAAACTTCTTTTCCATTAACCCCTGTACCCTCAGCTTTTCATATTCGTTTTTAGATTCACATCCATGTCCTTCGAATGTGGAACTTAACCAGCAGCGTATGATAAACTCATTAAATTCTGATCTTAACAGCATTGTCCAATGGGGGATCAAAAACCGCGTGGAATTTAATGCTTCAAAAACTCAATGCTGTCTACTGTCGTCAAAACGAAACCCACCCACATGCCATAAACCATGAGTCCTCGGTATGTGTATCACAGGCCACCTTCTGTGGAACGATCGCATAATTGATGTCGCTAAGTGTTTAGGTTTTTCTTTGGCGATGCAAGAAATTTGTCACTCCTTCTGATCTGGCTATTATCTATAAAGCCTTTATTCGTCCAAAACTCGAGTAGAATTCTCATGTGTAGGCAGGTTCTCCAATAACTCACTTGAGTTCATTGGATAGAATTCAAAGACGAGCTATGAAAATGATAGGTGACAGAAATAAAACGGAAGCATTTAACACGGTTGAACACTGTCGGAATGTTTCATGTCTTTCGTTGTTTTAATGTTATTTTTATAAACAGCCAGTTGCATTTCTCCCCTAAAACATTTCAATCGTAATACCTATACTTCTAGGAATGCACATCAGTTTACCCTCGAGCCCAATTTCGGACGTACTGTCAAGTATAGAGATTTATTTTTAGCCGCACTACCCGAATGTGGAATGCTTTTACCCGGCTCTATGATTTCCAATCCATTTCGATATTCAAAGATTCAAAACCTATGTGCACAGGTATCTCCTCTTTAATGCTTCTCTGTTTTCCTGACGCTATCGTTGAGTTAATTTAACACAGAGCGCGTACTGAAAAAAAAAAAATGTTCAAAATTCACCCAGTGCCCCAAAAATGTACGGATCCTTTTAGCGTTTTGAGCAACAAGCGGCTGTCTCTTATCTCCCGTGTGCTAAAAGACCTCCGTGCACTTCTGAAATGATGGGTAATCAAGTATTAAGGAAAACCTTGAAACTTTCACCAGGTGATGACATTCTGCAAAGGCAGTTAGACGTTTTTTTGATATCAGATTCAACATAGATCCGAGAAGAAGTAACGACGACGCTTAAATTCTAATAAATCGAAATTCTAATAAAAGTAATGTAAAATGTTCTGAAAAAAGTAGATACGTCAGGTCGAAGGAAACACTGGCAACCATTTAAGAAATATTATCCTTAAAACATAATCAGCCCCATTATGAGTTTCACTAAAACAACATTCCACCCGAAAAAATGGCATTTTACCTGGCACTACAGTCGTTCATTTTATTCTAACTTCAAGTTAAAAAAAAAAACTTTCATAACTGGAGAAGGTTATTTGATGAAAATTGTTCACAAAACATTAATAGGTTGGTAAGTGGTTGTTGAGCATTCAAACATTCATAAATAAATATAAATGACGGAGCGAAAGCTATGCAGCCTAACTGCGAGTGTGTTATCAGTTATCACACAAAAAACCCTATAAGTTGGTATTCTAGTTTTTTTAATGAACTTAAAGCAAATTGGAACAATGTCATAAACATTTTGCAATTAAATATGAATTTAAGCTGCATTGCATTATAATATACCTCTACTCGTAACAAACCTAAATTGCTCTGCCATCCCCTTTAATATACGTTTCCATTCAAAAAAAACTTGATTGCAAATAATTTCCATAACTCCCCCTAAATTCAATTTAAGCAAAATACCTTTGGAAAAAAAAAATGTAACATGCACAGCACCAGCACATATTATATAAGGATGGAAAAATGTTATACAGTAGCAAAAAAAGTCCTTAAATGATGTTACATTTTGCAATATACGGGCATATGGTAAACAAATGATTGATTACCGTTACACAGTGAATGGGAACAAAAATGTAATCAAATGCCTGTGCTCATATGTTTTGAAGGTGCGTTTCTTTACATCAGAAAAGGACTTCAATAATAACGATGATGATGAAGATGAGGATGCGGAGCATCTTTTCCTCCCAACACACTGTCACTCAAAGGTGCACAGCGGGCGGGGATTCAAATTGGAGTATTAAATTCTCTTGTCTATCGAATCAGTCAAAATAGATATCTATACAAAATAAGGAATTGTTATATAAATCCTTACAAATTTAACAACCACCACGCACCGCCAAAGGAGTCTTAAAGGAGCACTGCGTTGTTAAGGTGGGTGTGGGTGTATATACGGAAACGGTACTTTGGTATAAAAGGTTATTGTTGTACCGTGATTTTTATAGCTTTTTAAGGCTTGTCAAAGTTCCATTAACAACATCGGGTTTCGGGAAGTTTTTATGGCTAAAATAAGTGTTTTCGTGTTTCCATCAGGCTTTTTTTTTTGTTTCTGGCGAAAACTCAACGAAGTGCGCTCGTAAAAACAAAACCAATAAAAATCAAAGTTCAAATCAGGTATGTCCTACTACCAGAGATGCGTGGTGCCAACAAAGGCAGCGTCGGTAACGTTAAACAAAAAAACAAATACGACAAATGAAAACTCCTGAGAATTGGAAAAACGCATATAAATTCTCGAAGTGGGAGCTATATCCTCCTCCCTTTACAACGTCACACTTTACAACAAAAGAGGCAAGTGTGCTGACATCGTAAAATCGACTACAATACCATCATATCATCACCACAAACTTGTCGTTCGTTCGAAAATTTGACACACATATCTTAACCCAGAAGTCACATTTGCAGTCATGTTAAATGGCATATTAAAGTAAAATAAAAAGATATCAGAGGCTTAAATTTAACTGAATTTTGATTTGAAGTAAGAAAAATTGTATTGAATTTAATGAATGCATCACACCCTTAATAGTTCTTCAAGGACTCAATGAAGGAAGGTAAAATCAACCGGTTAGGCTGGTTAAACCAATGGAGTGTCTTGTTTAACTTTACAAGCCAAAACCGTTTTCCACTGGTTTGGTTTGGGGTTGGGGGACTAGACAATAGGGTGGATCGTCAACCTTTTTTTTTGCGATTTTCGAATAGTTTTAAAAAGTTGCATAATTACGTTAACTTTACGTAAAAAATAAGAAAAAAAATAAATTTCACTTTTTTTAGCCCTCTACCGGAGCTCAAACTTTTGCAAAATAAGCAAAATTGTCAATTTTTTGTTTTCGGCATCTTGAGAATGCTACTTAAAGTCACTTTTTTTTAAAATACTAATTCATAAAATAAATACAAATTTTTCAGAATATTTTTGTATTACGAAAATATATTTTTCAATTTAACATCACTTGATGACAAGAAAGGGTTGCTCTTGTTTTTGTTGCTGCAAATTTGTTTGTTGCTGCAAATTTGTTTTTCCAAAAAAAAAAAAACCATAGGTATTTCAATAAAACCTGACAATTAAAAAACTGTCCGGAGTTATTATTTGTGTTTCTGTAAAAAGTTGTGAAGTTTTGTTGATTTGAATCTGCTGCCTTAGAATAGTCAAAAACGTGTTTCATTTCCTTGAATATTGGTGAGACAACCTATTGCCTATTTCTTATTTATTTTATTAAATATGAATAGAATCCAGCTTCTGGTATCTATGTACATATATGGACAGTCCATAATACATTTTTATAAAATTCAGCTATAGATAAAAGTATAAGCTTATGTCCAACATGTATCTCTTAAGGGGTAGGTACTATTTCTGCACTCATATGTGGCATTCAAGTGTTTATGTTGAACATAAGTATGAGCAAATGGGCCTTAGTGTATTATTTGATATTTGTTTGTGTAAATGTGTTAGTTTTAATAATTGTGTTTGTTCTAAATATAAGCAAGTTCCGATATTAGAAATTTCTTTTCTTTTTGATCAAAGAAACGAAAGGAAAGTGGCATTGGGCGGGTTGGACCTTTTATAAATAAATAAATTGGGTGACACAACGGCTCGTGAAGAACCAGGGCTTAGTGTAGTGACTATTAGTCACTCGCAACCATTCAACCATGCGCGTGTCGACAGGAATGAAAGGGACATACAATTTTATGCCGAAGCCAAGATTCATTCATGACAAGACAAGTTGGAAGATTTGTCAATTCCTCACAAGAGCCGTAGAGGTGTAAAGTTACAAGCACACGAAGCTTCGGCATCAATTAAAGCAACGACAAGATCAAGATCGCAATCAATTCCTTTTCCAGATATTGACTATACCGATTATGACCCGCGGCCAAGTAGTCTTCAAGATACTAAGAAATTAATGAAAGAAATCAGTTATATCTTCCTTATTTGGCAAGAGTTTGTGATCAAAACGGCATCTCGGATCGATAAGGAGCAGCAGTCGCGATTGCAATCTTACAAGATGTTGGGTTGGTAATATCAACGAATGCCGAAAAAATAATACAAAGAAGCGAAGTTCGTCGTGCCAGGAAAATACAACGAAAAGCTATCCAAACGAAAGAATTTCCTTCGAATATTGCAAGTCTTTATTTCTCTAATAGCTCTCTTAGTTGTTGTGATGCAATCTCAGTTACTGTAAGAAAAAATTTATGCAGGCCTTCGAAGTCCGAGATACTCTGCACAATTGCTCCTACCTGATATGAAGCTACGTCTAATCAAAACTCTTTTAATGCCTTTTCTCTTGTTTAGCTGTTCAGTCAGTAGCGGATCCAGGGAGTGGCTATAGGGGCTAAAGCCCCCTCCCCCACAGTCTATATTGAAATATAGAAAGCAATACATAACAACGTGTAGAATATTATATTCCGTCTAAAATATTGTTAAAATATGAAATTTGATGGACAAAATAACGTGGTTAGGGCTGAACTATTTGCATACATGTTATGTTATTTTTCTTCTAAGCCCTAAGATTGGGGCTAGAGCCTCAAGCGAATTGGATAAAAAGCAAGTTGGGGGCTATGAATATGGACATGTTTCATGCAACGATAATTTTTCCCTAAAAATAAAACCCAGAAAATTGGGACGAAAAAAACAGCATATATTGAACAAAAAACCTAGCCAGGGTTAAGCAACTTACTCCCTAAAAACTAACCTTATTTCAGAGAGTTTTGGGGGTTCAAGTCTAGGGACTGTCAAAGTCCGAAGTTGGGATAAGTAAGTAAGTAAGTTGGGATAATAAGTATAATAAGTAAGTAAGATAAGAAGTTTAGTGTAAATGTTTAATACAACAGAAATTATTTCTTATGGCCTTGGCTGAGTTAAAGATTTTTGGGGCTACGTTTTTAAAATTTGAAAGGTCCAAACAATCGTACATACTAAAGGTGTGTCAATCGTTTATTTTAAAAGATTCAATCGTTCATATGTCGTTCAGTTCAATGATTCGTTCTTTTCAATCGTTCATTTTTTCAATCATTTTGGTTTCTGTTTCATTTTGGCTACGAATAAAATGGGGAAATTTCATTCTATTCCATTCGTTCACTTTTTCAATCATTTGGGTTTCTGTTTCATTTTGGTTTTGAATAAAATGGGAAAACTTCGTTATTTTCAAACGTTCATTCTTTCTTTTGGTATTTGGTTTTTGGTTGCAATTCAAAGTTACATAAAATACCTACCTATTGACTCTGCAGCAAATTAATCCTTAAACAAATTTAAATCAATGGAATTTTATTTTAATTTTACAGGTAGCTTTCTTTTTTAAGCTGAATAGAAAATTTAAATAAGCATGATTATTTTAACTTTCTAACGACAAATTTAATAATGTATCTCACGAACAAACGCAGTCCAATTTGGATGCATTTTTCTCAGACAACAGAGAAAAAGGCAAAATGCCTACATTGCCAAAAATTTATTAGTATCAGCTGAGGTGCCACCGGAAATCTAGGAAGGCATTTAAAAACCAAACACGTTGGCGTAACAATTGAAAAGGCGCGACATATTCAGGAGCGAAATATACCCGACAACAACAGCCCATCTTTATCTTCTGTCAACCAACAACAACAATATTCTCACCCACCTACGATCGCAACAGAAGTTCCACCCACAGCAACATCTATTTCTATTTCAACATGTTTTTGATTGAGGTTCTGATTTCCGAAACATTTTGTTCCCGTTCGTTCACTCTTTTTCTTAACTTTTGAACGAGATTGAACAAATGATTGAATCTATAGTAAACTGGTGATTGCAATCAATCAATGTTTTAGGTGAACGAATCAATCGCGATTGACACAGCTCTAGTACATACAAAACATTTTTGTACTAGGCAGTTATGTTCACACAAATTCTCTAGTCAAGTAGCCAAATTCCAAAAGCGTGAGTTTTCTCTGTGCGCGCTCAGAAAATCATGCAAAAGCAAATGAATATTTGCCATCCCTCTAGGCTCTAGACTAGAGTGACGTGCAAATTTGTCGACATATTTTTTTAAGCATGAATATAAAGTGTACGCAGCGTATCGACGAAAATTCATTCACGCTGGCAGAAATGGGCCGCGGCTTATTTCTTAGAGCAGCTTTGTCTTATGTCCTAAATTGACAGTTTGAACAAAATAGTTTCTCGTTGATTTGCCTAATTCAGGAAAAATGAGCTTTTGCCAGTACGAACACTTAAATATAATTTTTCTGAACTAGCCAATTATAAACAGTTTTCAAATCTTGTCAAAAATGGGAAGTTCAAAACATACCCACAGCTAATTTAAAAATATAACTACATAATGTAGTTACCTAATCAATTTTGTAATAATATAAATAAACGAATTTGTACGCGTGGTTCAAGCATATGTATATGGCTAAAAATTATTAATTTTATTAATACAATAACTAGTTATACCAGATACTATCATCTTTTGGTCCGCCTTTGAATTTGCTTCTAATTCCGCTACAGCAATTATGAATAATTGTTATTGTACTTTGTGTTGAAAATATTTTAAAGCGCGACAGGATCGGATATTTCGTTGTCTTTTATATAACTATACATGAATTTCCATATATCTTTTTCACAAAAAAATACTTGAACCTTAAAGGTTAGACCGCACTCGCCGGAACTGCACTGCATCGGATCTACACTTCACACGAATTCGTATGAATTTGTTTGAAGTTCAGTTGCCGCTCAGTGCGATACAGCTCCTAAAATTTCATAAAAAATAATGTTTTTCCGCGTTGTCGTGTGTGTAGTGTAGTTCGGTTGAAGTTGACTACGGTCTTGCATTAAACCTAAACTGATCTCTATTATTTGTTGTAAATTATAAAATTGTTCTTAGGATATGCACATTTTATGACTTAAAGGTCTCAAACTGAATCTCCAAACTCCAAGCCCCCCCCCCACAGCCAAATCCTAGATCCGCTACTGTGTTCAGTGTATCCATGCTTAGATTCAGAATGTAAGCGGAAGCTGAATGTTGCCTTTAATGAGTGTCTCCCATCTTCATACATCTGTTTTAGGAATTCCGTTTAATACGTATTATAAGTTCAGAAATATACTTAAACTACAGGTGGGCAGGTGTGCGGAGTACTTAAATGATCCGTTGCAGTTTGCACAATCGCGTCGAGGCCTTAAGCTCATTTTACCGCGTTTTTGACACACCATTGCAGAGAGATCTTTCTATGTCTCGGTGATTCTACTTTGGAATACTCTACCAACTAAGTTACATGCAGTGGCCAATAAAACAACATTTAAGATAAAGCTACTCTCTCACCTTTCAAATTAAGTGTACCTACCTTCTTTTGTATTTATTATTATTATTATCATTATTATTTTTATCTTTATCATTTTAAATATAAATTATATAAAGACTGTTAATTTAAATAAGTGACAAGATTTTCTTTTAACTATATATTTTTTGTTTTATTTAATGTTTATACAATTTGCAATGCTCATCTAGGATACTGCTTAAAAGATTTTATCTTATTGTATCTATTGTTTCTTTAAATAAATAAATAAAAAAAAATAAATAATAATAATTTATTTCGAAGGAAAAAAAGATAGGACATTGGTTTGTGAAAAACGAGGCCAACGATACCTCAGAGTAATTAAAGTGCAGGAGCATATTCTGATAATCACTGTGGGAAGGGAAAGACTATAGCGGATTCGATTAACTCCTTTTATGCGGACAGAGAACTGGATTTAAGTAAACTTTCTGTTTTTGGTTGCGATGGAACGGCTACAAACACTGGTTAGAAAATTGGGGTCATCTGCCTTATGAAGTTGAAGTTGCGGAGACCGCTGCAATGGTTCGTTTGTCAATTTCATGCTTATGAATTACTTTTGCGTCATTTATTCATTAAATTTTGGAGGGTCCTAGATTAGGTCCTCAACTTAATTTGGGACCCATTGGAAGAGTAATAGAAAACTGTGCTGAGTTTCATCTTGTTGAGTTCTAACAAACCCCAGGCGGGAACCTACCTGCTTTGAAGAAAGAAATCCAGAATAATCTTAGCACGGATCAAAAATATATGCTTGAAATGTGTGAAGCCATAAGTAAAAAATTCTGTTCTATAGATCTCTCAATAGAAACCCGGGAAAAATGGCACATTCTAGATCAGTGTTTCCCAACGTGTCTCCCATGCCCCACAAGGGGGCACAATGTAATATTATCCTTCATTACACTTTTCTCCAAAAAATCTAGGCTTCTTGTGTTCTCACGCTAAAAGATATATTTGCTGAACATACCCATCAGGATCTGCATTGATCAATTGTATCAATTTTTACCAACTTCACTTCACTCATTGACACTTAACGACAAATATGAATTAGTTGTTTTTTAAGTGTTGATTTATTAGCCTAGTTGTCGCCGTTTACCAAAGGTGCGTAAACAACGATCGGAGGAGTACTAAAAATTTGCTTCTGTTCACGACAACGTTCAACTTTTGTATTTTTTGCCAAAAATGCTTGACTAAAGAATCAATGAAAATAGGTTGTTTTGAAGCATATTTAAAAGCATAACATAAATCCCATACCAATTCAGATTTGAACTATGTTCTTCCAAACTTTAAAGACAAATTTTGAAAAAAGAAATCCGTATTAACTGCTCAACATGAAAATATTTCTTATTTGAATTTCGTTTCAACTTTACACGTTCTGAATTTATTTTCTATGGATTTCAGATTTTGTATGCTAAAAACTGCTTAGGTATCTACATATTATGTATAATGTTACGGCCAGTCTAAGCGTGATGGTAAGAACATCAACTGTCCATTAATCTAAACCCTAATCTAGGGCCAAGGGCACATGGGGATTTTAGAAAGGTTCTGGTGGGATATAGCATACAAAAGCTTGGGAAACACTGCTCTAGATGGTTGACAATTGCCAACAGAATTTTGAGGCTTAATGTAGCTTCATCTTATCCAACTAATAACTTGAAAATACTTTTTGAATACAATTTAAAAGTTTATGGTCCAGTTTAGTTTAGAGTTAAAAAAGATAGTTCGAGTTAGTAAATTTGTAGAGAAGCTTCAGTTTAAATGTGTGAGAAATATTTGAACCCTATACCGTTATCCAACGCAATTCATAAATTTTCCACAACCAGAAAATAATTTGATGGAAATGCTAAATGATGAAAGGCCACATATCAGAGTCCACATAACTGGGCTTAAGAAAAATCATCTCAGCTAGAAAACATCTACGGCATGTGTCTTCAGTTAGAGTCTTTAAACTATACCAAAATTAATTTTCAATGCCAAAGATTATCTTGACTTAATTATATGGACCGAAACACAAATAACATCAGCCATGTTATTGGAGAAATTAAGTGATAAGGAGTTGGAAGACATTTTACAAAATAAATTTTCAATTATTGACATTGACATGTCATTTCCAAACTACCCTTTTGTCACAACCAAACAGCTGCGTGAAGATGGTGACCGAAACTTCAAGTGCAGTAGTTGGTGAAAAAACCAGGCAGTCTTATAAGAAGAGAGAATTTTGCTCTTTTTCCGCACCAACAAAAATTATAACGTTAAAAAGTAAATACAAAAATGTATTTTAGTTTATGAATTTTTAAGTTTTTAGTTGTATTTTTTTATATTTTTATTTTTGTCTAAACAAAGTTAATAATTTCATAATTATTGTATAAATTGTTTCATTATCTAATGATTGTTTTGAAATTATTTCAAACTTGTGAAGAGATCGATACCACTCCTTTTTTTTTTCTCCATACAGCGACGCTCCACCCTTCTAGACAAGTTAATTATGTATGTAGGTAGAAGTGTACTTACATATGTCTGTTGAATTTCACCAAAATCGGTTTGCTTTCTTGGTCGATAATATACCAATTTTTATTTGGTAATTCCCACATTTTTAACTAACCAGAATTGCTGAACGCAGTTTTGAAATAATAATAATAATAATAATAATAATAATTATAATAATAATAATAATAATAATAAACGTGCAAACCAATGCAGCTCTAATAGAAGCTTGGAAAAACAAAAACTTCCATGGAACACACCGGAAAATACTGGAAGAAGAAAATATACACCGCGAATACACAAACCTCTGGTTGAAGCGGGGACAGCTGTTCGCGGAAACTGAAGGATTTATTGTCTCAATACAGGACAGAGTTATTGCCACTAAAAACTACAGGAAAACAGTGCTTAACGAAGAAATGGTGAATGATCTTTGCCGGAAATGTCAAGCCTCCTCAGAAACAATAGACCACATATTAGGCGGATGTACAATTTTGGCAGCGCATGATTACACGACAAGACACAATCAAGTGGCCAAAATTGTTCATCTGAGGATAGCTAAGAACCTAAGGCTGGCAGAATTAAACGAACCCTATTACAAGTACAATCCTCCTGCAGTTTTGGAAAACAACGATTTCAAAATGTACTGGGATAGGTCAATAACAACGGACCAAATAATTAGAGCAAACAGACCGGACATAGTAGTGTTTGATAAGACTGCTAACAAGATCACTATTTACGACGTCGCAATCCCTCTAAGCCATAACCTGCGAACAACATATGCCACAAAAATAGGCAAATACACAGAACTAGCCAATGAAATGAAAGCTATGTACGACACGGAAAGCGTCAACATCGTACCAATAGTGATCTCGGCAACTGGAGTAATCACAAAAACCCTGGTTTCACAAATGGAAAAAGAAAATCTCGTTGATGAGCTGGAGAAAATGCAAAAGGCCGTTATTTTAAACACGTGCAATATAGTTCGGCGGTTCCTACAAGTTCCATAAATAAATAAAAAAAAAAAAAAAAAAAAAAAAAACAATAAACAACAGAGCCTAATCCCTTGGCATAGCCCGGGATAGGTATTTTCCAATCTCATAGAGATTGAGAAATTTAGAAACTCGTGAATAATAATAATAATAATAATAATAATAATAATAATAATAATAATAATAATAATAATAATAATAATAATAATAATAATAATAATAATAATAATAATAATAATAATAATAATAATAATAATAATAATAATAATAATAATAATAATAATAATAATAATAATAATAATAATAATAATAATAATAATAATAATAATAATAATATAATAACAATTTTAACCATATGCCTGTAAGATCTCAGGTCTTTTAAATGCAATGCACGGCACTAGTTAGAAGGAATAGAAGGTAAGGAAAGATTTTTGTTGGCACAGTGGATTGAGAATTAGATGTTTATTATCTCATGAAATTCCACGGGTGGCATCCAGTTGAAACTGGGGAATATAGAAAAGAATGCTACCTAGACTGGGGCTCGAACCCACACGTCCAGGTAAGCAGTCCAACACTGTATCCACTGTGCTATTGCCACTGAACTATAACCTTACAAATCGCAAATTTTGTTCAGGGAGCTCAATGATTGCACAACATCTCACTCTGCATCGGTTCTTTACTTTTTCAAGGAGCAGCATGAATTCGTCCTGAGATTATATTTACCAAAATTTAATAAATACATTTTTAAAGAAATAACTTTGTTAAACTTTTCACACATTCATTCCCCTGATGATGTCTGTTGATTCCATATACCTTTTCCTTTCAACCTGCAAAAACCATCACCTTATGGAAATATTTTATGCCTTGTAATTCAGCTTAAACTTTTGTTCACCAAAAATTCGCTTGTATTCCTTTAAGCAAGGAAGTAGATGATAGAGCAATTTGTGTGTTTTGTTGGAATATAATCTAACTTCTTGGCTTTGTACAATGTGTAGGAAGGTATAATGTTTTCAAAAAGTAGTTCAGGTTACCGCTTCGCGCGTTAGCATCATCATCATCAACATCATCCTGTCGTCAACATTCTGATTTCCGATTAAGACATTTCATCCGCACTGAATGATTCTATGGCGCCGAAGTCGAAAAGTATTTCGTGACTTTATTAAGATTAATGAGACCGAAAATGCAAATTACCTTGTCATTGTATACTTACATACTATGTAGGTATTGGCTAAAGTGAAAATCGTGATTTTAACGACGACAACCACCGGAGGAGTTTTCAAAGTCGACGTAAGTATAGGTAGTGACATAGTGAGGTGTGGGTACTTGTTTTCTTTGTCATCATCATTATTGTCGAAATGAAGGACTTTATACTGTTCAGCATCTTTTTATAGTCCCCTTAATATCGAGCTCCCTGCTGATTCAGGTAGAGCCTTGTTCAAACGGTATATAGTATATTGTTAGATACGTAATTAAATTAGTTGGCAGTAATTTGAAAGTTTGTCACTTAACAATGCTGAAGCTTTTGGTGATTGATATTATTCGGGAGTTTATTGATTTGATGAGTTGGCATTATTATATCTTAAATCATTTATCATTTACCGAGAAGGTGAATGTAGGGTAGCTTCTTCTTTGAATACCTATAATTATAGAAATTTTTTTAGTCACAAGTCAGAAGTTTGTTTTAGTCACAAGTACATACATAAATAGAATGTAGCTATGTGGGGAGTGTTTTTTGTTTACAATGTTTAAGAATTTGAACATTTCTGGGCTTGTTAGTGACATCTATACAATATATTGCATGTTGAAAGATAAAACTCACTAGAGTAACGACTACAATTATTGGCACCCCTATAAGGAAATTTCAACTTTAATCAACTATAACATATTTATTTGTAGAGTAATTTGAGTTTGTTGTATACTATAGTATACTTTATTAAATTTCGCGTTGATTAAGTTTTATAAATAAAGATTTAATTATTTGGATTATATTTATAATGCACATTTTAAAAAAGCTTACCAAAAACTACAATTATTGGCACCCTGATATAATTATTGGTACCCAGGCACTACAATTATTGGCACTCTTTAAAATACAAGAACATGATGTTTTAATCAATGTTTTATAAGTTAATTTTTGTGATTTAAGAACACTTTATTTTAAATTAAAAACAATAAATAAATATAGTATCTGTAAGTAAATAAATATATGTACAGGGTGTCCCACAGTCACCTGCCTAGACGAAAATTATTTAAAGTCGACAAAATTAAGAGGTAATTTTCTCGTTTTCGCTACCTAATAATAATTTTTATTATTTTTGATTCCATTTCTTTTAACTGGATTTAGCTTTGCCCAACTGCAGCCAATTTTTGAATTTTTGTTTCTATTTAAACAAGAACAATTAATAGTTTTTACTCACCGTGCAACGCAATTTATTTAAACCCATTTTGTCTGTATTTGTATGCCTTTTTTTCATTCTTATATCAGTCTTTTATAAAAACACGTTATTAAGTATCTTTTTTTTTATTAAAGCCCAATTTGTAATTTTTAGGATCCCTTATATTTTTTTTTAACAAAAAAATCCATTTCAAATTATTAAAACTGAAAAAAGGAAATTTTGAATGTTGGATTCTTATTCAGTTTATTATTTTTTTTTAAAGTTCGATCTTTTTAGCACTCAGTAGCTTAGACGGAGTTTTATTTTGTTTATAATTTTGAACTTATTTTTTGTCAACAAAGTAATAAAAGTTGTTGTTTTGAGAACAAATAAGGCTGGGATCGCTTCCCAGCCTCGTCCACCTAAAAACTAAAAAGTTTTTTTTTCAGGGCTACTGCCTCTGGCGAGGAATTGACAAATCCTCCAAGGGTATCACTTGTCACGAATAAGTGCTTCTCGTCTAGCCGTTCAGATTTGGCATAAAATTGTAGGTCCCTTCCATTCCTGTCGAAAGGCGCACACAGGAATGGTTGCGAGTTGTTAGTCACTAGGCCCTGGTTCTTCATGAGCCGTTGTGCCACCCGATTTTATTTTTAAGAAAAGGGTACTTAATAACATGTTCTTGTAAAAGAAATGATATCAAAGTCAATATAAATAGCGGGAATCCCGCTATCGGCATACAAAAAAGTTGTAAAGTGGGCAAAAATATAAAGTTCCTTCCTAGTTTCAAAGAAAAGAAACAAATATTATTTTTCATTTCATTGCAATTTAGTAAATTAAATCAAGTAATATATGGTGCAGTGCAGTGCACATTACGTAACACTAATTATTTTATTGAGCAGTTACAATCAATGCAGTACCATCCAAACTGATACTTATCACGATCCTTCTATTTTCAGCATCTTAAAGGGACAGCACGTATTTGCACTTATTGGAGCTGATTTCAATGTCGCACACCCACGAGGCATGACAAGTCACACATCAGAAGTAGAAATCTCTTGGTGAACTGGTTCGATGAATATTTTTAGCACTATTCATTGCTGGTCTCTCAACTGAATCCAAGATTCCCACGAACACCATCCCGTATGGTATCTGCATTTCTTCCTGGTTTCATTTTACTTCATAACATCGAGTTGCGGAATTGCTCAGGCAGAACCATAAGCCAGTGGTACTGCACATCAAACTGGGACATCCGATCCTATCACCAGCTCCACAAATCACAGAAGTAAATAACCTTAAACTAGAAATTGGAAAGATTATACCTACCGATGCCAGAAATGCCATCAGAAACCTCTCCATCAACAACGGAATTGAAGAAGCTATAGAAGCAATGCTGCTCACCATAAAAAACACCTTGCACGCGCAGAAGATACAAAAGTTTTCGATGAACAGCTACTATAGAAGCAATAGAAGCAATGCAGCTCACCATAAAAAACACCTTGAACGCGCAGAAGATACAAAAGTTTTCGATGAACAGCTACTAGCCTTTGTCAGAAGCGATTGATCGACTGTATGAGATTCGACAAGGATTGTAAAAGCTACTTCAAACAATGATAATTCAAATGGATTAATGTATGGTTAATAGCTACTACCAAATGTTGAAGAGTGAACTTAAATGTATTCAAATTATGTTGATTAACGCTCTTCAATGTTACAACTACAACAACCAATTCCAAAAGAAGCCTACAATCCATTGAACCTAGACCCAATTAATGTTAGAAGATCAATAAAATCATTAGCAAATATAAGACAAAAAATGCCAGAAAAAATCAATTTAAAAAAAATGGGAAGTCGCAGCGATTGAGAACAGAGTGAAAGCTTTTGTCGAAGAACATTTCGTGTCAAGCCCACCTTGACACAAAATGTCTAATTCTCGATGAGAAAGAAGAAAAAATGGTACCAATACCGAATGAAGTCGATTGGATAACCGTTTCTGACTGTCCAAGTAAAGAAGCACGGATTCAACATTTGAGCAGAACAGGCGTTCGCTTGGTCTGAAGCTTATTGAGTTGTTCCTCAATATTTTGAGAGCATTCTAAATTTAGCCTTTGCTTTCCTGATTCAGCTGGTTATATCCATAGTTCGGTTTCGCCACAAGTAGAGACACAATACTCCCTATCTGCTAAAGATTCTCTAAAATCTCTACTGATTGTCGAGAAACCTCTATACTTGGATGGATGAAAAAGTTCAAAGGCAGATACTTTTTGGTTTTGCCGTAATGATCTTTAGCCCAAAAACTTCAGTTTGATTTCAGAGTCCACTGAATTCATCCATTTCTAGAAGTCGACAGCGAGCTGCATGCAGTTCATCACTTATCACCAACAGGAACAGTATTGGCGATAGTTACATCACTTTGGACTTCAAACTCTACTGAGAGCCTTCTTTTATGCAGAACGTTACATTCTGATCTATCATAATGTAACCTTGATAATATCAATCAACTTATTTGGGATGTCCCTCCTACTCAAAGAAATCCAGATAAATTAACTATTGACACTGTCGAACGCTTTTTTTAAGTCCATGAAGATCGCATTTGAAGATCGATATTCTACGCACTGTTCGATTATGATCGGCAAGGTGTTGATGTGGTTTATACCAGGAAGATCCAGTGCGGAAAAGTGCCGTCGAGTGTGTATCCAAGGTGGTTTTTTATTCACTCCAGGATGATTCTTGCTATTACCTTGGTCAAATCCGAGTTGGCTTGCTTCGGAAGAACCACGGAACATCCCAGCACACCTTCAGCTACAAGCTGCCATAGCATTATATTAATTTTTCCAAATCAAATTCAAGTTGTGGTTACGTTTCAACCCACACGTAAAATAGTTGCTCCTCTATAAGAAATTTCTCTGGGCGATCCGAAAAAAGCATACGGAAGCTTAAAAAGTTTGAGAGGGATTTACTGGGGATCTGCACCAGAACTTTACTTTGACCTACGGTGACGAAATCATTTCAGCCACTAGCGACTGTACAAAGCACCCAGAATAACACCTCTGGATGAAAATATGATCAATGCTGACAAAAGATTGACAAGCAACCTTATAGCTATCACTTCAACCGCACTATAGTAGTAAGAACCAGCGAAGAGAGATACCCCTATCCACGACGACATAGCGTCGATGGGGCTATCCAATTCTTCTAGGACGCCGCGTCTTACTTTCCCCGTGGGTAGAAGCCACTCTTACCCCACATACCACAAGAAAGATAAATGGGTATAAACAACCAGAGACTCTGCAAGACAAGAAATTGGAAATCGGTTATTGCTAAATCGAAAACATCAAGAAAATCCTCTATATTACTCCTACTCACGAACGTAAAATAAAATCATTTTTGGAAAAGATTGCTTATTCTTATTAAAGCCTAGACGAATACTAGGGGAAACAAATTCTCACAATTATTTAAACGAAAAATTTTATTTGATTTCTCCCTATAGGTAGATACTCATCGAAAGGGTTAACATGTCATTTATGTTATTCAACTAATGGTTTCAAAATTGTTATCAAATAAACTAATGGTCGCTATAGCTTTGTATTATATGTATAGATATGTATGTACCTACATACAATACATATATGTATAACACTATTCATTCCATATGCTTCCTTTTGACCCTCAACAAAGATTATCTCTTCTTATCCTGTTTACCCTTGTCTTGACCGTGGATGCTTGCTTTCTGTAAAACTTTCACCTCTATAATTTAATTTGTAACACTTTCACCAACTAACCAAAGATGTATCCTTTTATCTGTATCTGAAAGACCATTCGACCACAAGTCCATTAAAACACACATGCACCTCACCCGCACTCACTACCTACCAGCAGCCTCCCCCAACCCCTTTCCCCATATGGTTTATCATGTGGTCGACTGCGAATTAAATGTGATACCTCCTTGAACCAACTCAGCCATTCTAGAACATATATACGGCGAGGTAGTTGGTATTGAAAATGTGGTTAAGTGAACTCCTGCTGATAACATTCTCTTCGCCATTTGTACCGGAAACGAACTTTTGTTTTGTTTTCTTGATTTTTTTTGTGTGTTTGTTTCGTTTTGTATAAGGAATTTGCAGGATTGAACTTTTTGTGTTTAGGTAGAACCTAAAACAAATAAGGATATTTGTTGCACACACACAACATTTAGGTATCTAGCACAGTGTGGGTGCTAAAGTCATTAGGTGATAAAAGCATAGGTGAAAAGGAATATTAAATTACAACCGATATCTCTCCATAGAATTGTTTTGTCTTTTCTCCAAAAGTTACCCTAAGTTGTATGTTGTTATATGTTATATCCGCCTATTTGCCCGAAATGACTCACGAGGACTATCTTGCTTGGACCAAAAACGAATAAGTTTCATATATGTACGCAGAGAAAGTTTAATGAATTTAGGACGAAAGTTTTTAGCAAATTAGATTTATATCCTTTTTTTCTCGGCAGGGTTTCTCTCAAGAAACATTACTACTATATGAAAAGTGCGAGTATAGGTACATAATGGCCGCACGTAAATAGGGCCGAAACAGGAACAGGAGTAACTTTAAGGTAAAAAATAAAAAAAGGAGCAGAAATTCAATTTCCAGAAAACCTCTCATTCCATGTATAGAAACCTTATCCCTGGCCAAATTCCATAACATAATTAAATCCTCACAGTGATAAGTTTCTAAAGTCCAATCTGTTCCCTTTTGGCCGACCTTAATTGCAGGGTCTACTTGATAATCTTCTGGACACTCATTACCAGTAGCCATGATGTACCAACTACCTATATACCGTCATCGTTTTGTGTCTTCGTTGTCGTCGTTGAAACAAATAAATTCAAATAATAGTGTGAGAATGTCGCCTTCATCAACAGGGGCTTTAGTCTACTCATAGAAACCTGATCCTTGACCCTTTTTTGTGTCCTTACACACCGGTGGTCAAATTCCATACGGCGTTTGCATATCAAAAGGTGGATTTACGCAGGGTTCTGTCGTGTCCGTTTTATAAAATTCATTTGCTTCAGATTAATTTTGAAATTTTCTGGGAAATTAATTTTTGGGATTTAAAGAATGCCTTATGGAAGCGGGTGTTTTGGTGTATACTAGCTGTTTCGTTACCGTTTTTGTCCTTGTCACCCCTGCTATTCTATTTGGTCAATCCTAATGAAATGTGAATTTACCCAAAATAAGGTGTTCATAGTTCTCGCTTTTAGATTATAAGAGGCAGCATGTGAGGTTTAAAGGGTTAACATACAATATATGTGATGTCGTGGAAGGGTTAAGCGTGTGCCCAGAAGGTATATTAGTAAACCGGTATTAAAATATTTTTGGTTTTGATGAATATATAATGGCAAGGGTGGATTCTTCATCATCTCATACTTTGCAAGAATATTTTAAATAAAAAAGCTTAAACAGGAATTTAAAGATGTTGATGGTTTTAAGGCATTCAATTTTGTAGATATACAAAAAAAGAAACTTTAAAATGTAAGCAAGGCCAACAACCAACTATTACCCACGCCACACGTAGAGAGATTAATACCTACATTGATCCAAATTTATTATATACAAAGGATTCGATTGCCTTTCGCTTTAGCATATACACAACGCATATCTTCACACCATTTTATTGGTAGAATATTGAGCCATTATAATCAATAAACACCTCGCTAGACTAAGTCGACTTTTACGACTAATAAAAGGCAAATTGGTGCACAAATTTCAATCGGATAATCTTTTTGATTTTAAAATATTTTTTTTTTTCAATATCGAAGGATAAGGAATTACTTCTTGGTGGATTGCTTTGTATTGGAAAGTCATTGGCATTTTGTAAATTGTTTTTTTTTTTTTATTTTATTGAATTTATATAAATCGTAACCAAATCTGTTTGTTGACAATGATTTTGGTATTCTAAGGGAAGTACGGAAAAATGTAAACAAAAATTAATTACTTTCTAGGTGAATACAGATTAATGAGGACGTAGTAGCCCGTAGCGTAACGGTTAGTGCGTTGGACTGTCACGCTGAAGGTCTGGTTTCACTTTCCAGCATCGTCCACCTAAAAACTAGAAAGTTTTTTTCAGAGCTATATACTGCCTCTGGCGAGGAATTGACAAATCCTCCAGAGTATCACTCGTCATGAATAAGTGCTGTTAGTCACTAAGCCCTAGTTCTCAACGGGCCGTTGCGCCACCCAATTTATTTATTTATTTATTAGTTTAATGAGGATATAAAGTGTGGGCAATCTAGTGGTTTCTTTTTAAATCATAGGCAGTGTTGCTGCAGTGTTGTTTGTAATAATGCTTAGATGTCAAATATTATAGTGCTAGATCGTATGGGAGCCCAAAAGCAAAATACTAGATTTAAAAATCCATATAAAAACTCCCATATCGATGATTAAAAAACAAACAATAAATAGCCAACATTCATAAGTTATATGTCCTTATATAACGAAAATAAAGAAAACAAAACAAAATTAATTCAAAAATAACGAAACTTAAAACTTTATATGTAAAAAGGTATTAGGAACTTTTAGAGCAAACTATTTTTAAGTAAGAACTAGTTTTAGTAGTTAATTATTTAATTTTAAATCAGTCAGACTTATCAGTTATCACTAGGGAAAGGATTTTGTTAACTTTGCCTATTTTTTTTTTTTGTGATCGTAAGAAAGTATCGACTTTATACTACACGATTCATGTCCTCCCGATTCATAATATATTCATTTTATTTTGCCTTTTTTTGTCTTTTTTACCAGTTAGTACTTTTTTTTTTGCATTTTTTTTATCCGTTAGTGACTTTTTTGACTTTCTTGCTTTTTTTATCAAAGTTAAACGAAAAAATCTTCAAAAAATTCTACAAATACAAACTGCATGTAGTCTTTACATTTCCAGTTTAGATTATTTCACTTAAAAACATGATCCTACCACAATCTAAAGCGCACATAAAACAAATTTGCTTGCCCTCAACATACAAACAAAGAAAGCAGGTAGTGTAGACTTTAGAAAGAGTTACTATGATCTTTTCTCAATAAAATTTCTTGTCCTTTTTTGTTTTTTTTACTCATAAAAACTAGATGAAAACTAGATCGTGCATTTCCTTGCACTACAAATATCAATGAAAATTTAGAAAAATCGAAAGGGCCAATAATTGCAAATGAAGTGTTGAAAAAGTTCACTACTGTTTTTATTGTAAATCGTGGACTTAAAACTGTTGAGCAAGTGCTGTAATAAATGGCAACGTCAACTCCACACTTTCCGAAAACGTTGAAGTGAATGATGTAGAGACTAGAGAGTTTAAAATAGACTCCACTCATTTCTGCTCAAGTAGAAAGACCCTTTAGCTCATTTAAGACGCTATTAAGAGACAATCATAGAAGGCTGTTGCCTGAGAACTTCAAAAAGCTATTGGTAGTTCAATGCTATTATAATTAGACGTTAAGTTATGTTTATATTCTCTTTATTTAATAATTGCCTTTTTTTGCCTTTTTAAGAATTTTTGTTTGCCTTTTTTGATTTGTATAGGTCAGCAAAATCCTTTCGCTGGTTATCACATTCTTTTTTTTATAAAATTACATTCGTTTTAGAAATAAATATCTTATATCTGTTTTATGATTTTAATTAATCAATCAGTTAGCCCAAAGATCTTTATACAAATAATCTTCTTCACCCTTAAGTTTTTCATACTTCGCCGAGAATCCAACTTCCTCTATAACATTTCTTGAAATCTTATAAGAAAAGCAGCATTTATCTTCTATCTTCAGCACCTCGCGTATTTGGAAAATGCTGTTCAATAATTCTTGTCCAATTTTATTACGAATTTTTGTTTTAAGTATATTCGTTTGTCTGAACAGGCGCTCAGCCTCAGCGTTTGAAATGGGAAGTGAAAACAGTCCAATCACAAATCGACCCAGGTGGGTAGGTAGAGATGGCGGTCACAAGCATCCTCGCTCGATACCCAATTAACGCTGTAATGCGCCGTTTTGATCGGATATGGTAATTTCTGTACACCTACGTCTGTTTGCACAACATGACTTGTGGTTACCAGAGAAAGTACCACCCGCCTGTATGACCAGACGCTTTTTTTGGATTTAGACATGAGATGAAACTTATTAAGGATTTGGACATAGGAAAAACACCCGATAGGACCAAATTACGCAACTAAAAACCATCTACACTGTGCCAACTAGGCACTTTGTTGACTGGTATTGAAGCGAAGGTTGGCACAACCGTGTGATCATCCGGTCCTCGTGCACCATGAGCCACCTTCAAACACCAGTAGTCTGCTAGCTCACAGTCAGGAGTTTGAGGAAGAAAATGGTGCAAAAGGAAACCGAAGTTAATTCTAGGTCCATTGAAACTTTCTTGGACTTGAACATAGGAAAACACTCAAAAGGTTCGAAGTTCGCAACTAAGAGCCATCTACACTGTGCCACCTAGGCACTTGTTGACTGGTATTGAAGTGGAGATCGGCCTAATTGTGTGATCGTCCGGTCCTCGTGCACCATGAACCACCTTCAAAAACCATTAGTCTGCTAGCTCGCAGTCATAGGAGTTTGGGGAAGGAAATGGTGCAAGAGGAAACCGAAGTAAATCCTAGATCCATTTCGTCTTGTTGAGAAAAGAAGTCAAATCTTTGATCGTCGTTCCGGAGAGTTCGTTAAGGTCGTCAAAAAAGGGCTTCCCAAAAGATTGTTTCCTCATTCTGGCCAAAGCGGGACATTTACAGAGGAAATGAAAGACTGTTTCCTTTTCCTATTGTAAGGGATGCCAAGCTTCGCTGCATGTTCTCCTATTGGCCAATGTCCAGTGCATGTTGCAACAATCCTTGCTATGTCTCGCCTGGGTCTGCACATTAAGTTAATAGTTCGGACCTAATTCATTAAACTTATTTTCCCCAGTTGCATCTTTAAAAGTTAGTACCTGGAACCTGGATCCAAAACGCATTTGTGTTTTGTGAATTTCGAACTTTTGACATCTCATATATTTCTTAACAGTCTTAGCAGCCACTTTTGTATTGAAATTGATAACAGAGTAGCAGAATAACAGAACAAAAGACCTCGCTGAATAGGCCCAAATGATTGACTTTCCAGATTAATTAATTCATTTCTATTAGAAAAAGTCATGAATTTTGTGAGCATATGTGTGAATCTTCGTGATTTGACGCTATTAAGGTTAAATCACAATATTAATTTAAAAGGTTTTTGCGACCTATAGTGCAGATGTGTTTCGCTCTGACAACAACAATTGAGCTCTTCGGTAAGAATTGTTGTTGCCTTTCTTAGACACATGTTTTTAGTCGATGGCTACCGACGTATTTATAAAATAAGCTGCACTGATGTGCTGCAAATTATATAATTTCCAGGGGAATTTGGTTAAATTCTTGCACCCAGATAGTTGTTGTAATTGCCCGTGGTCTGGCATATTAATAAGAAGAAGATAAACAATAACAATAGAAAAATTGTTTTTGTTTTTTTGTTAAGTGCACTTTTTAATATGAAATATTAATTTAAAAGGTTTTTGCGACCTATAGTGCAGATGTGTTTCGCTCTGACAACAATAATTGAGCTCTTCAGTAAGAATTGTTGTTGCCTTTCTTAGACACATGTTTTTAGTCGATGGCTACCGACGTATTTATAAAATAAGCTGCACTGATGTGCTGCAAATTATATAATTTCCAGGGGAATTTGGTTAAATTCTTGCACCCAGATAGTTGTTGTAATTGCCCGTGGTCTGGTAATTGTCGATGTGCTGCAAATTATATAATCGTCGGTAGCCATCGACTAAAAACATGTGTCTAAGAAAGGCAACAACAATTCTTACTGAAGAGCTCAATTGTTGTTGTCAGAGCGAAACACATCTGCACTATAGGTCGCAAAAAACCTTTTAAATTAATATTTCACATTAAAAAGTGCACTTAACAAAAAAACAAAAACAATTTTTCTATTGTTATTGTTTATCTTCTTCTTGTTAAATTACAATGCTTTATAATTTTTTAAATAATTGTATCATCAAATCAATGATTTGAAATCATTATTGGCATTCAAGAATACAAAAAATAAAAACAAGAATGCCAGAAAATAATTTAGCATAATTTTAAAATTTCATAATGCTTTTCTCTTCTATAAAATGCTAGATCCAGCATTAATAATGCCGTTATGGGAACACTGATCATAGGATATCTTGACACTGACAACTCTTTCCCGCTCGAAATATTGACAGAAAATCGGGGAACGAAATGAGTCACTTTACGCTTAAGCAATATTGGGAAATATTGTTTGTGGCACCATGCCACACACTACACATTAAATTCCACAATCGATCTTTTGCGCACCAAAATCCCAAATCGTGTTATCAGCCGTCCTGGCGATGCCAATTGGCCGCCTCAGAGCTGCGATTTAAACCCTTTGTACTTTTTGTGTGGAGAACCGTGAAGGACCGATGTTATGCCAACAGTCCGAAAACGATTCAAGCACTAAACGTAAGGCCAATATCATGCAAAGCAATCCGTGAGACAAAGCCCGAAACTATAAAAAAATCTTCCAAAATTAGAGTGACAGAATGCGGTGTGGATTTAACTAGACGTCCAGTAAAACAGCTTAATAATCGGGGCTAATGCGGTTAATCTAGGTCAGAGAAACTTTTTTTTAGATGTTTTTGATCTAACTTTTGACAGCGGAAACTTAAATATTAGAAAAAAATAACCGTTAGAGCTGCAAATTTGGTGTTTGCGCAGCAAATTGGCATTTCGGAAGCTATAATTTCTCCCAAAAGGAAAAACTGAAAATCTCAGTATTTAATTAAGATTTGGTCCGCAAGTTTCAGCGAACAGAAACTGCGCTTTCAAACTTGAAATTCAAATACCCATAAAAGATACAGAATTGATTTTCGCTCAACAAATTAGTATTTAAAAAGGTACAAATTTGGCCATCAAAGGAATCCTTATCTTCAAGTTTCAGAATTATTTTAGAGTTAAAAAAAAACTATTTTAGGTACAAAATCGAGTTTTTCACAGCTGAAGAGCATTTGAAAAGCTACTTATTTGAGTACCAATCAAACTTTGTAACTAGCTTATATGACAACAATGTTTAATAAAAATCTTAAGTGCCGTTTTCGGGATTGGAAGCTTTCCGTTCTTTGGTGAGCTATAGAAGGAAAATTCAAATTTTACATTTTTAGTATATACAGGGTGCCCCCCTAAAGAATGAAACGCCTCATAGTAGACTTTATGGCCGTCTTGAACACTGATACATAAAAGTTCTATTCCAACCACAAGAAAAGATACATGCATTTTTTTGTTCAGTGCATTATTTTTTGCCTTACTTACATTTTTGAATACCACGACTACAAGTGAATGAATTCCACCGTTTTTTTTTTCGTAGCAATATTTTTCAGAACATTAGTAGAAAAAAATAATAAGAACTGTTGGACTTCTTAGAGAAAAAAATTATTTAACTTTGATTTTTAATGCAAACTGTGAAAGAAAATAATTTTTGAAAAAGTTAAATCATCTCCGATGTAAAAAAAAAATGCATGAATACCTAAGTGGCCAACCATATCTAGCTTGTTATTGTATCTAGAATCAATAGCAAGTTATTGGTAAAAATCTGCAATACTAGAGGCAATTTAACAAAAACAAAAGTTTTAAAAATTAACACAGTAAACGTGAAAATAATGTCATGCGTTGAACATGGTAGATTATTGATTGATTGCCTGTTTTTATGATGTTGTCCTAATGATAAATCAAAGCTTTTAACTTCTAGGACCGAGTGCAACATTACTAAAAATGTCAACAGAGTTCAAAAAACGGTTGAATTTTCGAGGTTGTTTTGAGTTATACCTCTTCAATTGGGCTTTAACAAAACCATCAAATATTTTGTTGCTTGCAATTAGTTTATTTGTTATTATTGCCTAAAACATAATCTCAGCTAATTTTCAGTCTCGTCTCGGTCTCGTATAATTAAGTCTCGTCTCGGTCTCGTCTCCGAAAATACGATTTCCGGACAAACTGTTGATTATTGGAACGAAATATTTTTGATTTATATGATATGAAATTGGATTTTTTAATTTATTAAACTCTCTGTAAATTTCGGTCCAAATATACAGTCCCGTCTCGGTCTCGTCTCGGTTCCTTAAAAAGGCAGTCTCGTCTCATCTCGTCTCGGTCTTGTCATGCGAGACCTAGACTTTTCTCGTCTCGTTGCCGAGCTCTATTATGTATGGTTCATCTCGGGTTGTTCATATCCGATTGTCTTTGTGGTGGGATTCGGGGTAAGGGCTAGTAGCCACGGTGGTAGTTTGACGCTGCGTCCTCGTAGAATTGGAAAGCTTCGTCGCCGTTGATAGAAATAATTCATTCGTCCAGTATTGCTGTTACATCCATGTATCGTGGCTCGGGGTATCTCTCTTCGCTTGTTATGGTTTATCACTATTGGGTTCGGATGATTGCAAAGATTGCTCGTCAATCTTTTGGCAACATCGATCATGTATTTGTCCAGGTCAGCAGGATTTTCCTCTCAAACATTTCAAGCTTTCTTTTTTTTTTTTGGAAATAGTAAATAGCCGTATGTGATGATCGATCTGAGAAGTTGCTTATAGAGAAGCAGCTTTGTGCTCTGGTAAAGTCTATTCCTTTTCCGCATTAGATGGTGGATTCGGTGGAAAGCCTTATTAGTTTTTTTCAGAGTAACTGCTATATGTATACGTGCGGGTTTAAACGTAACCTCTGCTGAAAGTGTATACCCAGGAATTTCACTAATGGTTTGGTCATCAGTTGCGATCTGTCCGGCAGTTAAGTATAACTCACTCACTCAAAAACTCATATTGACACTTGAAAGAAATTTTTCTCTAGAGTGAAACAATAAGTTTGAAAATTAAATCACACAAAATTTGTTTTTAGTTTTCAATATTTTTTTTTTAAATATGCAGTGATCGGTAAAACAAAAATTACCCACAGTGTGTAAATGCATGTCTCAGGTATATTCTGCACATCTACGCACCCATGGCTTTCTAACCATATAAAATTTATCGAAATCGGTTGGATACTTTTTGAACAAATGGTACCACAATTTTTTTTAAGGCTATTTATAATAAGTATAATGTTGTGGCAGCTTGTGTCTGAAGGGGTGTTGCGCTGTCCTTCGGGTCTTCTGAAGCAAGCCAGCTCCGATTTAGCTGAGTTGACTTTGATGCCCCATCTTGTGTAGAATTGCCACAGGCGTCGAACGTGTTCTTCTACTTTTCGGGCTGCAATGATTGGGTAGGTACATAGATTTGGCATAGGTTAGTGAGTCATCCACATAAAGCAAATTCATTGCACTGTTGGTTTGAGGCTGATCCGATGTGTATAATGTTATAGAGGTATGGTCCCAGTTTGGATTGGAATAAAAAAAAAAAAAAAAAAAAAAAAAAAAAAAAAAAAAAATAAGTATGGTCCCAGTTTGGATCCTTCACCAACTCCCGCTGTGATGGTTTTGGTTTGCGATTGGCTGTTTTCGATCTACACGATGAATGATCTGGAATCGAGAAAACTGAAAATTATTTTTATTAGTGTACCTGGAAAATTAAAAATGGTTAGTTGTATATTAGTCGCCGTATCCATTTGCTGTCGAATGCTTTCTCTATATCTAGGAAGCAGCCAACAGCAACCTGATAGTTGTTGAGGGTATAAACAACGTCGTTTTGGGACCTCAAGTGGCCACAAATTTTCCGCCAAAATAAGGGACGTACAAATGTCACTAAACCGGAAAAGGACTTCGTTCATTTAATTAAAATTTCACACACAAGTATTTCTTAAGAGTGCAAAAACTAACAGTCAAACAGTAAATACAGTCAAACTTCCATAACTCGAACTTTGATAACTCAAATTTTGTATAACTCGAAATTTACTATGTGGCAATAGTGTTTAAAATTTAAATTCCCTTTATTATTTCCCTCTTAACTTGAGCTTCTATAACTCAAAATTCTTTATAACTCGAACAAAAAAATGACTCGTTGTTGTGATATATTTTCCGCGAACTTTACGATGTATTTATGATTAGGATGGCGAATTACAATTCGCAAAACACAAGTGGATTTTCCGAATCCAAACAATTATTAACAACCGAAATTAAAAGAAAATGCACCAGACGATGTGCGTCGCGACAATTGAAATTGGAAATAAAATGACAGTTCCGATTAGGGTCGTTCGCTCTATCACAACTGACAGCAGGTTAAGTGCTGCCACCCGTAGCTCAGTGGTGGGGTGGATTCAACTCACGTTGAATTCGATTGATCGACTCGATTAATCGAAAAGATATCAAAAGTGAAAATTATTTAATTAATTAATTGGAAAATCAACTACAGTGGTCCAATTGATGAAAAATGGGCGCCAGGAAGTTTTTCTTTACAAAAAAAAAGGTGAAACTTACCAAACCTGAAACAACAAAAATTCTCTTTTTTTGAATCAAAACAAAAACACAAGAATTAAATTTCTAATAGGGAAAGCTGATTTTATTAGGGAAACCTTTCTAATTATAGGTGCAAAACCCTAAACTTTTTCAATAATAATATAAGATTAACAAGTGACTTTAGAGATCGGCAGAGGGCCAATTTTCCAGAGATAAAAATGAAATTGAAAATTAAAATTACCACAAATTACAAGTTAACACTATGGTGCGCTACAAAGAACATAAAGAAAGGTCACCTTGGGAAAGTTCCCGAAAACACAACGTATTCTAATACGGTCGCGAGTCCCGCAATTTCGGGAGAACAAAGGCACGCAACGAAGGCCTAACGGGGTACGATCTTTGTAAGGCCACAAAATAAGACGAAAGGAGAACTTTCTAAACACAAATTCACACTAAAACAAGGAATACTTAGCTTCGATAATTAGATCTTGCCTCCACTCCTCGAACAACTTTATCGTTATATCGCCTCTGACAGAAAAATCTCCTCCTGATAAAAATCCTGTTCCAATCTCCCAGTCTAGAGTTTCCAACCAGATTTTCCTTTTCTCTTTTTACTTTCAACTTCACCGACCTCAAAATTTCCAATTCGTATATCTACGAGTATAATTTTTCGCTTTTCACTTTCTGAACCAAACTCTTTCGTAGCTTATTAAAAAGTGTCTTGTCATGGCGAACTCGCCTCGGCCATTTCCGTCACTTACTATCTTGCCATCTCTTTCAGATCGTCAGTGCGTGTGGTATTCGGTCACAGTCTTACTGCAAACCCTTGCATATCGGCTGAGATGTACGCTGTAGTCGAGCCAAGCCACACATGCGATCTCTTTCCAAAAGTGGCTCAATGGACGAGTTCAGTCAACCCTACCGTCAATTACAATTGGTATAAAAAGTAAACGAAAAATTACACATTTACACGTAAAGTCCCCAGCCCAAACCGGGCCAAACTAAAACTTGGAGGAAAATATTCTGCCAGATGGGAGATGGGACTGCCGTCATTTTCGAAATAGAAAGATGAGACAGGATCTGATCAATTCCGCGAAAGTTAAATTATTCTAAACCCGTAGACCTTCGTGCAGAGTAAAGGGGATAGGGAAACACGTCGCAAAGTGTTCAAGACACTTTAGGTTGGGCATTAAGCCATACTAAATTTACGTTGGTGTGAACTAGGTGTCGCACATGTCGTTGAAAATGGGTCGGATTCATCATGTTATCTTCCCGTGTGAATCATCTGTCTCACACTCAAGATTTATGGTGACCACCTGTCACACTGTGGCTGTCAAGGTATTGTATAATTGTTGGTGTGGACCGCCTGTCACACACATATAAAATATAAAGTTTTTGTGGACCGACCGTCACACAATTCCCTCTTGAGTTGATGTTAACCTGCTTGAGTTGATTTTCCAAAACACTTTAAGAGCAGGTCTCTGGTTGATGGAAACCAGGTATTTACTGAACTCTTAGAGCATTTTGGAGCCACAACGAAAGAGGAAGGACTAAAATGTGTTAATGATAATTAATAGGCTAGTGAAACTTGTTGTGGTAAAATTTACCGCAACATCGTACATTGAGTAAGTCCAATTTTATGGAAAATCCTGTGTACGCTTTCAATTCTATTTTTTGAAAAGAGGCTATAGACCAAGAGCTGGCAACACATTTTTCGACCCTATCGGTACATGGATGAAACTTTGGTCACTGAAAGATTGAAGGCCGTCAAACACAAAAACCTTTCTTATTTTATTTTATGTGGTTTGGTATTAAAAGTAAAGGTATGACATGTATTTTTAGTCTACCAAGGCCCAACTCGTTAAGATAAAGTGTAAGACTTGACCTAATACTAACCTGATTTCGAAAAAAAAATATTAAATTTTTAATGATGAGTGTGTAGTTTCAACTATTAATGGCCACTTGTACCAACAAAAACTCACATTCACTTACTCTAGACTCAAATAATTAAAAATTAAAGTAGGTACAGACAATTTTTGTAGAATAAAATATGACCCACAGTATGTAAGTGCATGTCTAATGTATGTATATTCTGCGCAGCTCCGCAGCTATGGCTTCAAACCATTTAAAATTTATCGAAATCGGTTGCACTTTTTCAGATGATGGTAAGTCAAAATTTATTTAAGGCTATTTACATAAGATTTCATAGCAAGCTAATTTTATTTTACTCAACATATGTTTAATTTTTTATTAAATTCACTAAATGAAGTATAACTCCGTCAGCCTATGATAATTGACAGTCACTAGCTCGAGCGTGCTTATTTTTATTTCGATTTCACGCACTTCAATCTAAATTCTATTTGCTCTTCATGCTGTTTCATTGTGATGATTTTAAATCGATCATGTTCAGCAATAATCAACTTGATTGATAGCTGATCAGTCCATTTTATCGCAAAATAACTCAATCTTAAATTTCATGGGATAGCTGCAAATGCCTAGCGTGTTCGATTGGGAAATTAATTAGTCCTATCACTGTCACACCTGTTAACACTTCTTAAACAAAACAAAAAAGAAGAAGCTCAAAAAAATTCGCGCTCAGGAGTTTTTTTCTTTTTAAACTTTTACAGGGTGTGTTCATGAAGAAAATTATTATTTGAATTGACACCAAATATCTATACCTAATGATTAAATGCTCCATTTAATCGTGACCTTTTATATCTTATTTAAAAGCTTATGATTTTGAAACTTGTCGGAGAAAACAACTTAAGGAAACTTTTTTCTTAAAAAAGCAAAATAAAAATGTGTCAAATTTATTTTAGCGGTCTATGTTTCAGATCGAAGAACATTAAGATCGAGTGGCACAGAACTTCTTAGAATATATTTTAATGTTAGATTTAAATGATAAATTGAATTAGTTCCAAACCGATTTCTCAACCTTCACTTTTACGTTTCTCTTAAGTTTCAAAATTTCAATCCCTTTAAACCCTTAGCATCACTTTCGCCACTATACACGACTTAAGAACATTCTTGCAAAACAAATGGTAATTTAATGCAAGATGTCATCTGAGATCGCATTATTCAGTATCACACAAATTTACCGCAAAGGAGACAAAGGCAAAAAACATTCCTCGGAGACCAAATCCAAATGTTCCCTAATACATAGAATATATGCTATATTGTCTATAGAATTTTTGCTATATTGTTAAACAAAGTCCTTATGACAAAAAAATACATAAAAACAACAACACAAAAGTATCATTTCTTGAATCTGATCCAAGTTCTTCGCTTCCATTTCTTCTGCGTAATAGAAAATTAAAATAATCACTCACCTTTATTTTCGTTGCCAGAAAACAGCAAAAATAAATAAGTTGTTTTATTCAATTTTGCCTACCCAACACCATCAAGTAGAATAGACCAAAGACCACCTTGTACTGGCATGTAGACTCATTGTCGTACTTTAGAAACTGACAATGGCGACAGTATTTCTCATACGATTAGCCCCATTTCCGTTGAAGGTGTTTGGACGCCAATCTTTTTGTGTTGTGTTGTTGTTGTGTTGGATACCTCTGGCTCTGATTGTTCTGGTAATCGCATAAGGTGCATTAATGCAATGTGCATACAACATCACAACAATTAGAGACTGATGGGAGCACTAGTCTTGTTGTCGTGCTACACATGTAGACGACGTGTCTGCTCCAAATACCAAACTAAATGGCGTGAAAATCACCTTTCAGGTGACAATTGCGGATTGCAAATTCTTTCGAAAAGCTTTTTTTTTTATAAATGTGACTTGGGATTTATAGAGACATTGTTGTTTTATTGCGCGGATCCTATGGCTGTGGACGGCTATTTTCGGGAACTCGTGCTTATACTTGGTTGTTTGTCATCAACCTGTCTGTAGGGTGTTAAGATAGATAGGTTCCTGTTGTAGTCGTTTAAAATGTCTGTTTTGAATTTGATTGATTTAATGGGATCATGTTGCAACACCGGACCTACTCTACTAATATGAGGTGCAATCAATTGAATAGATTTGAAATGCAGCTGTGAACCTGTTATAAAGATAGACAAATTCCTTATATTCATTGAGACGTAAATTTGAATTAATTAAATGTAGAAGCACATAATAAACTTTTGCACTCTGGTTAATATTACGACAGAAACTCAAACTTGAAGACGTTTTTTTTCGGGAAGTTCATATTTTTATTTGAAAAATAGGATCAAGATCTTGTTTAATCATTAGTCCATAGTTTAACTTTCTACAGAATAATATCTCTGGGCGAGGATCGAAAAGCATAGGTAAAGGGTTATTCTTTATGAAATCAGAAAAATTTAATAATAAAATATTTTGCCTCTGTTTAAATTCAACGTCACACCGCCTCTCCCACTTAGAACAATTATAATGTTCATCTTTTTCCTCTTACCTAATTTATTTTTAAATTGATTCAAATTTGATTTTTGATTTTGAAATTTCTGGGGTGTACTTGTGACTTCTTTCGTTCCCAACGCATTTGAGAACTTTGAATTCTAGTTATGAGTTAACTTTTAAAATTTCGAGGTGAAACATGACAAAATATGGCTCTGAACCCTTTAGCACCTCATATATGGGATATTAGCAAATAAATTATGCCATCTAAAAGGTCAGTAAATGGTCAAAAAAGGTCAACTTGTTTCAGAAATTGGTCTTTTGATTGCAACACTGAATCCAACACTTTAAAATTCATTAACAAAAAAGAAGTCTCCGTACATCAATAGAATTTACCTAACGGGTGATTCACCTAAAGTGTAACAAAAAGTCAGAGCTCGTAGGTTGGGGTCAAGACAATCAAAAACTCGTATAAGAAAGGGTGTGTCTATTACCCCCACCCCCGTTGAGGCAGGAGGGCAAATATCAAAAAACATTGACATTAAACAGAAAAAAAATTATTAAAAAACAGCGGTAACACGTACAACAACGTGTTACACTGTTTTGCAAACCCAGAAATCCCTTCTTTTATATTATTTTTAAAATTCAATGCTCCAATCAATTCCTAATCAACCACTGAAAACCGGATAGCTCTAGACAATTTACTTTTCCAAATAAACTTATAACTTCAACTCAAATTTTGTAATTAAAAATACTAGAAAAACGAAGCTGAAATGATCATTTGGCCGGATTCTTCTTGGTTGGCTCATAATTTTATTAGTTTTTGAAAAGTAAAAGGGGTAGAGCCATCCGGTTTTCAGTTGTTGACTGGGAACCGATTGGGGCATAGAATTTTGAAAACTAAAATTGTACCTAACAAAGTAAACTTTTGAAAATTAGTTTGAAATTTTTTTATTCAGTTTTTTTTTTTTTCTTTTTCAAAATTTTAAGTTTGAAAATTAATTTTTCGGAAACTGTTTATAGTCTAGGAGCTATAACCCCTTCCCGTAAGCACTTGAATGTCACCTCAGTTTGAGGGTGTTTTTTATGTTTTCGGGGGTGGGGAATCCGAATCCAGAGTTGGTTTTTGCAAAATCCGGTGCGAAGTCATTGTTATTAACGAATTTTGATGCATTTGTGTAATGCCATAAAAGTTATTTATGTTAGGAAAAAATGATCCGAGTAAATTTTGTTCTTTATTTTCTAACGAAGAAATTTGTTTTTTATTAATGTAAATCGGTTGATAATTGCCCAAGATATTACCAATTGTTTCTTAGTAGGGAGGGCGCGCGCTTAATTGAGGGAGCGCGAGACGGAAGAATTTGTTTTTTAGGTGAACGGTCACAGTTATCGTGAAAATTTTCTCTATATTCTGACAAACATTTTCGTTTGTAGATTGTCTCAATTGAATAATTAAATTCGGAGATATACACAGAAACGTAGACTTAGGATAAGATTTTTCACATTCACATGGTTAAAGAAGCCCAATTTACTCAAATTTTAACACGATAAGGCATAAAACAAGTATTTTAATTTTATACTCCTGATTTTATCTAATAAAAGCGTTTTTCAATTTTTTATTTATAGCGTCTTGTTTTAAGATATTCATTTTTTTAAGGCATGACAGATTTATTTCACATTCCACTTTATATAATAACAGCTTGTGCTTTTACAGGGTGATTTCCATAAGGTGTCATAAAAGGCTAAGTAGGTTGGAATTAGGCAAGAAAAAATCGTATGGGAGGGGGATCTATTTCCCCCCGTTTAGGCGAGAGGGGCAATTTTCAAAAAAAATCACTTTAAAACAAAAAAAAAAAAAATATTAAAAAATTACGGTAATACCTACAGACCCATGCTATAGCATTTTGAAAAGAAAAAAGTCTATTCTTAAATATCATTTTTAAATTAAGTTGTTCAAGTGAACAGCTTTTAAAAAATTAATTTTCAAACTCAAAATTAAAAAAAAAAAATTAAAAAAAATTCACACTAAATTTTACGTTATTAAGTACTATTTTTGTTTTCAAAACTCAATGCTCTTATTAATTTGTAGTCAAATACTGAAAACCGCATGGTTCTAGGACTTTGACTTTCCAAGATGTTAAAAAATAAATAAACTATCATCTTAGTATAAACAAAAAAAACGAGGTTGTTGATATATCAACTGGTTGCTGAAATGATCATTAAGCCGGATTCTTCTTAGTGTGATGAGGAATTTCTTCATTTATTTGTTCATATCTTGAAAAGTCAAAAAAACACGTTCTTCCGTCTCGCGCTCCCTCAATTGAGCGCTCGCCCTCCCTACTAAGAAACAATTGGTAATATCTTGGGCTTATCAACCGATTTACATGAATAAAAAACAAATTTCTTTGTTAGAAAATAAAGAATAACATTTAGTCGGAACATTTTTTCCTAACATAAATAACTTACAAAAATGCATCAAAATTCGTTAATAACAATGACTTCGCACCGGATTTTGCAAAAACCAACTCCGGATTCGGATTCCCCACCCCCGAAAACATAAAAAAACACCCTCAAACTGAGGTGACATTCAGGTGCCTACGGGAAGGGGGTATAGCTCCTAGACTATTACTACAAAAACTTTATTTAAAAACAATATAAAAGAAGGGATTTCTGGGTTTGAAAAAAGTATAACACATTGTTGTACGCTGTTTTTAATAATTTTTGTTCTGTTTTAAGTCAATGTTTTTTGATAATTGCTTCTCCTGCATCAACGGGGGGTAATTAACTCCCCCCTTTCTCATACGAGTTTTTGATTATCACGACCCCACTTCTTTTTTGTGAATGAATTTTAAAGTGTTAGATTCAATAAATTTTGATTTAATTTTTTCGAAATAAAAATGTCAGTTTTATTTTTTTTAATTAAAAGTATTTCTTTCATTTATAGTCACTTTCTCTCAAATTTAAGTAGTACTTTAAAGAATATTTTTGAAAATAATAAAAAGTTGAATATTTACGGAACCTTTTTGACTAAGCGTAAATAAAGACTTTAAATTCGCGTTCTCAATTTTATTTCTTAAAAATGTTTTCAAAGTTTCATAATTTAAAAAAAAAAAATATTTTTTTAAAAAACCACTACAACGATTTTTAATTTTTTTTTTCCATAAACTTTTATGAGTTCTAAAAATTAATTGTCAACTTTTTTGTTTAGTTAACGACATATGGTTTACCAACTACTAAAACTAGCTGATCTTTTATGAAGACTTGGTGGACTTTAAAACGATATACTATTTTTTGCGAGTACCACATAAATAGGTTAAAATCACGCGTGATATTGTATAACCTTAGCCATTGACTTGAAATTTTCTATGGCTGACCAGTTTCTGAAACTAGCTGAATTTTGTCTACTCTTTTTTACCAATCACTTATATTCTAGGTGGCATTCTTTGTTGTAGTAGCTCGTAGTAGCGTAGTGGTTAGTGAGTTGGTCACGCTGGAGGTCTAGGTTCACTTCTCAACCTCGCCAACCGAGGAATTGACAAATCCTCCAAGAGTATCACTTGTCATGAATAAGTGCTTCTCCTTTACCCGTTCGGATACGACGTACAATTTTAGGTCCCCTCCATTCCTATCTAGACGGGCACACAGGAATGGTTGAGAGTTGAAAGTCACTAGGCCCTGGGCTGGAGCTGTTGCGCCACCCAATTTATTTATTTATATTCATCTCCTTTTGCGTTATGATACATTAGGATTTCTTGGGTCAATGTCCGTTTTTGGGATTTATATATCTAGCATACATATGTTATGTACCTACACAAATTATAACTATTCGAAACAGTTTTGTAACCAGTTGTAAAGACACAAATCTGACAACTCATCAAAACCAAATAATAAACACCTCAGAACTCATAAACCACAAATTCTTGAAAGTAAATTCGAATCACTTAAAGTTTTGAATTTCTCTAAACTGCAACAATTTAATGCTTTCCAGACAATTAGTTGTATTCAAATATATATTTCACATTCCTACTTATAGGTAGATAGTTTTTTCTAAAACACTAAAAGTAAAATAATGAAAAAGAAACCAAATTCACTTGAACATATTCATCAAAGTAAATTTCAACGTCAAAACATATTTCCATGAAAAGAACGTTCCTCATACGTGTCGGCCGTTGCGCCGGCCGTTTTAGCTAAACAGATGTTCTGGTCCACCAAATCCCCTGCATCTACATATACCTACAGAATGCATATTTTCAGAGCCCTGAGTACCGAAAAGCATTGCATTTTGCATACATCATAGCGAGAGACAACTTTGTAATTAGCCATTTTGTTACACCATCAATCATCATCCTTTGCGCATATCTGGGAATATCACGTTCATGACTGCCGTCACTTCTTTGATTGTCAGTTTTTCCTTAGTGTTGTAGGTGTTTTTCGTTCTAAAATTTTGTTTGCATTTTTTTTTTTCAGCAAAAACTCAGACGTGTACTCCTTGGAACTACTTCACCTCAGACTGAGACTCTTAGTTGTGACACTTTAAGTGTTGCAAATATTTATTTATGTTGCGGCTGCATTCTTTAGGTCATTAAAATGAGATGTAACGATTTGTTGCATGGTTGGCAAGAATGCAACTTTCTTCGTGGAAAATATATTTATTTCGATTCTGTGAAAAAAAAGAAATAGTTTTTTGGAGATTCATAGAGAAGATTGTTGCTTAAGGTACTTCCTGATTCAATAGGGGATCGATGGTTATAAAACCAATCCATCTAGTTGATTGGGATCAACCAACATGTTCTTGTTTAATCAAACAAACATCACTGATAAACAAAAACATCTGATTTTGGAAATATTTATTTCGAAAATTACTTTTGATGTGAATAGAAAAATAACAAAAATCTATGACTATAGGGTTAGGGTTAAGGAAGGCTATATACTAAGATTCATATCACATCTACATTTTTCGTGTGATCCCAAAATTCAAAGATGCATAACCAAGTAGCAAAAAAAAGAGAAAACACTTTGTAAACATTACTTACGACATACAGGGTGTCCCGTAAGTAATGGATAACCCTGAAATGCCACATAGTAGACTTTATGACCATCCTGAAAACTGATAAAAAAAAGTTCTATCCCAACCACAAGAAAAGTTATATGCATTTTTTTGTTCAGTGCATTATTTTTTTTCTTATTTTACATTTTTGAATACCACGACTACAAGTGAATGAGTTCCATCATTTTTTTTTGCAGGAATATTTTACATTACTTGTGCCAACACATAAGTAGAAGAAATTATTATAACTGTTGGACTTCTTAGAGAAAAAAATTATTTAACATTGAATTTCAATGCAAAATGTGAAAACAAATAATTTTTGAAAAAGTTAAATCATAGCTGGTATAAAAAAAATGAATGAATACCTGATTGGCCAACTATTTTAAAAATATGCGCGTTAAATGCAGATTTCAAAATGGTATTACTTATTATTATATCTAGAGTCAATAGCAAGTTATTGGTAAAAATCTGCAATACTAGAGTAAATTTAGCAAAAATAAAAGTTTTCAAAATTAGAACAGTAAACGTGAAAATAATACCAAGCGTTGAACATAGCAGATTTTTGAATTATTGGCTGTTTCTACGATGTTGTCCTAATGATAAATCCAAGCTTTCAACTTCTAGTGCCGAATGCATTATTGATAAAAATGTCAAAAAAGTGCAAAAAACGGTTACATTTTCGAGCTTGTTTTGAATTTTACCTGTTCTATTGGGCTTTAACAAACCCATCAAATATTTTGTTGGGTGCTATTTTTTATTTGTTATTTTTTCTAAACAAAAGTTTTTGAGCCAGCTTTTAATCACATGATCACTAAGTTAGAAAACAAAAACAAAAATAGATAATTTTTTAATTTTTTTTTTATTTAAAGCAAATGCTCAAACTGTTTTCCACCCACTCTTATACAGGTTCTGCACCTCCGAATAAATTAACGTCTTAGTGAACGTGCAAGATTTTGCTCAGAAATTTGTAATGCAGCTGCCTCCACACGATTTCTTAGCTCCTCTAAAGACCTGATCGGCTTGCTGTATACGATTACCTTAATGCATCCCTTAATAAAAAAAATCAAGTGGATTTAGGTCTGGTGAATATAAATATCATACCTTTCACCTAACACGGGTGCAAACTCTCCAGCCGCAAGATTTTGAAACGAGAATGAGTTTTTGTCGACAAATGATAATGAAAATTGAAGAAGATCCGCAGTTTTTTGACAAAATTCTTTGGAGCGATGAGTCGACATTTAAAAGAGATGGCTACACTAATCTCCATAATCTCCACTTCTGGGCACTACAAAACCCAAACATCATGACGCAAGACAGGTCCCAGTACCAATTCAAAATAAACTATTGGACTGGGATTCTCAATGGGAAAATAATTGGACCCTTTGAGTTGCCGGGGATTTTAACTGGCCAAGGTTATTTGGAGTTCCTCCAAAATGATCTCCCAACCTTGCTGGAAGAAGTGCTCAAGAACTAAAGGAATCCCATTGGCTTCAAAATGATGGTTGTCCAGCATACTATGCTGTGCCTGTGCGGGCATATTTAAATGCCAGATATCCAGGCAGATGGATAGGACGTCTGGGACCAATTTTATGGCCACCCCGTTCACCAGACCTAAATCCACTTGATTTTTTTTATTGGGGATGCATTAAGGAAATCGTATACAGCAAGCCGATCAGGTCTTTAGAGGAGCTAAGAAATCGTGTGGAGGCAGCTGCATTACAAATTTCTGAGCAAAATCTTGCACGTTCACTAAGACGTTAATTTATTCGGAGGTGCAGAACCTGTATAAGAGTGGGTGGAAAACAGTTTGAGCATTTGCTTTAAATAAAAAAAAAAATTAAAAAATTATCTATTTTTGTTTTTGTTTTCTAACTTAGTGATCATGTGATTAAAAGCTGGCTCAAAAACTTTTTGTTTAGAAAAAATAACAAATAAAAAATAGCACCCAACAAAATATTTGATGGGTTTGTTAAAGCCCAATAGAACAAGTAAAATTCAAAACAAGCTCGAAAATGTAACCGTTTTTTGCACTTTTTTGACATTTTTATCAATAATGCATTCGGCCCTAGAAGTTGAAAGCTTGGATTTATTATTAGGACAACATCGTAGAAACAGCCAATAAATCAAAAATCTGCTATGTTCAACGCTTGGTATTATTTTCACGTTTACTGTGCTAATTTTGAAAACTTTTGTTTTTGCTAAATTTACTCTAGTATTGCAGATTTTTACCAATAACTTGCTATTGACTCTAGATATAATAATAAGTAATACCATTTTGAAATCTGCATTTAACGCGCATATTTTTAAAATAGTTGGCCACTCAGGTATTCATGCATTTTTTTTATACCAGCTATGATTTAACTTTTTCAAAAATTATTTGTTTTCACATTTTGCATTGAAATTCAATGTTAAATAATTTTTTTCTCTAAGAAGTCCAACAGTTATAATAATTTTCTTCTACTTATGTGTTGGCACAAGTAATGTAAAATATTCCTGCAAAAAAAAATGATGGAACTCATTCACTTGTAGTCGTGGTATTCAAAAATGTAAAGTAAGAAAAAAAATAATGCACTGAACAAAAAAATGCATATAACTTTTCTTGTGGTTGGGATAGAACTTTTTTTTATCAGTTTTCAGGACGGTCATAAAGTCTACTATGTGGCATTTCAGGGTTATCCATTACTTACGGGACACCCTGTATATGGACTCTGGTTGGTACATATTCCGCATTTTGGTATCCATTTTTACTCAAACCAGAAGCAAATGGAAATTCGAGGTGCTTCCTTGGACACATAACACCCGTACGCATTTTTCAAATCGTAATCCTCGCATAAAAATTCTGCGACACGATTTCTATTAAAGGATTTTATATATTTAGAAATCATCCACCGGTCTTCAGACTCGGTCGGTTAGGTGGTGGCTGTGCGAATTGTTTTATTTTTTTTTTTTCCAAGGGATGAGATAGGAACGCAGTCTAAGAGCTAAGGAAAGCGTCTTTTTTCTCTCAATGTCCTGACAGGAGGACCATTTGGTTGAAGTTGTAAAAAGCATACTTTAGTGAGTGCGGAATTTAAAGCACATCAAAACGGTGCGGTCGGTGATGCCGCTGGCTGTATCAAACGGGGGCCGCTTACAAAATTTATTTTTATTATATAAATATGTATAGTAACGACAAAACAAATCAACCGTCAGCATCAGGATATGTGTTTGCATAATCACGGTAGCATATTTTCTGCAAAATTATACTCGACCGATTAGCATAAATATTGATGTTGTCTTTGAGACTGTTGACACATACTCATTGATGAAATTTCGAAGTCAAAGGTGTCCACTTTGTTACTAACGGTAATGTGGATGATTTAAAGTATAACATATGGTTTGAGAATTTTGTATTCCAACAATTCCCATTCCCATTATATAGTCCGAATTTATTTGGAGATTCCGGTATAAATATTCTTTTCAGAAGCTTATAAAAGCCTTTGACCTATAAGGTTATGTGATGTACGAGTTTTTTTATAACAATGTCGTAAAAAATATACATGGTGATTGGTATAAGGTGCACCAAAAAGCTGTTACGAATAGGTTGGGGTAAGACAAGAAAAAAATCGTTTTGGAGGGGGGGGGGTCTATTGCCTTCCGTTAAGGCAATTTTCTAAAAGATTGACTTAAAACAGAAATTAAAAACAACGGTAAGGCTTGCTTGCCCTGCTATACCTTTTTGGAAAGCCAGAAATCTCTTCTTCAATTTCATTTTTAATTAAGTTGCGTTCGAGAGTAGTTCTTACAAAAAAAAAAATAATTTTCAAACTCGAAATTTTGAAAAAAAATTTTTTTTTCAATTTCAAACTATTTCTATCAAAATTTTACGTTATTAAGTACTATTTTTGTTTTCAAAACTCAATGCTCTTATTAATTTTTAGTCAAACACTGAAAACCACATAGATCTAGGACTTTTACTTTTCAAGATATGAAAAAATACATGAAGAAACTTTCTCATCAAACTAAGAAGAATCCGGCTAAATATTCATTTCAGCAACCAGTTGATTTATCATCAACCTCGTTTTTTTCCTGTTTTTATTAAGATGCTGGTTTCTTTATTTTTTAATATCTTGAAAAGTCAAATTTCTATAACCATGCGGTTTTCAGTTTTTGACTAAAAATTGACAAGACCATTAAATTCTTAAAACAAAAATTAAGCTTAATTGCATACAATTTTGAAAAAAATTAGTTTTAATTTTTTCTTTCAAAATTTTTAGTGAGTAAGTGAAAATTAATTTTGTAAAAACTGTTCACAAACGCCACTTATTTTTGAATGAAAATTAAAGAAGAGATTTCTGGCTTTCCAAAAAGGTATAGCAGGGCATTGCAAGATTTACCATTGGTTTTAATTTCTGTTTTAAGTCAATCTCTTAGAACATTGCCCCTCACGCCTAAACGGAGAGAAATAGACCCCCACCTTTACGATTTTTTTCTTTCCTTAACCCAACCTACTCGTTACAGCTTTTAGGTGCACCTTATACCAATCACCCTGTAGAAGCAACCTGAAAAGTGTTCCCGGTAATTAATACCTTTTCTTAATTTTGCACAAAATGTTTCTACAAAACAAAAAAAAAAACAATGACTGCAAACTTTTTATTTTTTAATTTTAGAATTGGAACGTCTTGAGAAGGTAGATTCTTTAATATACAAAATAAGGTAATAATTTATAAGTATTTTTCTTTAATTCAAAAAAATTGGTTTATGTATATTAATTTTTTACTTAAAAGGTTGGTTTAAGAATCAAGGAGATTTTATGGTCACTTGAAAAGGATGCAAAAGGAGAGAAAATATAACTACAGAATATTCTTTGCTCATAAGGCTAAGATAGGCATAGTGATAGTGAACCATTTAGAATTTTAATAACACATATTCTATTGTAGTAGCCCGTAGCGTAATGGTTAGTGCGTTCGACTGTCACGCTGGAGGTCTGGGTTCCCTTCCCAGCCTCGTCCACCTTGAAACTAAAAAAGTTTTTTTTCAGGGCTACTGCCTCTTGCGAGGAATTGACAAATCCTCCTAGAGTATCACTTGTCACGAATAAGTGCTTCGCGTCTAGCCGTTCGGATTCGGCATAAAATTGTAGGTCCCTTCCATTCCTCTCGACAGGCGCACACAGGAATGAATGCGAGTTGTTAGTCACTAGGCCCTGTTTCTTCATGAGCGTTGTGCCACCCAATTTATTTTTTATTCTATTACTTACTTTTATTATAACCTACATACTTAAGATGGCGCTCAAAGCCCAACAAGCCTTTCCAGCCAGCAGAAAACTCTATCCCTAGCTATCCACTTCCAGTTGCTGACACACCAAGTCGGTTGAGGTCGTGGTGGTCTCTACTTGTGTGCGCCACCTATTATGGGTTCTTCCTCCATCGGGGTTGGATTCGAAGACTCGTCGAGCAGGTGTGCTGCTGTCCATACGCTCCTAGTAGCCCAGCCATCTCAGCCGTTGTATTTTCAGCTTTTTGACCAGGTCAGCGTCGCTGTATAGTCCGTATAGCCCGTCGTTGAATTTCCTCCTCCACACTCCTTCGATACACAACGGACCGAAAATCACACGCATAATCTTCATCTCAATGCACCCTAGCGAACTTTCATCCGATTTTTTCAATGTCTATTCGTTGGCTCCATATAGCAGGACTGGGATGATTAGGGTCTTGTATAAAGTCTCCTTGGTTCTCTGCGAGAGGGCCTTACTACTTAGATACCTTCTTAGACCGAAGAAACAGCAGTTGGCAAGAGTAATTCTTCGTTTGATCACTGCACTCATGTTATTCTGCGAGGTAATAGGGGAGCCCAGGTAAACGAAGTCCCTGAAAATTTCGAAGTTATATCTGCCCATCTTGATATTTTGCCCGAGTCGAAGATGTTGAGTTTCCTTTCTCAATGACAGCATAGCATATAATTCGGCTTGTCCTGAATAACCGCCAATCCCCTTTTAGACGCCTCCGAGTCAATTCTCGCGCCTGTCATAGCTCGCTTCGTTCTGCCGACAATGTCTATGTTGTCTGCATACGCAAATTATTGAAAGGACTTTTGATAAATTGTACCGCGCGTTGACTTGTGCGTTGCGTACAATTACTTTAAGAATGGTACTAAGTAGGTTGCATGATAAAACCCGTCACCTTTCCTCAATCCTTTCTCAACATCAAAGGATTCGATGGTGTTCTTAGCGATTTTGACGGAGCTGCGAGATTTCTCCATCGTCATCCTGCACAAGCTGACAAGTTTGGCAGGGATGTCGGGATATGACATGGCTTTGTATAATTCGTCCCTTTTCATGCTATCATTCGCGACTTTAAAATCGATAAAGAGGTGGTGTGTATCGATCTGGAATTCCTGTTTTTTTTTCTAAAATCTGTAGGTGTGAAGATTTGATCAACGGTTGGCTTGCAACACCACTAGTAGCGGCCGATCAGATCGTTGATAAAAGGTTAAGCGATCACACAGAATAGCAGACAAGATTTTATGAGCGACGATTAGGAGACTAATTCCTCTGTAAATGGTGCATATCAGAGCATCTTCTTTTTTATGGGTGGGGCACACTATACCAAGGTTCCATTTATCGGGCTCCTTATCAATGCAATTCCCACTGATTTGAATTGTTCGGCTGGTAGGCCATCCGCACCAGCAGCCTTGTACGACTCAAGTTTGAATATCGCCAGCCGCACTTCGGTTACGTCGGGTGGCCGGAACTGTTGGTCATCATTCTCCAAGTTAAATGGAGTGTTCGGCCTACTAGCGGCATCTTGGCTGTCTTCGCCGTTAAGCAGTCTAGAGAAGTGTTCTTTCCAGATCATCAGCACTGACTGTGTATCTACTACCATATTCCCATTCTCGTCTCGGCAGGCTTCCGTTCTAGCTTTGTATCCTTGCGGATGGGTCGTTTCACCCTTTGATAAAATTTTCGCACATCACCCCTACCGCTACAACCTTCAATAGACTTGATCACCCGCTTCTCGTGCTCTCCCCTTTTCCTCCTGAGAAGTCGGTGTTCCTCTTTTCTTTTCAACCTGTAGTGCTCCCGGTGCACACTTACAGCAGCTCTTGTTTGAGTCTGCAGCATTGCCTGGTAGGCCTAGACCTTAGCTGCATGCGCCAGCCGGCACTCTTCATCGATACCAGGGGCTTCGTTGTGGTCGCCTAGTGAGACCCAGCACATCAGAGGCGGCACTTCTGATGGCTTGTTGACAGTGTTCCCACTGGTCCTCTGCACTTGATGCTGTTGGCTGACTTCCTGAGAGATTAAGAGTTACGTGGTCTGCAAAAGTTCTGGCGGTCTCTTGCGATTTTAGCTTCTCGACACTTTACTTTTTCACAGCATCTGTTCTGCGTTGTGGCGTCCTGTATATCCGCATACGTAGTCTAGCTACCATCAGGTAGTGATCCGAGTCAATATTGGCCCCTCGGAACGTTCGGACGTCCAAAACAGGTGTGGGAAACAGGTGCTTGAGCCTGTATCCGTTGCTGGAAGTTTCTTCGTGCGTTCGTGTGTCCTCCGAATAAAGTACCAAAGATGCCCTCCTTTCCGAGTCATGCTTGCGTTGAAGTCACCAAGAATGATCTTCACGTCGTACTTAGGGCACATATCGTACGTTGTCTCCAGGAGATCGTAGAATGCTTCTTTGGTTGAGTCATCTCTCTCTGCATGGGCGGCGTGAACACAGATCAGCCTAATGTTCTTGAATTTGCATTTGCAAAATGTGACCAGGCGCTCTCTTACACTTTGGAAGCCTAAGACTTCTTGCCTAAGTCTTCCCCTTATCACAAAACCCATACCACTTCATGAATGGCTTTTACGTCAGCCTTTAGCCTGTCCTGGTTCTCCACTAATTGTTCGGCTGCCCGTGTTCTGTATAAGGACAGGGCGTTCCACGAGCAGATGCGAAATTCATTGTCCTTGTTTCGTTTGCTGGGTTCGTCAACTTTTAAATGATCCATATCCAAGGCTTGTAGTTGTTTCGGCACCAGCTTGTTTTTCCGTGGTAGGGAAGTTACCCCCACGCACGACACCAACCTGGAGGACCAGACTTATTATAACTCCGAGGGAAGGGAGCCAGATAAACAGCTCCTTATATGCCTGAGCTCCGAATATGTCGTAGTAGAACATATAAGGTGTTCACTTAGTAGTTCAACCTAACTGAACTGTAGACGCCACCGTTGATTCCATCTGGGAAGTTCTTCCGCTGCATGCCGTCTGAATAAAGGAGAAGTGCCTCAGTGGGATCACTCCTTCCCCCACACTCGTTTGCTGCCGCTTTAAACCATCCACAGGGGTTGGAACCTCATCTTTAGTTAAAGGTACTAGGCATCCCATGTTCACCATGGGGAGGTTAGAGAAGGCGCTGATAGACAGAGGTTCGCTTTCAGAAAAGCTTGTGGACGCTTGTGTCCTTTTGAATGCATGTGTCTGCCCTCGGCCCCTATATTATTTATTTTAGCGTATGTGTAAAATTTTGTTTTCCAATTTGTTTATATGTATAAAACAAACCCACCACCTTCTTGAATATTTTCTGCATGCCTACCCATTTATACTGCCTTCATTCGTCCAATGTACCTCTGTAGGTACGCATCGCATACTCACATGTGTATATTATACAAAATGAAACCCCTGTAAGTATGCAATAATGAAATTCTCCTTACCGGCCTTTACGATAATTTTCGTTCAATTTATGAATTTCCACACTGATATCGAGCAATGTAATAATATCCTTAAACAAAAACAAAACATAATTGGCACTCACTCACACATGTTCACTATTAACGCCCATATAAAACAGGCAGACTGGCAACCAAACTAACACTCATCTTTGGGTCTGAGTTCTGACCCTTAGGTGTCTATGAAAGGTAAAATGGCAAACGGAAGAGCAGGCTCTGCCAAAAATGGTCAAAGGTGTGGAAATGGAATAAGGCAAAAGGCACTTATCCGCATGATGGGCCAAATATAAGTTTATTATTATTTTGCGACAAAAATCAACATCCCAAGGGGATGAATTTGCTGATGCATGTGGGGGTGACAACATATGGACTCAAGACACTATAGGACGGTCATAGGTGGACATCAGTCACAGTGAACCGTGTTTGTTGGCCCTTCTGATGGTCATACCTATAGTAAATATGTACAAGTAAATATTTTCGTTATTTTTTTGAAGCTTGTTTGCTTCTTTTATGCGGAACAACACCTCGATGCGTGCAATAGAATATAGCTTACGGTTATACGTTCATCAGAAAGTTGCTTATTATTCAGGATCTTTTGTTATTTTTTTCTTGTTTATTTTTTTGTTGGTCTTCAGGGGCGATATGATAATGGTGAAGGTGAAACGTTCTTCTCCCTATATAGATGGTATATAGACAAGAAGTGAAGCACCTAACTTAATTTCAGATCACGTACTGTTTTATTAGTCAATCAGAATTCGTCAGTTGTTGAAGTGTACGGAGGTGATGTGATGATGGTGGTAAGATTGGAGCTTGGGGTTAATGTACAATACCTAAAGAATTCCCAATGGTGCAACATATATGCATATTTTATTAAAGAAGCTTGATGGCCAAATGTGTCTTTATCTTCTTTATATTTATATTTATTTTTTTTTTGTTTGCTTCACCGGAGGCTTTTATTTCAAGCATTTATTCAATACGAGTTAAGCTAGACCTTTGAAAAAAAAAATCATTTTGTTACAGAAAAGTTAAATATTTTGTATTTTATAATAAAACGATTACCTAAGGAGTAAATAGTTTGAACTTTCAATTTGAGGTTTCGATTTTATTAAGGTAATAAGATAAAATATAGCTTAGACACGCTACACTTAGTATTTTACAAGGTCTTTCATGATACCCTATGCTAAGGTAAGACAAGGGCACTTTCCTCGAGGGTCTGGAGTTGGTAGGTAAAGAAAACCAATTCGGATCAGCAAACCAGCCTCGGACAAGTATTGAATCAACAGTGGCGGTGACGACTTTTGGCTATCGAACAAGAACAACGATTGAATTTTGGAACTTTAAAACTAGGGCTGGCCATGAGGATAGACTCTGCCAGACTTTTGTAAGTCCCGTCTCGGTCTCTATTTAATCGAAAATTTTTAGTCTCGTGTCGGTCACTTATAATTTAGTTTCGTCTCGGTCTCCTCTCCGAAAAATACGATTTCCGGGTAACCTGTTGATTTCGGAACATATATTTTCGATTATAGTTTGAATACGTGCAAAAGGAAAAAAATATTTAACTGAAATTGGATTTTCTTTAAGTTATTAGACTCTCTGTAAATTTCGGTCCAAATATACAGTCTCGTCTCGGTTGCGCAAAAGCCAGTCTCGTCCCGTCTCGGTCTCGTCATACGAGACCAAGACCGAGACTTTTCTCGTCTCGTTAAGAAGGAACTTGTACAACACAACCTAAACTAGCTGGATTTTACTCCAAAAAGCATAACTTACTTTCACTGGAAAGCAAGGTGGAAGCTTTCGTTTTTCAGGTAGGATAATTCCAGAGTCTCGCAAAAGGCGCATGTTATAACCTGGTTCCAACCTGGTTACTCATCAGCCACAGTATATTGACTGGAAGATAATAAGAGTAAAGTTAGAAAAATTACCATCATCCAGTGGCAGCGACTGTGGTAGCGTCACAACGCGTTGGATGACGCAAAGGGGCTTTTTTAGAAGTATACCAAGTGGAGACATTATAATTTTGTCCTGGAGGATGTTAATGCCTATGAAGGGCAGGACCACGGTATTGGTTTGCTGACCTTTGTTACCAAACCAGCTAGTCGTTGGAGGCACTCTTTTTCCATTTAAGATTAAGTATAAGATAAGCTATTGGGATGGTATACGGGATCAACACCTTATGCTTGTTTATCTACGGCTTCGAATTGCATCAGCTATGGAAATCGAAACAACAAAATTTCTAGGGACACAAAGGTATAATACGGAAAGATAACTGGAACGTGCATTACGCCAAGGATACAAGGACCCCCTCACCAGAAAAACAGAATCAATTAGCAGTGCAACACCAAAAAAAGCAAACCAATACAGAAAATCAATTGCTTTGGCAATTGCGGCCCAGTAATCTGTTGGCTACTGAAACTGGTAGAGAGAGGATTGACGAAAGTAATTTTAGAAGGAAGCGTATTGTCACATTACCGCCCTCTAACTATACAAGCTGAGGAAGCAGCTTCCAGTGCGACAGTTGTAGTATACCGTCTATTAAATTACGAAGAAATTGGTGGGCAATTTGTTAGAAGGTGGAAAGAATAGTTTGATATGGTATTTAAATGTCTTGACGGTGTCTGTGGTGGACTGACTGTCCCCCATAATGAGCAATTCGTTGACTCAAATTCCCAAATTCTCACATGCCCACCCAGTATAGCTGAGATAACAACAAACAAAACGGTTGGTTAAGACGGTGTTCCAGCTAAACTCTACCACTGTTGCGTTTACTGGTGGAAAAAGGCGATGTTCTCCATTTATTCCTATCCCTATCCGTAGTCAAACAAATACTCGGAATTCGATGGAAGATATTTTCATTTCTGAAACATTTCAACTACGCTGCGCAGATATTTGCTTATCTTCACATAACATTATGAATCTTCACTAAGACGATGAGTAATCTAGAAAGTGAAGCGAGTTAAGTCGGGCTAAGGATCAACTTTGACTGGAAACCGAAGATCCTCAACATTTCTGGAAACTCTGTTCAATTTAATGTTGCGTGACAGCAGGTAGTTGTCCGTAGCGTAATGGTTAGTGCGTTCGACTGTCACGCTGGAGGTCTGGGATCGCTTCCCAGCCTCGTCCACCTAAAAACTAAAAAGTTTTTTTTCAGGGCTACTGCCTCTTGCGAGGAATTGACAAATCCTCCAAGAGTATCACTTGTCACGAATAAGTGCTTCTCGTCTAGCCGTTCGGATTCGGCATAAAATTGTAGGTCCCTTCCATTCCTGTCGAAAGGCGCACACAGGAATGGTTGCGAGTTGTTAGTCACTAGGCCCTGGTTCTTCATGAGCCGTTGTGCCACCCGATTTATTTATTTATTTGACAGCAGGTTGAACCGGTGAGCTATTTTCTTTTTGTCTCAAAAGAAAGTGGTCCTACCATGGATGAAGAAATTAACTGTAGAATTTGCACGACAAAAATCTACTATTTCAGTCGAATGGTAGAGTCAGTACCTACTTCTATATGCTTATAAAAGGTGATCAGTAAAGACTTATTTTTTTTCAAAAAAGGTTTTTTGATAGATAGCGAGTGAGCCGTGTCAAGTTGCCATGGTGTTTTTAATCAGTATTCATTGAAATTTGATAACATTTTGTTCAGCGATGAGGCTCATTCCCAATTCAATGGATACGTCAATAAGCAAAACTGCTGTATTTGAGGCGAAGAACAACCGGAAGGGGTGCAAGAGCTGTAGTTTCATCCACTTGAAACAACCGTGTGGTGTGGTTTATGGACCGGTGGTTGGCACAGTTGCGGCCAACATTTGAAAGGGATTATCTCAAAAAAGTGAATGGCAAGAATGGTTCTTTAGATTAATAATAAAGATTTCGCGATATATTTGAGTTTTTTGTGTAAAAAAAAAATGACTCTGCCAGAAGAAAGCTCAACACATTTGTGAATAGATGTCGTTGAAACAAGTTCAGGATTTGTTGGTCGAATATCATCTCCAACCAAGAATTTTATCGAACAACAGGCGAAATACCTATCGACATCATTATTTGCAGAAGGAACCCAGCGGGAAATATCGTCCCCAATGAATTTTATAGCTGAATTCTTCAATCAAATCACTAGCCAAATAATAAAAGGAAACGTCATGCAATGATCAGTGAAGAGTCATGCGAGGTTTCCGCAGTTCTTAGATTTGAACACACTTTTCGCTTTGTGTGTAGAAAATAACAGCAATCAATTCACTAGCCAGATAATAAAAGGAAACGACATGTAATGATTTAGTAAGTGAAGAGTCATGCAATGTTTCCTCAGTTCATTGATTTGAACCCACTTTCTGCTTTGTGTGAAAATAACCCTTTCTTTCCTTGAATTAAAAATTGCTTGTGATATGGAAAATTATAAGATGAAAAAACTGTTGAAAAGTCATGTAGCAGTTCATCAGTTCATCGTCTATGTCCACTCATATGCTTTGTAAAGTGTGCACCGCCATTGTGTGTTTTAACAGAAGTTGATTTTTTTTTGTGTTCTCTGTGTTGACATTGTCTACTGACAGTAAATATTATAAGAGGACTTATGAATTTCCATTAAAAAGAGGCGATCTCAGATTTTATCACCTTTTACCTTTAATTTAAAGTTTTAATGCTATATTTTTATTAACCAATCACAAATAATTCACAACACAACAGAGTTAATGAATTTACTATTAATTTAATTTTCTTCGCATTTTTTATATTGAATTAACTAATTGCTGAATAAACAACTACCTACTTCTATATCTTGTGATTTGATAATTGAATTTTAATTACCATTTTCATCGAAAATATTGAACTGATGAATAAACCACATACATTTATGCAGTGAATTCATAGATTATGCAACCATCATGTTTTTCATCATCTGGGTCGGTGAATAAACAACTTCCAACGAAGTAGTGATTTCATTGGCAAATTTGCATCTGATTTTCAGCATGTGCTGCCCGCCTAGGACATGCCCATGTTAATTTCATCAAAGGAATCATCTGAAAAGTGGACGGTGCAGCTGCCATTCCTTAAGGAAAAAGCTGATTTTTCCTCAATGAATTTTTGAATTTTTCCCGCTGGGAAGTGGCATTGATGAATTGTATCGATGTGTGATTCCACATGCAGACATAAGGGATAGTGACCTAAAAATGTAAGTTAGCCCTCTGAAGAAAATATGTATGAACTCAGCACATAAATGTAGTATGTACGCATATTTTCGTTTTTTTTTATGAGTTCTAGTGATGGCATTATAAGAAAGTAAACATTACATAAATACATATATGTATACTTAAATAAATATGTATTCATTAAATATATATGTACTCATTACAAAAATATGCAATGATTTCATAAATTCATAATGAGAACAAAAAGACTGTACCAATCGCAATGTTCTGTAAAAAGTTGTATGTAAAGGTTACAGCTTCCTATTTACATGTTTTTGCTTTGTTTCAACTTTAATTGTGAGGCGTTTCGGTATTAACTGCGCTGCTGCTCCAAAACTAGCTTCTTTTTACTTGCAATATATGTACGTAGTAAAGGGCAAGTTTAGGATTCGTGCTAAAAAAAAAATTCCAGATAATAATTTTCCCTAACATTACGATTATAGAGAACGCGAAAAAAGTGGGTCTCGCATTTCTGTCTGTCTGTCCGTCTGTCTGTCTGTCTGTCTGTACCTCGACCTGCAGCCTTAACGACTGAAGGGATTTTCTTCAAACTTTGGACTTAAGCTTCTTATGTGATTCCCTAGAGGGGAAATTGAAATATCAAAAAGTAACGGTAACTGTCCTACAGCAAATACACAAAAATTTATTTATTTCAAAAACGGCTCGAACGATTTTCAAAAAAAAATTACGGGGTACTAGAGTTACTCAAATAAATATTTTGGTAGAAAAAAAAATTTATAACGGTTATTAACGGTTTCTGTGATACAACCGATTTTTTGGTTTTAAAATTTCTCGTTAACTACTAAACCGATTTCAACCAAAATTTTTATACAAAAGGTCGCTTATAATTTTAACAATTTTGCATATAAAAATTTTCGAAAAAATAATTTTTGGATTTTGAAAAAAATATTGAAATTTCTTTTGTGAAAATTCACTATCTTAAAAACGGGTTAATGAATTTTTTTTTGATTTTGTGAAAAATTGTATTTTATTAAATACTAAAAGTAAGCATACCAAATTTTATTTTAAATAATGATCAAAAATTTTATAAAGGCTTGTTCAATAGGGACGCTACAAAAGTAGAGCAACATGGACCGTAAACGACGAGATATTTCTTGCCGCTCTTTTGACATTTCTCTTGAGTAAGTTCTGCCATTTTATGGTGGAAAGATATACGAGCCAACAACGAGTAAAATTTATTAAAATTTACTACCGAAATTCGGAGTCAGTAGCCTCAACGTTAAGACCGCTACGTCCAATTAATGGTCGTCATAATCGTCCTAGCGGATCAACAATTGAGCGTCTAGTGGAAAAATTTGAATCCACAGGCACAGTACAAAATTTTCCCGTGCCAGTGGGACAAAAAAGTGCCCGTAGTGTCGAGAATATTGCTGCCGCTGAGGCTTCAGTTGCAGAAAGCCCAAATGTGTCTCTCACACGTCGTTCTCAAGCGTTGGGCATCTCTGTGACGTCGTTGTTGCAAAAAGGTCTTGGCCTAAATCCTAACAAGATTAAATTGACGCAAGAACTGAAGCCACCAGAAGCGTCGTATGTTCATGAATTGGGCTGAGCAACAACTTGAAAATGATTCGGATTTTCATCGAAAAATCATCTTCAGCGATGAGGCTCATTTCTGGCAGAATGGCTTCGTCAATAAACAAAATATGCGGTAATGGTCAGGCAGCAATCCACACGTACTCCATGAGTCATCCCGAAAAAAAATACGGTTTGGTGTGGTTTATAGGCCGACGGCGTCATTGGGCCGTACTTCTTCCGTGATGATCAAGACCGGCACGTTACTGTGAATGGGGATCGCTACCGTTCAATGATAACCGAATATTTTTAGCCCCAATTGGATGATATGGACTTGGAGGACATGTGGTTCCAACAGGACGGCGCCACAAGCCACACAGCGAATGTCACAATCAATTTATTGGAAACCAAGTTTGGAGAACGTGTTATCTCACGAAATAGTCCAGTCGCTTGGCCGCCTCGGTCGTGCGATTTGACGCCGTTAGACTATTTCCTGTGGGGCTACATCAAGTCTATATGGTCTATGCCAACAAGCCAGCGATGATTGATGAACTTGGTACGAATATCGAACGTGAAATTGCAGCAGTATGGGCCGATTTATGCTTGAAACCCGTCGAAAATTGGGTTCAGCGTCTGGACTTCTGCAAGCGTGCCCGTGGTGGCCATGCAAAAGAAATCGAGTTCCATACATAATGGCATCAAACGTACTTTCACAGGAATAAAGAATTTCTCTTATTGAAAAACCCGATATATAAAAAATTTATTTAAAAAAAACCGCTCTAACAACTTTTGAATTTTGTTTTTCATAAATTCATATTTATTAAACAAATCAGATGGCATATTTTTTTTTGAGCTCTATCTGTTTTAGCTATTAAACTAACTAATTTATAATAATTCATAGTACATTGTACATAATCATTTATATTAAATTGTTTTTAAAACTTTTTTTTTTAATGATATAATAATGTTATGGAACCAATAAATATGTTCAGTGTCTATTTCAAGCTACGTTAAAGTTGTTAGCTACGAGAGCAAGTTTTGTGCGATCCAGTCATGCCCATTTTTTATTCTGAAAGTATGCAAAGTTATTTTATTTTTAATCATCAAGTTTAACTGGGATCCTTCCAACTACCAAGCGAGGATGCAATTTTGCTGCTCTAAATGTTAAGAATTCTAATTTTCAGGCTCCAGATTTGGTTTTTCAAGCAAAAAACTTTGAAAGCGCTTCAATAAAAAACAACAAATAAGTTTCAATATGAATACGGTAAGGTATAAATAAACATTAAAAAGCTGGATTCTGATGACTGCCAATATTATTGTGAAAATATGAAAAGTATTTTAGTACTGAAAAATTAGTCAAAAAACGATAGTTTTATGCAACGAAATATAGGATGGCTGAATTTTGTATACCGGAAAGAGCGGTATTAGAAAAGCTTAAGTCCTGTTTTTCGGGATGACATACCCCTGGGGAAATCCCATCTTTGGTACATTCGGACATTTTGTTTCGGCGCGGGCAATATTTTCAATGTTATGTCGTTTAATTTTTTGTTTTTCTTACATTTACACATTTTTGTCGTTCCCGAGGAAACTTACGTGAAACTTTCCAAACAAGCATTTTAAAAGACTAAATTTCCAAAATTTTATTATATTTTTAAAGCTGATGCGTTTCCTCGGGAACGACAAAAATGTGTCAATGTTAAAAAAAAAAAAATATAAATTAACATAACCTTGAAAACATTGCCCGCATCGAAAAAAAAATTGTATGTAGGAACAAAAGATGGTTTAATGCCTACAAGCTTGGTCTTAAAATTTTTCCCTTAAGATCAATAGTTTCGGTGATAAAGATCAATTCGAGTTTTCTAAAATCGCGAATTTCCCCAGGGGTATGGTGTGTCGAAAAATAAGACTTGACCTTTTCTAATAGGCCTTTTTTAAGTATTCAAAATTCAGCCGTCCTATATTTCATTCCACAAAAAAATCTATCTTTCCTGTGCTATTTCTGGTAACAATAATTTTTCACCTAAAATCAAGAATTTTGTTTTCATAAATAAAAATTATTTTTATATGTTCTAAAGTTTCTCCCTGATATACACAGTACACACAAAACTATGGTCAAACATATCATTTTTAAATGAAAATGATTTGGCGTCTCAAATTAAATTGTCCGGACAGATGTCGTCACTCATGAGTTTCCTTCTGGAAAGTTTATGTTTAAAACCACATAAGTTTGTTTTGATTATTAGTTGTTGAAGCCAAAAGGATATCCTTCACAGAAATCCATTTTTTTTAAAGTACATACTACATATGTTTGTATTTTACAATTGCTGTGATTTCAATGCCTCTCACAAACTTATTTTTATACTTCCGCTAGCTCAATGTTAAAAAAATTGAAAATAGTGCAAAAATATTTGTATAGCTTAAAAACAAACCAATATCTGATAAATACTATCGACTTTTATTTTGTAATAAATGTATCATTGAAGTTCCATAGACTTTGTAATATTAGAGGTATAAAATAAAACCACATAAACGAGAAAGGAAAAACCTTCAGAAAATCCTTAATGGGAAAACTTTGTTCGAAGGCAAAAGTAATTTCGTAAGAAACCTCCTTGATACCGCTGCGCTTTATAATATAGCAAATATCCTGTATCCGTATCCTTATATAATATATCTACAATTTCACTTATTTCACTCTTGTGCCAGGATCAAAGTGGCTTTCAGTTGGATTGCCCATTTGAAAGGCATTCGCAAAATGTGCAACAACTTATCGCGGTTAACCCGGAACTTCTGTATTTCATTTCCAATACAAGTTTTAAGAAGCATTTTCATGTGCAACTGCCTATGTAAGTTTTAGAGTCTTTGGGCGCAATCCGCAATGAATGTAAGAAGCCACAAACTATAAATATATGTACGATGTACGTTTAAGACATCTGAGAGAGGAGAACTTTTTAAAAGAATCATATACGAAGCACAGAGAGGTAGAAGACTGGATAAGTTTGTTAGACTTAAGACACATATTGTGATATGCGTTTTGGATATTTCCAAATCGAATTAAATTACCAACTTAGCTTGAAGTTATTTGTATGTGGTTTTGGAGGAATAGTATAGCAGTGAAGTTCCAAAGTAGATATTACTTGATTGATTGGTTTTTGCAAAACTCAAAGTAAAATATCCTTGCACTTGTTTTCTTGATTAAAGCTATAGTATAGTTATAAGATTAGATTGAATAAATAACTGTTTATTGACGTGAGCCTTTTTAGAAAACATACCTTCTTTTTGATTTATTATACAGTACAAAAACACGTTTGGAACTCTTGTAATGTAAATTTAAGACATTTTTTATTTCGAACAATAACGCAAAGGCCATTTTAAAAAGTCACTAGTCACATGTGACATTGACCTCTGATTGATGCTTTCATCGTTAAATTGAAAAAAAAAAAAATAAAACTCACAAATATCTAAGTCTAACAATAGTATTTTTGACAAAAAGAGCTCTCTCTGTCACATCTTTTTCGATATGAAATGATAGAAGGAGCATTCGCCAAATCGAAAATTAAACAATATATTGAACATTTTTAGCCTAGCCGATTACACCACAGATATATAGAAGTTTCAAAGATTAGGTTGATATACATATATATATGTATATGTATATATTTATTGAACAAAATAATATTTACAATTTGACTTATAACTAGTTAGATACGATAATATTATACATTTATTGGCACATAGGGGGCCTAATTTTATACTTTGTCTTACCTAGGTGCACCTAGCAGCCAGCGCGTGAAACTAACAAACGAGATAGATTTCTTTTCCATTTGACGTTCAATGCATTTCCCATAAGAGAAAAACAAAAACAGCTCGTAGAAACATTATTTTAACAAATTAATTTTATATGAACGGTTGTTTGTATTATAATTGCAATAGAATAATTAAACATGCTAGTTTGCAAATCAATCGTAAAATATATCGAAACTTATTACTAATTTGCTTTATTTTGCAGATGAAATATGTAAACAAACGTGCTTTTTTGTTGTTGTTTTCCAAAATGGATGCAAGGCGGCAGTCAGAACGATATCATGTGCGTAGTCAGGTAGAAGTTTAGGGGGCTAGAGTTTCTTATGGATGTAAATTAAACATTAATTTTCCTTTTTATTATAAGTAAAGAAAGAAGTGTAAAAGTCAAAGGTCCACTTAAGTGATCGTTAGAAAAAAAGATAATACCAGGAAGTTATGTGTTGCACCAATAATTGCGGTTTGCTATTTTTCGATTAGTTTCGTTCACTTTTGCTTTCGTAAAAATAGAATTAAAACAGTCAAAAGCGCTCACTTAAGTAAATGTAATAAGTCAACGAAAATTAGTTTTTCAAATTTACAAAAGGAGTCACCTAAAATGCACTTAAGTGATATAAATCTTCATTTAATTTTTTTGAATTAGTTACGCGCAGGTTAATATAAAGTTAATATAAATTAAAGGGGCATCATTTGATTTCCCTGTGTTCGTTTGTTTTATCCGGCTACGTAAGTTTCTTTCTAAGAATAATTTTTTAACGTAATTTCGGGCAAAAAAAAAATTTTATCCTCCATTTTAAAAAAAGGTTAGCACTCTTTTAAAGTAAACTCTTCTTAAAAATAGAACTAATTAAGAGTGATCGAGCATGACCTTCATTCATACCTTGCCTCTTTTGTAAACCAAGAAACAAATGTGTAAATAGACAGTTGGAAAATATTTTTTTTAACAATTGCTTCACAAGAAGATTTTTATTCAATTAACTTAATTTTACGAACAAACATATTTTTTAATAATCGTGACTACGCCCCTGCCTTTCTCTTTTTCTAATCGAGTATTTTTGTTGTTGTTTCTGGTTGTAAAGGTGGTTTGTTTACATTTTTCATCTTCAAAGCAAAGCATTTAAGCTATCTATTTTAATATATTTTCGGGTTGATTTATAAGCTTATACATTTTTTGATTCTATTTCAATCATATAATGGATACCCGTTGAAATAAAATAATTTGGTAAAACTAATTTTCATCCGGCGCTTTTTACGTTTTCTCTTATGGGAAATACATGGAACGTCAAATTGAAAATAATTCTATCGGCTTTTGAAGCTTAAGTGCATGAGATGCAGGTGGCGTGGAAAGCAACTTACCAGGTGTCAATAAAGGGTCCGCCAAATAACTTTTTTTTTTTTTGAAAATGCATCATCAACATCGAGTGTAGCTTCGGCTGTGTGGCACGTAGCGCCGTCCTGTTGAAACCAAATGTTGCCAATATCCTCCTCTTCAATTTTTGTGAACAAAAATTCGTTCAACATGGCCCGATAACGACCGCCATTGACTGTAACGGCCATTCCTTGCCCAGTTGAAGAAAAATGGCCCAATTATGCCTCTGAACCAAAATCCGCACCAAACAGTGACTCGTTTTGGGTGTATCGGCTTTTCAATTTATGCGTGCGGGTTTTCGGTGCCCCAAATGCGACAATTTTGCTTGTTTACATACCCCCCAAGATCAATATGAGCTTCATCTGAAAAGATGATTTTTTTGGCAAAATCGGCAAAGTAATGTCGCAATATTTCCCAGCGTTGTTGAAGCGTATACATAACCATATTCGTTTAGCGGAAGGACAAAACTAATTATCTGTCAAATCAGACATGAGTTTAGTGTTACCATTCACGGAACAAGTACTAGTTGAAAAAAAAAAAAAACGTTAGATGGCGGACCCTTTATATAAAAATGGATGTTTGTATGTTTGTAAATATGTTATAGACTCTGAAACTACCGAACTAATTGAACCCAAATTTATAGAATATCTTTGATGTAAGTCCGAGCGTGTTCCTGTGAAGCTTGGTTGAAATCAGTCTGGCAATTTGTCAACCAGGAGCAAAAATGCATTCTGGAAGGAGTTATGGCTAAAACAGATGTGCAGCGAGTCTGCACGCATCTCTGCATGCAGAGCTGCACACGAAACACATGTGCATATATTCTGACATTCATGATGCATAGTTATGTCAAACAAATACATGGAAGCACAGCGTTGCCGATGTCACACAATAGTGTTGGAATGAGATTTTCTTCGTTGGACGATGGTAGGGTGGCAACCCCGGCTTCATGGATTCTTAAACAAAAATCACCAACACAAACAAATTTTTTGAAAGAATGGCAGGTGATGTCAATATGAGTAATGCCAAATACCAATTATTTAGAAATTTTCGTTTTTCAGTTGTGGCTGCAATGAAACTAGGCAGCAAATTTAGAAATAGAGACATCGTGCAGCGCTGCGCTGCATGAAGACTTTGAGTGAATCTTCTCCCATAAGAACCTGTGTAATCTAATTTCGCTGCATGGAAAAAGCTGCACATCTGTTTTAGGCATTACTTGAGCAAAATCGAATGATATCAGAAAGAAAAATGTGTTTGAAGGGATTATGTAGGTTCTTAGAGGACAGTAAATAATTTTTTCGCAACAAGAAGTATCAGTTTTAGTTGCAATTGCAGTTGCCATTAACAATAATTCATACTGATGATTCATTATAGTAATGGTTATTAATGTACATATACTTAACACAAATTGGGAGGATGTTGAAATTGCAGCACTTGCAGCTGCATTAATAGATGTATTCTGGAAAGGGTAACTTGAGCTAAATGGGGGTGTTGGTAAAAATTAAGGATGTACGCCTAAGCCAAGAGAGTTTTCATAACATTAAATGCTACATTATAAACGTATGTCTTCGTAAGAGTTATCAAATTAAAGCAAATTTTCATAATATACTTAGATGTTTCAATAAATCTTAAAAACTAAAACATGTTTTATTGTTATTATTGTACTATTCGTGCTAGAATGTCAGCTTATTAGGCTTGACCATTCCTTATTCCGTCAGTTTCATGTTTTTTGCATGTTTTATCAATCACATACAAAAATTGTTAAATTTCAATTGAAAAATCGTTACCATATAAATTGATAAGTAGCGTAGTTTGTTATTTGATTAGATAAAAAAGTAAGACAGTTTTTTTAAAGTTGGAAATAAACAATATCTTCAATCAGTCGAAATATCGCTAGCAAGAAAATATTTATGCAATTATAACAATATCCATACATACATATATGTATATGTATGTATGTTAATTGGTAAGTAATAAAAATAAATTAAATTGGGTGCCACAACAGCTCGTGAAGAACCAGGGCCTAGTGACTAACAACTCGCACCATTCCTGTGTGCGCCTGTCGACAGGAATGGAAGGGACCTACAATTTTATGCCGAATCCCAACGGCTAGACGAGAAGCACTTATTCGTGACAAGTGATACTCTTGGAGGATTTGTCAATTCCTCGCAAGAGGCAGTAGCCCTGAAAAAAAAACTTTTTAGGTTTTAGGTGGACGAGGCTAAGAAGCGAACCCAGACCTCCAGTGTGACAGTCGAACGCACTAACCATTATGCTACGGGCTACTACAAATTGGTAAGTAGTGAAGTATATGATTTTTATCTTCTTATACAGTATATAAAAATGGAAAAAAAAATAATTTTTTCTTAGGTTGTATTTTTCGTAAAAAAAATCATTTATACAAGTTTTAAATGCAATATTTGTAGAATAACTAAGAACTACCTAAATAAGGATAAAAAAGTCCATTAACCATTTCAAAAAAAAAAAAATAAATATTTGTATGTATATCCGTTATTCGTATTTTTTTTTTTTTTGGTAAAAACGTGTTATAGGTACAAAGTTTAATCAAAATATTTACAGCCATTTTCAAAAAACTTGATAAAAGAGAAATCCGTACTAGATGACACAAAATTTGAAGCAAATCCGTTCAACAGTTTAGGCTCTAGCTCGATGTACATTAGGATGAACAGACAAACAGCCCGACGGACGTTTTGAAGAAAATCACTTTTTTGGACTTCTCCATCATCGTAATGTTAGTTTTGATTAAAACCTCAAAATTTGTTTTTTACACGAAATCAATACTTGCTTTAAGGAGCAAGTAAAAAAGATTGTGGTCTTTTAATAAAGATAACATAAGTTTAACAAAATTTTGGTGGAAAGTGCATTATTAGAAAAAAAGTTCATGCTTGTATTTGCCTTTCTTTGATTAACGATCAATAACATAATGGTAAAAATAAAAAAATACATAAACAAAACTGAATTTTTGATCGTCATAAAAATAAATATGAACATTTTTGTAAAGACACAAATTATACAGGGTGTCCCGTAAGTAATGGATAACCCTAAAATGCCGCATAGTAGACTTTATGACCGTCCTGAAAACTGATAAAAAAAAGTTCTATCCCAACCACAAGAAAAGTTATATGCATTTTTTTGTTCAGTGCATTATTTTTTTTCTTACTTTACATTTTTGAATACCACGACTACAAGTGAATGAGTTCCATCATTTTTTTTTTGAAGGAATATTTTACATTACTTGTGCCAACACATTAGTAGAAGAAAAATATTATAACTGTTGGACTTCTTAGAGAAAAAAATTATTTAACATTGAATTTCAATGCAAAATGTGAAAACAAATAATTTTTGAAAAAGTTAAATCATAGCTGGTATAAAAAAAATGCATGAATACCTGAGTGGCCAACTATTTTAAAAATATGCGCGTTAAATGCAGATTTCAAAATGGTATTACTTATTATTATATCTAGAGTCAATAGCAAGTTATTGGTAAAAATCTGCAATACTAGAGTAAATTTAGCAAAAACAAACGTTTTTAAAATTAGCACAGTAAACGTGAAAATAATACCAAGCGTTGAACATAGCAGATTTTTGATTAATTGGCTGTTTCTACGATGTTGTCCTAATGATAAATCCAAGCTTTCAACTTCTAGGGCCGAATGCATTATTGACAAAAATGTCAAAAAAATGCAAAAAACGGTTACATTTTCGAGCTTGTTTTGAATTTTACCTGCTTTAACAAACCCATCAAATATTTTGTTGGTTGCTATTTTTTATTTGTTATTTTCTCAAAACAAAAAGTCTTCTGATTCAATTTTAATTGTGTTTTTTGAATAGTAAATTGTAAGATCCTGAGAAAGTGAGAACGCATAAAATGGTAAGTTTTTTAAATTTTGAATTAAAGTTTTTGTAATTTGATCTTAATTCATAAGATTAAGACCACGACGAACACTTATTTATATCGTTTTTATTGTTCATTCTTCAGAAAAATTAACGGTCTAAATAGCTGTTTTCCTGAACCTGCTTTTTGATAATTAAGACGTTTGATTGAACTTTTTCGATGCCACGTATTCTGTATTCTGCACAAGAATATGCAAACATGCATTTCATTTATGGAGAGTGCAGAGGCAACGCAAACGAAGCTGCGACTCTGTATAGGGAAAGGTACCCTAACGCACGTCACCCGTATTATCGAGTGTTTATTAGAGTCCATAGCTGTTTCTCGGAAGGAAGGCTGCCTGGTAGTGGTGTTGGTGGTGCTGGCGTGGGACGACCCCCTCGCCTCGAGGAGATACCGAAGACTTAGTGCTTGCGGAACTTGACCGAGATCCTACAGTATCAATCCGAGCAATAGCACGACGCACTGGGATCGGAAAGACGACTGCGCATAGTGTGCTAAGTAAACATAAATATCATCCCTTTCACCTAATACGGGTGCAAACTCTCCAGCCGCAAGATTTTGAAACGAGAATGAGTTTTTGTCGACAAATGATAATGAAAATTGAAGAAGATCAGCAGTTTTTTGACAAAATTCTTTGGAGCGATGAGTCGACATTTAAAAGAGATGGCTACACTAATCTCCATAATCTCCACTTCTGGGCACTACAAAACCCAAACATCATCAGGGAAGACAGGTCCCAGTACCAATTCAAAATAAACTGTTGGACTGGGATTCTCAATAGGAAAATAATTGGACCCTTTAAGTTGCCGGGGATTTTAACTGGCCAAGGTTATTTGGAGTTCCTGCAAAATGATCTCCCAACCTTGCTGGAAGAAGTGCCTCAAGAACTAAAGGAATCCCATTGGCTTCAAAATGATGGTTATCCAGCACACTATGCTGTGCCTGTGCGGGCATATTTAAATGCCAGATATCCAGGCAGATGGATAGGACGTCTGGGACCAATTTTATGGCCACCCCGTTCACCAGACCTAAATCCACTTGATTTTTTTTATTGGGGATGCATTAAGGAAATCGTATACAGCAAGCCGATCAGGTCTTTAGAGGAGCTAAGAAATCGTGTGGAGGCAGCTGCATTACAAATTTCTGAGCAAAACCTTGCACGTTCACTAAGACGTTCATTTATTCGGAGGTGCAGAACCTGTATAAGAGTGGGTGGAAAACAGTTTAAGCATTTGCTTTAAATAAAAAAAAATTAAAAAATTATCTATTTTTGTTTTCTAACTAAGTGATCATGTGATTAAAAGATGGCTCAAAAATTTTTTGTTTGGAGAAAATAACAAATAAACTAATAGCAACCAACAAAATATTTGATGGGTTTGTTAAAGCCCAATAGAACAGGTAAAATTCAAAACAAGCTCGAAAATGTAACCGTTTTTTGCACTTTTTTGACATTTTTATCAATAATGCATTCGGCCCTAGAAGTTGAGAGCTTGGATTTATCATTAGGACAACATCGTAGAAACAGCCAATAAATCAAAAATCTGCTATGTTCAACGCTTGGTATTATTTTCACGTTTACTGTGCTAATTTTGAAAACTTTTGTTTTTGCTAAATTTACTCTAGTATTGCAGATTTTTACCAATAACTTGCTACTGACTCTAGATATAATTATAAGTAATACCATTTTAAAATCTGCATTTAACGCGCATATTTTTAAAATAGTTGGCCACTCAGGTATTCGTGCATTTTTTTTATACCAGCTATGATTTAACTTTTTCAAAAATTATTTGTTTTCACATTTTGCATTGAAATTCAATGTTAAATAATTTTTTTCTCTAAGAAGTCCAACAGTTATAATAATTTTCTTCTACTTATGTGTTGGCACAAGTAATGTTAAATATTCCTGCAAAAAAAAAAAATGATGGAACTCATTCACTTGTAGTCGTGGTATTCAAAAATGTAAAGTAAGAAAAAAAATAATGCACTGAACAAAAAAATGCATATAACTTTTCTTGTGGTTGGGATAGAACTTTTTTTTATCAGTTTTCAGGACGGTCATAAAGTCTACTATGCGGCATTTCAGGGTTATCCATTACTTACGGGACACCCTGTATATGTAAATTTTAAGCCAACAACAAACACGCGGGTTTATTACAAAACCGTTCGATCGTTATCGAGATAATTTGAAAAATACGTCATAAGTTATTCATAACAATTCAATGCACTCCTGGATTGCAGTAACTTGGCCTTTTGGGTTAAGACTTTAATGTGGCCAAGCGTTTTACTTTATTAATAGAATTGACTTATTATGAGAAAGTGTATAAAAGTCAAAAGTCTAACGAAATTTTTTTTTTTTTTGTTTAATAAATTTTGTAATTATTACTTCTTCGTGACCTTTGTGTGAATTTTGAGAAAGTTAAATTTTGTGTGAAAGTTATGAGAGAATAACTAAAAATCCGTCAACTTAAGTTTAGGAAATTAAAAAAAAAAAACAAATATGCAGTTTTGTTGAAATTGCCTCTTTAAGTTTAAGAAATTTAATCCAAATCTTTAGCCCTTTAGCAGGGCTAATTATTAATATTTCTGAGGTCTGAGAGTAACTGACATTTTTCAATTCACATGCTTTTAACAAGTAATATTAGACAATCTTCACACTCAAAAATTCTGTTTCTTAAAACTCAATACCCTAAAACACATACGTTCAAAATCTCAAGAGGAAAAAAAGATAAAACTTTTTTAAACGCAAAAGCTTATTTGGGTCAATTGAGCAAGCGGGTTTTTAAAAAGTTGCTGCATTTGTTTGTTCAGAAACCACAACTCTGATTTTTAAAATTCTTTTTTGTTTTGAAAGGCTATAATGAGAAATGTAGAGCCGACGAGTTTATATTGGGAATGTTCGAAATATTTATGTATTATCTTCATACTACAAAGGCAAGAACAACGTCTGCCGGGCACCGCTGGTAAATTTTAAAATACATGTCAAAAAATTAATTCTAAAAGTCGGTTGACTTTATTGTCCTCGGGGTGTTTCGTCCTGGTTGTCAAGTTGTGGTTTAGGGGGGGGGGATTGGTTGGCATTTAGCCTCGGTGATAGGCTGACCCTGTATTAGCGTAGAACGAAACTGTTTGCTCGTTGTCTGTGTTGATGTTGTCGTCCAGGATGTCCATCGTACTGAGATATATCGGCTCAGGGTGTCGTTGCTGAGTGGCCATTCTTCTCATCAGTTGATTTGGGTGACTGTTCGTGAGTCCTACTAGCTTCTTTGTTTGAAGCAGTAGGTACTTGTCCAGGGGATGATGTTCGCCTCTGTGTAAAGACGCTCGTTGCTGTGATGTATCATTCGCTGCCGGTCGAAATGTATTCCGGTACAAATCCTTAGTAGCTTTTTTTCGAACATTTGAATTTCCTTCATGGCCATCTTCGAGATGGAGAGCTGCCTGGGAAGGAATAGCTGATAACGGGCCGCAGGAGCTACATAAGAAGCTTCGTCTTCTGGCTTAGTCCGTTTCTGCGTCTCATCAATGGGTTGAGTCGGTGAAGGCAAAGTTGTCTTTTTTGAGCACGTTTTGTGAGTGTGGGTTGAACCTTAACAACTCGTTGAAGTGGATGCCTAGGACCTAGGTACTTCACGTTCTTTTTGGCTGCTATTATAGATCCGTCCTCAAGTTTCAGAACCAGACTTCTTCTGGGTCCCCTAAACCACAGAAGCTCCGATTTGGAGGTGTTTATACGGATGACCCATTTCCTCTAGAAGGCGTAGAGTCTGTTGACGTGGTGCTCAACTTTTCGTTAAGCTTCCAGAGGAGGCATCGAGGTGGCATACGTATGGGAGTCATCAGCGTACAGGAGATTTTCGCATCCAGATGGCACAGGGCATCCAGATGGCACAGGCTGGTCAGATGTCATCAAACTGTAGAGGAAGGGACCTAACTTCGAGCCTTGGGCAACTCCGGTTTTGATGTTCTTCACTTGTGATTTGCAGTTGCACAAATGTGCGCAGAATTTTCTGGAAGAAAGAAAAGAAAAAAGAATTTTTATTAATGACGTGGGTAAATGTAATACGTGAAGCTTATGGATAAGAGCTCCAATCCATACACTGTCGAATGCTTTCTCGACATCAAGAAAGCATCCAACGGTGACACGAATGTTGTTGAGCGCTATGGTGTGGTAATGCTGGAACTTCAGGAGCGGATGCAAAGTGGAGTGCTTCTCCCTAAAGTCGAACTGAATGTCCGGGATGATGGCATTTTCGATGCAAAACCTCTTTAGTCGCGGAACTAATACTTCTTCCAGTATTTTACTTATGTTGTTCAGAAGTGAAATTGGCCTGTAATTGGACACAAGGTTAGGTTGAAGTGGCTGCCAGTGGAAAGACTGACACACTTAGACCACCATTTATCGAAGTCGATTTAAGGTGATCCGCGGTCTTCAGAGGATACACCTAGGGTTCGATACATTATAAGGCTAAAACACTGTAGAAGAGCAGTGCATCTTTTCTTCTGTTGAACAACAAGTTACGCTTTGGGGCTCTCGACAGGAGTGATAACGCCAACATTATGCATGTTTATGGGTTTCATTGATGAAATACGGGTTCTAAGCGAGCCACCAGGTCCTGCATTAAAAAAACACGCTGGTGAAAGTCATCCACATAAATGTGAAGCACACAAAATGTGCTTCGGATAATCTGAACGTCAACGTTAAACTTATGTTTAAACTTATGTTTAAGATAATACTCAAAACCTTTTTTTGTTTCCACTTAGCACTTTCAATTTAACATTCGTCAGGTTGGAAGGAAAAATGCATACGAATTACTTTTATGGCCTAGTCACCGCTAAAGAAATAATAATAGCCGAGGTGAAATCACAGCTTAAGTGAAAAGTAAATTCTACTATTTTCCTACATACATACATCTGCTTTAACATCTTACCAGTTACATAGATTTATCTACTGTGCTTTTTTAACCAACTGAAACTATCAAACTATTCCGTACTTCCGAAATAAACAGACTTCTTATAATGAATCTAGAAGTATAACCCCCTGCTTTACTATTTAAATATGCCCATGCCCGAGCTTCTCTATAATTTTCCTATCAACATTCAGAGATAGAGATGTGTTATTCTTTCCTGAATGACCCTTAAGGAAATTTTATATACTTTTTTTTCATTCCAAACAAACAATCCTTATATTTTCCTATGAGAGGGTCACAATCACAACATTAGAATAACATTAGAAAGGGCAGAAACAACCCCCAACCCTATTGAATGTTCAATTCAAAATGACCAGTGAAGATAACAGGAAAGAAAAACATTCAATCATTCAATCGCAGTGATTTGGACTTCAGAAACAACAACAACAATGGAAAAAAAAACGAAAACAAAAACCAAAAACCATCTCCATCATCAGGAGATATACGTTTTGATTATGTTGTTTATTCTTGATTTATTCTAAGGAAAATATCCTCCGAAATAATTCATTCAAAGTTAATTTCTTGGAATCGAAAACATAAGGGGTTTTCATTGACGATGGACCGACGACGGACGCACGTATTGGACATAAGGAAGGAAGGCCATTTGGCCGTTTATAGGTTTCCCTATACATTGATTGGCATATCGATAGAAGAAGATCGGAGAATCTGCATTCAATTTGTTCAATAATAATTATTGTTGTTATGGAAATTGATTGAGAGACTGTGCGTTCTTTGGAGGGTTGAGAGTGATGTGGGGGCTTATATGGATGTGATTTTCCTATCAAAGCAATCCTTCTCCGTAAACATGTCTGTGCTTTGAAGCATATAGCCTTAAAATGGCATGTGTTTGTGTCTGATGAAGAAGAATGAGCTTTCTGGATGATGAAGGTATTTTCACAATTTTCACTGAATATTTATTAATGCGAGCCCATCTGTACCTATACTTCGTAATATAAAAACATAATGATTTTGTTTGTCGGCATAACCAAATGGCATGCATTTTTTATTGATACCTATCTTATAGCCTTGGTTTCTTAAATAGAAATAATTTTGCAACCTTTGTTTGAAATGTTTTATTTTGAAACGTATTATTTTCAGCCGAGCTCTTACATGAATTAAATAATTAATACACTTCTCCCGCGGTTTACATTCTTACAGAAATGATGGGACTTGGCTCCTAGATCTCGATCAGTGAATCAGCAAACTTCCCCGGTTCTTAGATAGCAGAAGTCTTCAATTTTGCATGCCCAGGTTGGTTGAGGTCCATTTTCACTTATATGCGCCTCATGAGACGTGGTCTTCTTCTTCTGGACCGTTCCTAGGAAGTGGATTCAAAGATTTGGTTAAAAGTTTCACAACAACTAAAATAATTGCAAATAAACTCAACTTTTTATTCAAGTGCTGTGCTTGAATCTTTTGATTTATTTTTACAGAATTTCTTGTCTATCAGTGTTATATAAAGGCTTTCCCAAGACTTCTGCTAGCACCTGTTACTATTTAAACTCATTTCGCTCAAAAATTTGCCAAGTAGAGGTTGGGCAGAAATCGCCATCTTCATCGAACACACGTTCCTGTCACGTCAAATTGCAGACAAAATTGTAAAACTCGCATTGCCTCTACAAAAGCCATTAAACAGCATACACACGAAGGACATAAGCACGTGCAAAATTTCCCCATTTAACAGCTATCATCTGCTACATCAGCAATAAATGATTTGAAATTGATGCTGTATACACCATCGTTAGCTGTGTTCATTGCTGACCAAACGTGCACCTTTTCCAGGTTGATATGATGGTCGTTATATTGTTGTGGGGGTTGATGTTTGTTAGCTCAGCCACTCAAGTTAAAAAAGTGAAAGTTCATCTGAAAGAAAAAAAAAAACATCATATGGTCAAAATCAATAATCGATTAGCTTGGACTGTAAAGTGCGAGGTTAAGGAGAAAGGCGGAGAGTTGTGTACACAATCATCAAGCTATACCCAAGTTACTTCAATTTATTTTTTTAAGCTTTTAGTACCTACTTTGATGGAAAAGTGAGATTAAGTTAAAAGAGGGTGATGGATGTCTAAAAATAAAATAAATAAATCGGGTGGCACAACGGCTCATGAAGAACCAGGGCCTAGTGACTAACAACTCGCAACCATTCCTGTGTGCGCCTGTCGACAGGAATGGAAGGGACCTACAATTTTTATGCCGAATCCGAACGGCTGGACGAGCGGCACTTATTCGTGACAAGTGATACTCTTGGAGGATTTGTCAATTCCTCGCAAGAGGCAGTAGCCCTGAAAAAAACTTTTTTTAGTTTTTAGGTGGACGAGGCTGGGAAGCGAACCACAGACCTCCAGCGTGACAGTCGAACGCAATACGCTACGGGCTACTGCGTGTGTGTGATGGATGTCTATGTGGAGTTAATTTTCTGTCATTTTGACAAGTTTTGAGTAATTTGGAAGGTATTGGTAAATTATAAGAACAAAATATAATCAATACCTAAATTAAAAATGTATTCTTTCCGAAATTTGAAGGAAAAAACAGTTTACTTTGATTGTATAATTTATAAAAAATACAATTTCAATAGAAAAATAAAACAATTTAGGTAAAAAAAAAAAAAAAAATTGGGTGGCACAACGGCTCATGAAGAACCAGGGCCTAGTGACTAACAACTCGCAACCATTCCTGTGTGCGCCTTTCGACAGGAATGGAAGGGACCTTCAATTGTATGCCGAATCCGAACGGCTAGACGAGACGTACTTATTCGTGACAAGCAGTAGCGGATCTAGGATTTGGCTGTGGGGGGGGGGGGCTTGGAGTTTGGAGATCTAGTTTGTAGTTTGTACATATGAAGTTAATAATATGAAGTTAGTATAACAGAAAACGAATTTTGACATTATCACTTTCCTTCTTTAATAATAACCGTGTTTTTGTGCCTTTATATCCGCTCCTATAAATATCCGCGAAGAAGAATAACAAGTTTTTGGAATTGATATGTGTTAAACATGGAAAATATTTTTAAGCAGAGCTAGAAGCCAATATAAATGCGCAGTAAAACATGGCAGTATAACTAATTTCAAAACTTAGATTTTTAGACAAATTCGTTTATTTATATTGCTTAGTAATAATTGATTAGGTAGTAGAGGTAGCTACCTACATTATGCAAGTGTTTGTTTAAATTAGCTGATGGTTGCTTTGAACTTCACATTTTTGATTAAATTTCAAAACTGTTTGTAATTGGGTAGTTTAGAAAAATTATATTTAAGTATGGTCTTACTGACAAAAGTTCATAGTGCTCTGACAGTGCCATCACTCCTCTGAGATCTTATTTTCCTGTACTATAGCCAAACAACGAGTAGAGTACCTACTTGTTTTGTTCAACTGCCAATGGAAAGTACATAAAATAATATTTTGCGGATCGAAAAATTAATATTAAAACTTCAAGTCTTTTATTCTGGCGTAAGAAACAGCTGCTCTAAAAAAATAACCTTCACGGCCCAATTCTGCAAGTGTGAATGAATTTTTGTGTACGCTGCAAACCTAAAGTTTTCATTCCTGCTCAATTAATGTGTCGATAAATTTGCACGTCACTCTAGAGTCTATAGAGATGGTAAATATTCATGTCCATTGTCCACCTGCAAGATTTTTCTGAGTTCACAGAGTTATTTGTTTAACCCTGACTACGATTTTTGTCCAATATTCTCAGACCATATTAACCACAAGCTGTCATTGCATGAAACATGTCCATTATTCATAGCCCCCCACTTGCTTTTTGTCGAATTCGCTTCAAGCTTTGGCTTAGGGCTTAATGCTTAGGAAAAAATTGCAACATGTAAATTGTTCAGCCCCAACCGAGTTATTTTGTCCATCAAATTTCACACCTTAACAATATCTTAGACGAAAATAACTCCACACGTTTTAAAACGTTGCTTTCCTTATTTCAAATAATTTTAGTAATCGGCAGTGGGGGGGGCTTTAGCCCCTTTAGCCACCCCCCTGGATCCGCCACTGGTGACAAGTGATACTCTTAGAGGATTTGTCAATTCCTCGCAAGAGGCAGTAGCCCTGAAAAAAACTTTTTAGTTTTTAGGTGGACGAGGCTGGGAAGCGATCCCAGACCTCCAGCGTGGCAGTCTAACGCACTTACCATTACGCTACGGGCTACTACAATAATAATTAAAGTAATTTTAATTAAATTGCGCATTCAAATTGACACAATGGAAACAGGTTTTTGACGTTTATTTGTTCTTGAATTTATGGATTATTCCCGCATATCACGTAAATGGCATAGATTATTTTGCACACAGGTCCTTCTAAGAAGTTGGTACATACTGATCATATTTGATTCCAATTTAAAAAAGAATCTATAATAAGAGAATTAATAATATGTTGGTGCTTTTGAATTCAATAACACTTTTTCATACAAATTCAAATACCTACATACAATATCATTTGTATGAAAAATGTTATACTTCTTTATGTCTGAAATGCGATCCATTCGTGCATTTTATTATCAAAAAAAAAAAAACTGTTTTCAACAGTACATTCCATAGAACTGCTGTTTTTTTGTTTAATCTTCGAATTTCCCGGAAACGTCTTCACTAATTTTTTAAAAATTTGTATGTTGTAGACTCCCCTGGAAAGTGTTAGTGGCATTACGTACCAATATTTTAAAAGTGAATATTCTAGTTAAACCTCACTCAGGCAGCAGCCACGGTGACAACACTTTTGTCCATCTTATGAAATTGTCCTTTTGTGTGAAAAAATTAATAAATTTCATGACTGTTCTTTTGTTCTGAATTTCTGTGATTTTCTTTGCATTTTATTCCATAATTCCGTCATTTCTATTTTTGTATATGAGTTTCGAAATTTGAATAAAATGCACATAAATTCAGAGAAAAGAAATGGACTTAGTATTTGTATTGATAAAAAATAATCAAAAATTTGCCTCTGTGACCAACTGTGCACGTTTTGAATTAAGAAAAAAAAATATTAAAAAGTATGGCTGAAAAGATGGGCCAGAAAATACAAATAACAGAACATTTTTGTCTGCCTAAGAGATTTAAATTTAATAAATTACGACTGGAATTCTTGTCCGTGTCCGATCAAGGGAGAATCTTGATAATAGAACATAAAATGTTTGGAATTTAAATCCAAATTTAAAATTTGTGCGTTTAAAAGATCTGTCCGCTCAGGAAGCTGTCCGCTATATAAGGTTTCACTATATTTGATTTAAAAAAATATATATATATATTATATATATATGAATACGTACATTTTAATAAATAACTAAGTTCTTGAGAATTGGATCCTAGCAGTCTTTCAATACATACCAGTCGATAATATTTAAAATTTGCTCATAAAAAGACCATACAAAGGAAACATACAAATCTATTTCCCTAAAAACGCCTGCCTAATTCTTGAAACTGAAAGCAACTAACCTTCTAACAATACCTACTTTAAAAAGAATATTTTTTTTTCTTACTTTCCACTTTATTAATAATAAACTGATTAATATTTGTATGCAAGTGATTATAAAATAATTGGCCTAAGCCTGGCAAGTAATGTTTTAATTCAAAGAAAAGGGTTGCTTTTTTAGTATAATTTTTGAAACTTTTAAAAATCGTTTTGTTTCATTTTGTAGAAATATATTATTGTCCTTCAATTCAAGATTTCAACTTTTCGTGATAAATTATAACATATATGAACATCTTAAATTAAACCCCCCCCTGAAAATTTTTCCTGCGTTCGCGCCTGGGTCACTTAGTATATCTCGAGAACCAAGCATGCTAGAGACTTAAAGTAAGACTCCAAATTTGCAGTTTATTTTACATTTCAAGGAATTGTAGTTCCAAATTTTGAAGGACTCAATTTGAAAAAAAAAACTCATACTGCCCTGCTAACTTCACAGTGAAAATTGAGGACTTCAAAATTTGGAACAAGAATTTCTTGAATTGTAAAATAACCTGCAAATTTGGAGCCTTACTTCAAGTCTCTAGCATGCTTGGTTCTCGAGATACACTATGTGACCTGCTTACTTCACTCTGAAATTAGCAGGTCACTCGATTACACCCACTATTTGGTGAACTGCAAAATCGGGAATAGAAATGCAAAATAAATGCAAACGAAAACCGAAAATTACTGCATTGATCCCGTTTCTCTAGGTGAAAGTTGCAATGTGCCAACTTCATAGACGTATTAAATATTGTATACCATCTATTCGTACAGTTATTCAAAAATATTATAAAGATAAAAAAACAATAATAAATCATTCAACCGTTTTCGTAGGATTCATGTATTTGAGGGAAGTCGTACTTGTTTTTTTTTTAATATTATAACATTAAAACTACAAGGAAAATATGTTTTTATATTTTTTTCGCAAGGTTATCCAATATTGACTTGACAACCTGTACATCGAAAGTAAAAATATGTGATTTGGCCTACCACCGAGTTTTACTGATTGAAATGCACACGAACAATTTTTTCGTCCGCAATTTTTTCAGTGCCATGAGGGAAATTGCTACTCAAATCTTTTGAACTTTTTAATACATTTTGTGAGAAATTAAGACCAGCTAGCAAGAAAAATGAATTTGTATTAGAAAAGAAATAAATGAATTTTTAGCGAAAATAATAATTGTTTAATTGAAAATTTTATTTCATCAAAATTGTCTGAGGTATTTGTCATCGATTAGTTTAGCATTTGTGTTTCAAATCAAATTAATGCCAAATACCAATTATTTAAGATTTTTTTCTTTGATGTCGTGGCTGCAATGATGCTGCGCTGCATGCAGCTCTTGAGTGAATCTGCTCCCATAAGAACTTGTGTAAATTAATGCCGCTGCATGACAAACGCTGCACATCTGTTTAGCACATTAGAGCCTATGTAGATACTGACTTTATATAAAATCTGAAATTCCAGTACAACACAATCATATAATCATCACAGATAATCGAGGGCTAATGTCCAACAAATATTTGGGAAAGAAACCCAGAAATTCTAAATTGGTTGGTAGAAAAGTTTGGCCTTTTTTTCAGAAAAAAAAAGGCTCTTGGTTTAATACTAGTCCGATAATTTTACTATGAAGTAAGCATGTAATTCCCTTCTCACAAACCGTGCAACACACAAATTTGAAATAAGGCTTCAATATTGAACTACATAGCTCCAGAATGAAAATGCAAACAAAAACTGCAAGTTCCTATCGTCTCAACAGCCTTATGTTAAGCCTAGTAGTCTCCAAAAAGACAACGTAATGCTTACGAAAACACAGCGGAAAAATATCCATGGAGAGTTTCACAAATTGCAAATAAATGAAATAAAATTTAATGAAAAAATGTTGTAACAAAAGAAACAACAAATAAAACACGAACAAATCCAAATTTCATTTTTTCGCCAACAATTAATGGTCCGGGCCTCCGGGCAATTTATTCTGTGCGAATAGAGAGTGGAGGCTTGTCAAAACAATCTGGTATAATCATCGATTTCGCTGGTCGGTCAGCGTACCTCAGAACAAAAAGCACAACGAAATTTTTCGTTAATGATTGCGTCATGTCATTATTGTATGGGATTTTTCCTTACTATAGGCTTCAATGTGAAAATTGTAAGACATTCTTTATTCACAGACGTGCGTTAATGAGAGTTTTTATGATAAAGAGGCTTAGTCCCTCATGGCAAGAAGTGAGCTTAGTAAGCAAAGACAAATTAAAATAACATTATATGGTTAACCCCATATATATATTTTGGAAGAGCGGTAAAGAGAGGTAAAGGATAAGGTTTCCTTAAAGTTTTGTTAGTTATGGAAACTTATAGCCTCTTTATAATTGTTGTCCCCTATGATGATTGAGTTATTTCCACAAATGTGTCTTCCGGAAGAGATATGAATGTGACGATGAGTTACCTTTTTGTTTAAAACAAATCTTTTCTTTTAAATTTGATGATTTATTGTTCACATACCTTTCAGACATAACTCACACTGTGGTATATATCCAGAAACCGCAATTCATGAAATAAACGTAGAGGTACAAATCAATCCAAAAAATAAGTTTCTTCAATTTAATGACTTTTAAGGATATGACTTACAACCAAATCTAGATAAGCTCACCTACCCAATTGAATGACAAAACTCCCATTTCATGTCAAATTTAATATCCTCTCCAAGGAAAACGTTATTCAAAATAAATTCCAGTGAAACCCAAACAACCAAACCGACCGACACGACGACAGCGACGTATGCAATAGGTATAGAGCAAGGTGTAAGGTGTCCTGAATTTGAACTCCTTGTTCTGGATGATAAATGATGACTCTCCCCTTACTCTAATTCTCATTCTCACACACTTCATTTAGGGAATTTGATTCATTTTTCTCAAGATTTATTGTGAAATCGGTTAACCGAGGCTTTTACTTTCGAATAATTCTCTAGGTGTTGAATTTATCTTTGTGTTTGTGGCTTGGCACAACTATTTTGAATGCCATTTATATTCTACAAAAATTGTATCCTTTTGGGATACCTTCCTTTAGACATATACTCGACTCGTATATGCGAAATATTTGAAGTCATTAATTTTAATTTTCAATTCGTCGACAAGGAAGTATAGGTACCTACAGTTTGTATTATTTTTTTATAGGAACGAATATGTGTGAAAGTAAAGGAAGGGCCCTTCACATTAATTTTAATATTAAAACTATAGATATACATATTTATGATTTAGTAATCCAAAAAAGATTCAGATTGTTGAAGTTTTGTTTATTTAGACGAACTTCACACAGAGAGGTTAAAGTAAAAGCATAGACAAATGATGAAAAATTGTGACAAAGATGGTCAAGGCTTCATTCAAAAAAATTGGCAAATCGGCTAAGAACCTTTAGCACCGCATATATGGGATATTCCCAAAAATAAATGCCATCTAAAAAGTCAATAAATAGTCAAAAAAGGTCAACTAGTTTCGGAAATTGGTCAGCAATAGGAAATTTTTAATCAATGGTTAAAGTTTTTCTAGGTCGCCAAAAATCTTTGGTACCTCATTTATGGGATATTCGTAAGAAAGTATACCATTCGAAAGGCCACCGACTCGTGATAAAAGGTCAGTTAGTTTTAGTAATTGGTCAGCCATAAGTTTTTTTCATGAATTTTTAGATTTTTGTTCAAGGTCAAATTTATTTTTAGCACCTCATTAATGGGTTATTCGCAAAAAGCCTTCACCATTTAAAAGTTAACCCAATCCACAAAAAGGGCAACTATTTACAGAAATAGGTCAGCCTATTTTTTAATGAATTTTTAAAGTTTGTTTCAAGGTTAGGAACCTTCAATATAAGAGTCTACGGGCTTGAAAAAAAACTTTAAAAATTCGTAAAAAAAAAACTTTGGCTGAAATTAGTTGACACTTTTTATGTGGATTTGGTTAACTTTTAAAAATGTTGTGGGTCTTTTCGAATATCCCATAAATGAGGTGCTAAAAATAGTTTTGACCTTTAATAGAATTTTAAAAATTCATGAAAAATAAAATTATGGCTGATCAATTACTGTAACTAACTAACCTTTTATCACGAACATCCCATTAGAAAAATGCCAAACAAAATGAATGACCTTTGTAACATAATAATACTATATAATACGAAGTACTTTTTATATTAAATGGTAACTCTACACCACTAAGCTTATGTACTATAATATTGTACTATGTTATAAGACAGTTATAAGACATGGACCAAATAAAGTTAGTTGATAATCATCCGTCGCCTAGTTCTCATTTAACTGGTATTACAACCTTGAAACACTATAACCATTGATTAAAAATTTCCTATGGCTGACCAATTTCTGAAACTAGTTGATCTTTTTTGACCATTTACTGACCTTTTAGATGGCATACTTTTTTTTGCGAATATCCCATATATGAGGTGCTTAAGGTTCATACCCGTTATATGTTTGTGAAAAAAAAGTTTCAAAGAGAAGCTGTATGTATGTAATTAATTAACTTTTAACTTTTTAACTTTCCAGTTCTACTTAAGCTAGAAATGGTTGAACAGCACTTTTTACTCCCAAAGACTCAATTTTTCGCACTCCACCCCACTTCCGATTATCTTAAGTGATCCAATTCACTACTAAGAGTGTTACGCTCTCTAAAAATTTAGTTTGTTGGATTTTTGGTCAATTTCCTATATGATGTTTCTACTAGCGATAATTTTTGGCATCACCAAGAGTATGCTACATTTTTGATATTACAGTCCTTTCTTGTTTAAAATCGCAATGACTTTCACATTTTTTTTCTTCCCCAAATTAATATTTCCACGTCAACAGCTGCTAATGTCAAATAAAATTACCTTCGCCGGCACCAACACCACCGTATTGTGAAACCTTTAATATCTGCAAATTATTTCCATCGAATTTCGCGGCGCACATCTCGTTTTAATAGTCCACCACCTCCGTCTACATCTCCATCCACCACCAATCTAATCCTTTTTCGCATCAATTGCTTCCCAGCCAAAACGAGGTGTTGCCCACTTTGAAAATGGCCGAAACATCAGACAGCGGTTATTAGTCGTTAGGTGAAATGATTTTCGTATCAATTTGCAATTTGCCATCAGGAAACAACGGAGAATATTTTTTTGTTCGTTTGCTTCAGTTGATGTTATGGTATTTTCGTTATAGTCCTTCAGGGAACCCAACAACTGCCAGGTTTTCCTGATTTCAATTTGAGAAACAGAAGGGGTTGTGTTTTTTTTTGTTTGTTTTTGTTGCCGGAGCTATTGTAGGTTTTGCTACAAATAGAATTTGGGGGTGATATACAATTTAGAAGTTTTCTTAAACGCCCATTTCTAATTCTTTCTTAATTGAGATTTTTTTGGTTTTCTTGATTTTCTAGCATATTTGCATTTGATGGAAATTGTTTGGAAAAAAAAGATTAGAATGATGTTTTTTATTCTTCAGTCGGTACCGCTTGTCTTATAAGGGTATAGATAAAATAAATCAAGGAATGCCTCTACCTATTTAGTGAAGACACGATTTTATAAAACTTCTTCATCTTCTCCATCAGAAACATGTAAGGAATCCACTTCAGAATTTTTATTGACTACCTTAAGCTTATGCGAACATTTCTTCATTTTTGTTTTTTTTTTGTCTGTTTTTTTGTTCGGGAAGAAAATTTGTCTGCTTGAGTAAGAACACGTTTATTGCGATACGCTAGAGTAAATATCCATGTCCAGATCTTTAAGGATATGTGCTCATGTATTAGGTATATGTACGTGAACTCTCCTGCTTTTTAGTTTACCTTTCAAGAGGAAGGAAAAAGGAATGCGTTACGAAATCCTAATGGACCAAGAATTTACCGGCATCAACTTTATTTATATAGGTAGGTATCCGTGTCGGAAGTAAGAAGGCAAAGAGTGTAAGTTCTATAGTGCATAAGGATAATTCCGTAAACACGATACACTAAATTCACATCATGTGTTAGTTTTCACAAGGACTTTGTTCTTTTACTTTGCTTTTTATTTCTAAGGTAAATATTTTTTTTTTATTTTGTATCTAAATATTAAGAGGATATGTGTTTACATTTACCTTTTGCGAAATGGAGGAATTTAAGGATGTAAAAAGTGAAAAGAGAACAGTGAATTTTATTTGTATCTACACTTTTAGTTTGGGTGTAAATCAACCTTGTACTTCATCTTTGATGAGCTTTGGTACACTAATATTCCATATCCTATAACTTTATTTTTAAGAATTGTTGCCACGGTGGAAACACTGACAGATCCACGATGTGAGGGTTGCCTCTTTACCAGGTTATAACAACGAAATTCTACATAAATTGACCTATATACCCCGTTTACATGAGGTATTCGAGCCCCTTTGTATACCTGCGCTGACTTGAAATGAGCTTCAACCGACTCGATTCCTATTCAGGAGCGGAGCGGAATCGAGTCGAAATTCTTGATAAAAAACCTGGGTCGAAGAGTCGGTCTTGAGTATGTATTCACCACAGTGTTTTTGCACATGTGCGAGTAAAATTATTTATTTGTTTTGATAGCTATGTGAAGTATCCCTTCAAGCAAGCGAGTCCGTTTTGGATCCGAAAACAGTTCATAAACGGAGCCAAAACCGGATCCAAAACGATTCCAAATCGGATCAAATTAGTATGGAAATTAGAATCACCACGGAGCCATTATGTGAATATATTGTGAGAGAGAGAGAGAGTTTTCCAATTCACCATACTCCGGGAAAACGGAGCCTAAATGGAATCCAAAACGGACCAACAAAAATGAATGAATCTTCCCCATCTAGTCGAGTTGCAACATTGCATACAAAAAAAAAAAAAAAACAAACAGAATTTTGTTCATTTCAAGACTTTATTTTTATTTATCAATTATAAAAGGTACATTATATATTTCCACAACTTAACATATACATATAATAAACAGTAAACTTGTATTGTAAATACTTTCAAACTCAAAATATGGGAAAATAAACATAAAAAAAATGTTTAAAGTGTAATTTTTCAAAACCTTGGGCGAAACACAATTATTTCTGGAGTTGAGGTCACTTGAACTTTTTAATTGTCTTTTAGATTTTATATTATATTTTTTTTTTTTTTTCTTAGAAATCGTTGCTTATATTAATTCTTTATCAGAAACCGAAAACAAAATGATTTTATGTCTTTTAGTTTTCAAGAAAATTAAAAATTACCAAAACTACTATTTTTATTCGATTAATTTTTTTTTTTTCTTGAGTATTTTACGTGGTCTTATTTTGATAGTAAAAATAGAATATGGATTAATTCTTACACAAATTGACTCTTAATTATCAGACTTTCCCAACACCCAGGCTTACGGCGTATAAACAGTGAGGTATGTTTAGGGGCATGCTGCCCCCTGCAACCTCCCTGCTTGGGCTCACTATAGGATTTGGGGTATGTGCGAGGTTCGGTGTATGCCAAATTTCGTTTGCATTTAAGGAATTTGAATGTATTCTCTGTTTCCATTGTCAACAGCTACATATAATAAATGTAAATGAATGAAAAGTATGAAGTACTTCTAGTAATTTTAAATTTTCTCAAAAACTAGAGGACATAAAAGCTTTCGGTTTTTTGTGTTCGATTCAGAATTTATATGAGCATTGACCGCACAAAGAAAATTTAGTTTTTCATTTGACAATTTTGAGCAAAATTGATCCAATATTTTCCATGATCCAATAAATTTTGCGTTTTTTTATCAAAATTTTGAGTTTGAATGCAAATTTTTTGAAAACTAATAACACAAATAATTTAATTTAAATGTAGGATTAAAGATCACATTTTTGGCTTTTAAAACCTTTAATGTTTTGCATTTTAAGTATTGTCATTGGTTTTTAATATTTGTTTTTCCAATTAATTCGTTTTTATTGGGGGCGATATATACCCCCCTCCCATAGTAAAAACTACTTGTATTTGACCCTTCTACAAAAATCCGTTATCAATTTTCGGCGCCCAAGTTATCATACTCTCCCCCTTTTTAGGGTTGACAGATATTCAATTTTAAATGTTGTTCAATTTTTCTTGCCCGAGCAAAATTTTGACTTTGAGGTCAATTTTTTCAAGAAATGCGTACTAAACATACAGTTTTCTTATTTTTACCTGATGAAAAAAAACAATAATAAAAAAAAACTCATCAATAAGTGCACCCAAAAACCCACAGATACATTTCATAATACTTGGGAAAATCCAAAACAGGTTTAAAATCGAATTATGTATTTTTACCTATTTTTATTGCAGCGCTTGGCAATTGAAGTGGTTTTCCAAGAATTGATAGTTTTTAGATTATTTTTAAGATTGTGCACTCATGAAAAGTGTTAAAGTGTACTTATGCCTACTTGACTTGCCCTAATTACATTACCTCTTTTCAGGGAGAGCTAAATTTGGGGTATAAATGTTTAATGGGTAAATTAACTAAATAAGCGGTATAAAAGAATAGAAAAACAAATTTATTCATCAGATTTTCAAGTTAAGTCACGATTACAGTTGGATAAGAGCGCTTTTTGAAAAGAGACTCGAATTTTGTAACTGGTTGCTGGAGAGAAGCTTGGATGACAACCAGTTAAAAAACAGTATTCTTTGGACAGACGAACCTCAACTCACAAGAGATGGTATTATAAATTTCCATAATCTCCATTCATGCAATCCACATTCAAGACGGCAAAGATCATTGCAGCACAGATTCAGTGTCAATTTGTGGACAGGTGTAATTGGAAATAAATTAATCAGGCCTTTCAAATTACCACCCGACTTAATTCTACTAACTATTTTGAGTCTTTATAAACTAATTTACCAGACCTATTGGAGGATGTTCCACTGTTTCAACTAGCTTCATCATATTTTTAACAAGATGGTTCTCCGCCCCACTATGAACGTGAAGTTAGGGATTGGCTGGATGAAGAATACGGTGATAGATGGATAGGCAGAAATGGACCAATTCACTGGCCTGCAAGATCTCCCGATCTCACTGTACTGGATTTTTTTGCATGGAGACGAATGAAATAAATCGTTTACTCATCTGAAATAATAACTTTAACTGAATAAGAACAACGTTTTTCCAAAGGATCACTAAAAGTTAGATAAGAGTTGTGGAGAATAAACATTCAAAATTAAATTCAAAAACGGGCTCTAGCATGCATTCAAAAAGCAGGAGCGCACTTATTATTACTGTATTTGTGTCTACACAAAATAAAAAATTATTTAAAACTACACAAATTATTGTTTTATTCAAACCCTTTACAAATCATATTTTTTTTTTAATTTTACATGTTTTAAATATTCCCAAGTAACATAAAATGAATGGGTTTTTGGGGCACTTATAAATGATTTTTTTTTAATTATTGTTTTGTTCACCAGGTAAAAATATAAGAAAACTGTATGTTTATTACGCATTTTTTGAAAAAAAATTGACCTCAAATTCAAAATTTCACCCGGGTCATAAAAATTAAACATCATTTAAAATTGAATATCTGGCAACCCTAAAAGATATCAGCTCAATTTAAACGTAGTTTTTAAGGCTAGTATTTTTTCTAAAAAAAAAATCCAAAATGAGGTCCATACCATTAGTACTGACAGAGAAATTGACCTTAACATAGGTCAGGGTACACCAAAGTTAGCCTTTTTTTAAATCGTCAAAAAGTTATGTCAAAGTTCAAAATCGGACTTTACTGTTCAACAATATTTTTCTTAGAATACATCTAAGAATCACATCCCGAAGTATTGTACACGAATAACCAGACACCCTGTATAATTTGGCATAATTATTTTGAATGTTAAAGGAATTTTATATTTGGAGTAATATGGGGTAAGACCGCGCAGTGCGTAGGAGCGTGGACTGCTAATTTCTCTGGCTGTGTAAAAAATAAGTTTAAACTAAAAATGAGGAAATCAGCGCCATGTAAGACATTCACAAGTCAAGATCTCAGCAAGAGTGTGTGCGCTGCTGCATTTATAACGAAAAAGAGTTTTGAAAACAACGGGTTAAAAAAAAAAAAAAAAAAGTTGTGTCAGAAAAGTGTGTGGCGCCAGCATGCCAGCTGGCAGAATTATTATATCGGACTCGGAAGAAGCATATATTTGTAAATAGTGTAGGTTTTTGTTTCATTCAAGTAATAATAAATATATTAAAAATATTTTTTTTTTCATTTTCTTTTAAATTTTATAAAATAAAAAAAAAAAGAAAACGAGTAGCTTTGTGGGTAAAATCGCGCAGTCCTCATTTGAGGGTAAGTTCTTAGGTGCTTTTGTGTATATTTTTCACAATAGCTCCTCATTGCATTGGTTGATATTACAATAACCTTGCGATTCGTTACTTCTGAGTTATTCAAAAATGTTGCATTGATTGTATACAAATACAAATATATAAAAAAGCAGGGAAACATAAAATCAAGGAAAAAATTATTTTGTTTTTACTTTTGACTTTTCTTACACGCATTATGCATTTCTTTGTATTAATTCAAAAAATTTAAAAATTAATATTTTCCTTGTCCTTATGTTATCGTGCTTAACGATACAAAAATATCATCAAATGAGCTAAAACAAACATTTTGTTTCCCCTTAGGCAATCACACACAAATTTTATAGTACAGTAACTGGTAGTTCTGATTTTTTGCTGCGTTGTTCAGGATGTTGGCCTAACAATTAACCTACCATTTAGGCCTCGAGCGGTGACCACTTAATGATCAAAAATCAGTATAACCACTATTTTCTCGCACTTTGTTCAGTTATTTGTGATTTTATTAGAAATACTCTTAAAAAAAAATATTTGTTCTACGATTTCAAAGTAATTTAATTTGCTTCAACTAAAGCACAAAACTATCTCTGTAGACTCAATGGTTTCCAAAATATAGCATTTCAAAGCCTCCCAACTAACATTTCAGCTTCGGTTCGGCTTAATAGAATAGGCGTTGGAAGTTCCATAAGACATTTGTAAAGTTGACTTAAGCATAAAAAGGAGAATGTTATACAAGCTAATATAGCTTGTATACGTGATTTCGGAAAATCTTCTTTAAACTTATTCGCAGATCTTTTAAAAGTAGCAGAATGTATAAAAGCCTAAAGAAGCCGATACGAAGATTTAACGAGCGATATTGAAAATTTGAATGACACTTCAACTTGACAGATAGCTTCGGACATGGTTGTATAAAAGTGAAATACAAGTCTTTTAGACGGTGAACAAAAATAAATAAAAAAAATAAAGATACATTTTTATTTTTATTTTTTAATGTGATTCTTACTGCATTTTATCTGAAATCAAGTATCAAGTTCAATTATTCATTAATTATAGTATTGGAAGCAATTATAAAACATAAATAATATTTTTACCTCACTAGGGATCGATCTCGGGAACTCCTACGTGACAGCTCATCACTCTTTTTTTTTTTTTTTTTTTTTTTTTAAATTCATTTTTATTTATTCATTTTCTTATAACTATCTTAAAGCTAGACAAAAATTCATGAAAAACTAGCCTACTTATCAATATCTTAAAAATAACTTACTGGCCCTAAGCGGGCGCTCTAAATTAAACAATAACTTAATGCTAATGCCTTTCGGCCTACGAACTATCTTAAAAATAATATCTTTAATTGGTTTTATTTTTTACCAAGAAAGACTTTTTTTTTAAAAAAAACTTGGTTACTTTAACATTTATTTTTTTGTTCTTATATAAAACTTAAAGCTAATTAAAAACTAATTAAAACTAATTAGAAACTAATTAAAACTACTTAGAACTACTATAAAACTACTTACAACTACCTTAAAATTAGATTAGCCACATCAAGCATTTTTAAATTTCTTTTTTTTTGTTTAGGTTTTTTTGATTTTATAATTTTTTTTTTTTTTTTTTTTTTGGTGCCACCCTGACTGTCCCTACTTAATTAATACACTTGAAACTATGTAAGTCGGCCAAGACGAGAAAACTAAGTCAACTATATTGTATCTAATTCTTCATTAAACTACCAAAACTGGTTCTCTTGTTTTCCCCTATCTCTTCGGTCCCGATCGGAAACAGTCCTACTGAACCGAAGGCGCTCTGCTCCGCCCTGTGCGAGGACGTCTCGACTATAAAGGTGTCGCCTATCTACAGTTCTGCGGCCGACGTGGTAGATTAGCGGAACCGCCGCTCTATCCTGTATCAGCCCTCGACTGTCTAAGTAGAGGAAAGCATCGGGTGGGATAAATCCACTTAAGCGCACACTCTCGTAGTAATCGGTGTTGGGGTAGTAAGCCCCAAAAATTAAGCTATTGGCTGAGGACATCGCTCTTGCAATGTGACCCCGAATCAGCTTGATTATAAAATTATCGATTCTGTTAATGTTGGCTCCATTGTATAGAACCTCGTTGGAATAATAATGTTTGTACTCCGACTCTGGTGTTCTGTGTAATCCAAGGCAGCGTCGAAGACACTGCCTCTCAAACACCCGAATCTTTTCCATTTGAGATGGGGCAACGTTGAACCACACCGGGCATCCATAGGCAATCATTGGCCGGATAAGGGCCATGTAGCAAATCACCTTAACCCTGCTGTCAAGACGGCTGCAATAAAACAACCGTTTTGTCAGGGCGAAAGCTCCCCTGGCTCTGGTCAGAGCAGCATTTATATGTCTGTCGAAATACAAATACTGATCCATCCAGATGCCAAGGTAATTTACTACACTTTTATTCGCCAGTGGATGTCCATGTGGCCCCACGATCACCAGCTTGCGCCAGTTCTTTCTTGTATCCCTAGGGGCTCCATGCAGTGGAGTCCTGAACAGAATAGTTTCGGATTTCTGAAAGTTGATTTTCAACTTCCAGTCATCGCAATATCGCTGAATCTTGTCGAAGTCACGCTGTAAGAGAATTCTGATGACCTCAACTGTTGGAGCTGTTCTGTACGCAATTAGATCGTCGGCATACGCTATGGCATGGGCTAGACTACCTATCAGATCGCTGGTGTAAATACTGAATATAATCGGTGAGTTCACCGCTCCCTGTTGAAGACCATTTTTAATTTCGAAGGTTGCGGTAGAAGTTACATTGCCAATTTTCACAACAAACTTTCTACCATTGAGCATATCATAAAGCATATATAAAAGCGGTTTACTTATGCCCAGTCTGGCTAGCTTTAGATACAGACCTTCTAACCATACGGTGTCGAAAGCTTTCTCCAAGTCAACCAGACAAGCACCCGTACACTGTCTTTTAGATTTGTTCCATTGGACATCAGAAACGAGCTTTGACGCGGCATGAATGGTGTCATGTCCCGCCTTAAAACCGAACTGATTGTCCGGTATGATATTGTTGTCCTCCGCCCACTTGGACAGAGCTCTATTTATAACTTTCTCAAATACCTTACTGATACTCGGAAGAAGACTTATCGACCGGAGATTCGCCGGATTGGAGTTGTCCTTACCCTTTTTCGGGAGAGGATGAACCACAGCTGTCTTCCACCGCCCTGGATAATATGCATTATTCAGAGCGTTGTTAAACAGTGTGGCATAAATGTCAACTGCTTCCTGAGGCAGATGTCGCAGTACAACGTTGGATATACCATCGATTCCTGCTGACTTCTTTTTCTTTAATGAAGCGAAGATAAGCTGGAGCTCAACTTTCGAAACTAACAGGGAATTAGCCCCGTTTCGCTCGGCGATGGTGGCGTTTGCCAAGTGTTCTTCATTGAACCCGGTGAAACCGAGATTCTCTGATCGCCATTGCGTCATTTCATTTCGAAGGTAGAAGTGGTGAAGCAAGGCTCTGTTTTCCAGGTCATGGTTCGGGCGAATGCTAGCATTCACCTTGTACACTTGCTGGAAAGCAGCCCCCACAGCCTCCACTTTCTCACGAGGATCTTCGATTATAAAGAGGTCATCGTCCAAGACGGCTTCCTCTGGATCTATGCCTGCTATCAGAAGTACGTCTCTGTTCTCTGTCGTTCTCTGAAGCTTAAGACACGGAAGTTCGTTTTGATCATTCCGTCTAAATATTTTATTAATTTGAGGAAACATACTCGGGTCGCTAGAATTAACGGCCCGAATTTTGTTGTCCCAATACAAATAAATAGACAACCGGTAATTTTCCTTGATCAATTGGTTGATGTTTTTAATTGACGATTTCAGTGTCCTAATCTCCAGATCGTGTATGTCAGTAAAACGTCTGTACAAGAGTTTCAGTCTTGTTAAGAGTCCACTTTTTTGTCTGTGTAGTGCGTCGATGGTCGCGTTGCGGTACATGTCTGTGGCTTCGCGTTCTTTGTATTTTGGTATTGTTTTTTCCATTGTTCGTTGGATTGTACTGTCCATCTTTTCCAAGTAATCGTCAATTTCGGTATTTGTTAAATTCCTGTCATTTGGTGGGGATATGTTGTTCATTCGTAGTTCACTCGATAAAGCGCTGGTGAAGCGTGGCCAGCGAGTCTTACTGTAATTGTAAGAATGCACTGGCACATACTCCTCCAACTCCACGAGCTCGTTCGGAAGTTGAATTACGGCAGCAAGTCCGCAGTGGTCACTGTCGTACTCGATCGTTCGTAAACAGTTTCTTGGTCGTTGACCCACAGTGTCAGTAATTGTCAGTCTTGAGTCTTTCAACAATAGATCCAGATAGGAACCGCTCCTTGGAAACGAAGGCCTATCAGTAGCCAAAAGGTCGAGCATATACTCAACGTTGTATTGACACATCCAATTAAATAGATGGCTACCTCTCGGATTTTGTATTTGATTTCCCCAATCTACATGTTTGGCATTCAAATCACCGGCCATGAGATAGTAATTCTCTTCCGAGTTCAATTGTAAGCATTGAAAAAGTTTTTCGAGCTCTGTTAAAAATTCAGTTGGCTGAGGTGATTCCGGTGCATAAGCCGCAATCGCATACATCCGCTTCCCATGTTTGATAGGAATGCATACGATACACGCCTCAAGCAACCGAAATCTGCGTACTTCACTATTATATATTACTTTATAATTTATGCCTTTTCGTACAAAGATTGCGACACCTCCCCCCAAAGTGGAGTTGGGCCGATCTCTTCGTACGATATTGTAATTATTGTTAGTCAATTTATGTTTCTGGTTCAGCTTAGTTCCGCTGGCCATAAACACATCAGGACTCTGATCTTTCAACAATTGGAATAGATTTGCTCTACGTTCGGTCCCAATCAGTGAATTTACATTCACAGCAAGGATCTTTAAGGGCCTCTCCGGCAGCGCGCCTTTAACCTATAAAATGCGATAAGCTCGGCAAAGCAGAGTAGATATTGTCTACCCTTTTCGCCTGCTCACTTATCTGTTTTTGAAGTCCTGCTATTTGGCTCTGAATGGCCAGTAGCAAACCTCTTATTTCGGCCTGTGCGTCCGGGGCCTTAGGCACAAGGGCCTGTGGGGCTGCCTTTGGCGCAGGCTGTACCGTTTTTCCCTTTCCTGACGCCATTTGGGCGTAGGAAATTTGGGGATTGACGGAAATTGTTGTATGAGGACGCGTTGGTGGGCCTCTATCTATCATCTCTGCTTGCCTTGCCGCTTTATTGTGTTTCATTTGCTGAAACGTCGGATATCCCCGATAGTTTGCGGGGTGCCCGTCGCCTCGGCAAAGTGCACATTTAAGTTGGGTCAATTCGACCCTTTCCTGCCCGAGCTTACACTCTCCTACAATGTGGTTCTCACCACACTTGACGCAGCGTGACTGCATTTCGCAGTTTGCCGCAGCATGGCCGAACCTTTGGCAGCGCATGCATTGAAGCATGTTGCCGCGCCTCTTTAATTTATCCCAAGTCACAAGCTGGTAGTCGAGGACGGAGATACTCCTCAGACTTTCCAGTTTGCTGCTGGGCGAAAGCTGTACCAGGAAGAACGGCAGATTCCGTTTCTCCCGCCTGGCCTTAACTGTAGCGAACGGCTTAACCCCGATAAATTCGAGATCGTCGCTCGCTTTTTGGCGAAGCTCATTTAAGAGCACCTGTGGGTCCGTGTAGGAGTCTATGCCCTTTAGTACGACCGTCTGAAACTTTTCAGTTTTTGGGGTAAAACTAAAGAACTCCGTTGTGGATTCCTTTAACAAATCTTTAATAATTTTATAGTCTTTAATGGAAAAGCACTGAATAGCGTGCCTATCTACACTTAATCTTTTTATTGTATAATTTGTGCCTATGGCCGACTTACATAGCTTTATTGTGTCCTGTAATTCCATTTTAAACGTGTTTATTGGTGGCACCTTTTCTTTTTTTATCTGCGACAGCTGTGGCTGCTGCTGGTGTTCCCTCTGCTGCTGTTGTATCTGCTGCTGTTGTTTCTGCTGCAGCTGGTTCTGGATCTGCTGCTGGTGTTGTTTTTGTTTATCTTGTTGCTGTTGCTGTGACTGTTGTTTTGCCTATTTTGTGGCTGCTCTGGTTGTTGTTTATTTTGCTGGGGCTGCTTATTTGTCGGTTGCAGCTCCGCATTTTTGATTTTCTGTGGGCTTCTTTTGGTGGAGCCTGTAGCGACTTTTTTAACTCCTGCTCCTGTTTTTCGCGCTCTCGTCGAGCTATTTGTTTATTTTTGAGGGCCTTTACAAATTCATGCACCTCTGATCGTAGCTACTCAATTTGACGTTGTTTTTCCTCAACGATGCTATTGAGAGTTTGCTCCTCTATTTCATCTTCCGATGACGGGTCTATAGTTGCATTTTTTTCATCGCTGGTGGAGAGCCCTTCTCCACCCTCGGACATATATTCAATTTCCTCGTCATCTATGACTTTGGATGACGAGGAATTAACTTTCTGCTGCCTCTCGCTGTTTGCTGCCTGACTTTGGTTTTCTTCTTGTATCGTCTGCCTACCATCAGCTTGCAGCTGTGTTGAGGGGGCAGGTGGACGTGCGGTGCGCTTCACTAAATTAGGAACATACTTTAGTTGCTTCCTCTTCTTAGTTAACTCGGCTGGTGGTGCCGTTGCCATTGTTGCTAGAGCATCTTTTGAAGTCCCCGCTATAGCTGCCGTTGGTGGCTTTGCTGGTTTTGCCTTCGTTGGCTTAGCCCCCGTTGGTGGTGCCGTTGCTGGCATTGTATTTGGTGCTGGTGCACCACCTTTCGATGGCCCCGCACTCTTCTTTCCGTCGTCTATATGAGTTTTATCCCACTCTATCCTCTCAGCCATCTTAGATATAATTTGGAAGATGCAAAAACTTAATCAGCCTTTTCCTTTTTTAAAACTTTAAATTTTCCTTAAATAAATCCGAGCTTCTATAAAAAATTTTACACTGAACAAGATTTCTTTAACTCTCTTATACATTTCGCGTGAGGAAACAAACGATTTGTTTAGCAGTCCCCTTGCTCCATTTTCATTTCAATAGTCTTAACTTAATATCAATAGTCCTAAAATAAACAAGGTACGCTCATTAGGGGTGTGACGTTACAATCATCTGCTTATGTTCGGAGAAAAGAAAAATAATTAACTTTATTTGATTGTTATTATAATTTTTTCTATTTTTAAACTGCTCATTAGGAATTTAAAAACAATTTATTTAAATACTTAAATTAATTATGGTCTTCACTTTAAATAGAACAAAAACATAAAAGCTGACCGTGACGTCACATAAATACCCAGATATACGAAAATGCCGAATGTAATGTTTATCTGATGTACATTAACCTCGTTCATGTTTATCGTGCATTGAAGCTTATGTCTTAAACCAACGAAAATTAGCTTTCCGAATGCTCAAAAAGACAAATCAAGTAAAATGAATTATCTTTCTCTCCACGTGTTCAATTTATTCAATATACATTTATAATTATAAATGTGAATAGAGTTTTTTTAAAAATCTTCTTTAAAATGACTTATACAAATTCGAGCTTCTTTATTATAGATTGACATATTGGCCGCGTTCGGATACGCCGCTAATGGTATCTTGATATGTTCGTGTTGTTGTAAGGCCTAAAGAAAAAACCAGCCGACGAACCAAACAGCTGATATCAAAAAGAAATCTAAGGCTATCGCAAAAATGTTCGGATCTGTTTGGATTAAGGCTCTCCCAAACCAACGCAGAACATTCGCTATGCAAGGCGAATCATTCACAATCATAAAAAATAAATGACAAATAAATAATACTTAAAAAAAAAAAAAAACTGCTGTCGGTGAATGTTCCGCGCCGCTTTCGCGTTGGTTTGGGAGAGATATTTCATACTAACAGCTGATATCTCACCTGTTTATTTTTTTGGTTTTCGTTTGGTTTGGTTACATACACGGTTTTGGTCGTTCGAAAACGTATTAGATGCTAAAGTAGATACCATATGTCTGCCTACCACCCGAACATGGCCATTCTTTTATGATTCTTTAGTAAGACTTAACAAGCCGTATCGAAGTATTCAATAAAGCTTATTGAAAATAGTTACAGAAAACTTTTCAAGGCAGCAACTTATATACAAATTTTATGCAGCCTTTTTAAAGTGACACCTTCAATCATCTTCTGTTATATCAATTTTAGAAGCCTATTCGAGTGACAGCTCGCAAACTCGGTAAGTCTCCTTTTACTTATTTCTATTCGGCGTTCAAGAAGTAGTTATCCTGCTCGTTACATGTATAAGAAATTTAATTCCGCCGAAGGCCGTACCGAAGCTTTATATAAAGTGAAACCTGCGGCACATATATTTTTAAGCTAAAAGAAGCTGAATTATAAGTTGGGCTAGCAAGTAGCATTATCAATCTTATAACAAGTAGTATAATCAAACAGTATTATGTTTAAAGAGTAATTTGACCAAGTTGGTTTTAAATTTGTGTTGATGGATAAGATGTTTATTCTTCCTTCGGTTTTTTTGGTCACTACTTGTGGCACTGAAACAAACTTACATTGATTTGTTCCCAACGTTTCGACAGGGATCCCCTGAAGAGGACAGCAATCCCTCTCGAAACGTTGGGAACAAATCAATGTAACTTTGCTTCATTGCCAAAAATAGTGACAAAAAGCTTTGGCCAAAAGAATAGAACAATAATTCTAGAAGGGAGTATCCCTGTTAAGATGGGAGGGCCGAGGGCCGATTTGCTAAACAAAAATGACTTAAAGCAAAAATCACACTATTGAACAAATGGGTCACTGGGGCGTATACGTACTTTTCTTATTTTTTTTGAAATTTAAATAACCTGTTTTTAATGATTCTATTCCATTTTAAAATGTTATTTAGAAACTTTAACATTTCCAATTTGTTCCAAGTAGTATGTACGGCATTTTATGTTATATGTACCTAATTTCTTTATTTAAAACCTTTGATATAATTTTGTAAGATGTACAAATATTGTAGGAACGAACTTCCTATATTTACATAAGAAATCCTCTCAACAAGTACCTACATTACGTAAATAACCCACCATTGGCTAAAATGAATCCGTTTAAACATACATTTTCCAGTATTTATGTACATATTGTATATACACGTTAACCTATAAATAAAAAAAGGTGTAGGTACCTGGTTTCATCACCTGAAAAGGTGGAGTCTTCTTTTACCTTTACAATTTTATTCCAAAGTAAATATAGTCTCTTGGGGTATGGGGTACATGGGTGAATAAAAAAAAGTTTATGCGCAGAGCGCATAACGGAAGGATACCTTTCAACTCTTCAAAACTTGAGATGAAGGAAACATGGAAAAGTTTATAAATGTTGGTATGTATGTATGCAAGTAGGACTTAAATATAAGAAACTTTTCTAAAGCTTTTATTTTCTATGCATACTTAATGAAGAAAAAAATACCGGTGTAGTAAATTTATTTTAACAACGCAGTGTTTTTATTATTCATTTTTTAAACTATTGAATAAGCTTCAACATGAAGTATTGCCTAAGTGATAAAGCTTTTTTTTAAGTATTCATTATTTGAATAAGTCACTCGCTGAGTGATTTCTTTTGTAAAACATGAAATGATCATTTTAAAATTACAACTAGGAAGCTTAAACCTTTAGAGCCGTTTTAGAGAAATTTTGAGAAAAAACAATCGAAATCATTGTACTGAACGAAAAGATTCACTGTTAGATGAGCTTAAATTAAAATTGAATTTATTTTTAAATATTTTTTTTTCTAATTACCGAAAAGTTATAAATAATAAAAGATAGTTACTTGGAAAGCATATCGTTAATAAAAAAGTTAAAAAAAAAAAATTTGTACTTAAAACAGTTAATCAAAATCTGTTAAATTCTTTTCAATAAAAAGACGGAGAGAGTACGATAACTTTAACTTTGGCGTCAAAAATTGATAACGTTTTTTTTTTGTAGAAAGTTCAAAAACAAGCATTTTTATTATAGTCTATATCTAACCCCGTTTAAGAGGTAGGAGCATTTTAGAAAAACAAAAAGACTTAAAGTTAGGGCTGGCCACTAGATGAGAAAAGTCTCGGTCTCGATCTTGGTCTCGCATGACGAGACAAGACGATGCGCGACTGGCTTTTAAGCAACCGAGACGAGACCGAGACGAGACTGCATATTTGGACCGACAATTACAGAGAGTCTAAAAAATTATAAAATCCAACTTCAGTTAAGTATTTATTTTCTTCTGCACGCATTCAAACTATAATTTAAAATATTTCGTTCCAATAATCAACAAGTTGGCCGGAATCGTATTTTTCGGAGACGAGACCGAGACGAGACTTAATTATACGAGACCGACTCGAGACTAGACTGAAAATTTTCGATCTTAACGAGACCGAGACGAGACTTACAAAAGTCTCGCAGTAGAGTCTCGTCTAGTGGCCAGGCCTACTTAAAGAAAAAAAAATTAAAAAAAAAACAACAGCAGCACTTACAATGAAACAATGAAGAACTTTACCAGTTTTGAAAGCCAGAAATATGTTCTAAATTAAATTAGTTATGCAAACAGTTTTCGAAAAATTTGCATGCAAACTCAAAATTTTGTTAAAAAAATGCAAAAAAAAAGTTTAGACTAGTTTTGTTAAAAATTGTGGAATAAAGTGCTAAATTGGCTCAAAGTAGTCAATGCTTATATCAATTTTGAATCGAATAAAAAAAACGAATGGTTTTAAGTCATCTAGTTTTTGAGAAAATTGAAAATTACTTTACTTACTTTTTTATAATTTTTTGGTATTAACGGTGCTCTCACTTTGAGGATTATTGTGGAGGAGTACGATAACCACAGGCGGCGGCGCAGCAAAATATTAACGGATTTGTATAGAAGGTCTTAATACAATCATTTTGTATTGTATCACTCCGTTTAGGCGGGAGGGGAAATTTTCTACAAAATGACTTTAAATGAAAAAAAAAACAACGGCAACATGTGAGCGGGACAGAGTACCTACCCAAAAATGGAATTAAAATCCTTGAATCCGCGAAGCGGGCCGCCCATGATAAAGATAACTATTTACAATAAATTCCGTTTAAATTTGGTTTGGAAAAATCGCCCAAAATAGAGGAAAGAGTCCCTTTATTTTACAAAACCACTTTACACTCAAAATACTTTGGTACGTACCTCACTGTTTATACGCGGCGCGCCAAAATGCTGACTGCTCTCTTTTTATGCAAGCAAGTAAAAAAATAAAAATCTCATTAAAAAGTACTTTTAGTAATTTTCAATTTTCTCAAAAGCTTGAAGACATAAAACAATTGGGTTTTTTGTTTTCGATTCAAAATTAATATAAGCATTGAACAATAGAAGCAAATTTAGCATTTTATTTCACAATTTTTAAAAAAATTGTTCTAAACTTTTTTTTTCATTTTTTTTTTTTCATCAAGCTTTTGAGTTTGCATGCAAATTTTTCGAAAACTGTTAGCATGAATAATTTCTGTCTTTCAACACCGGTATAGTACTTTATTGTTAGTGCTGCCGTTGTTCTTTGGTATCTTTTTTTTCTAAAATACCCCCACCCCCGATAGACCCATCCTTCCCTCCCCTATAGTAAAAAATGCTTGTTTTTGAAAAACATTATTAATTTTTGTGCGCCAAAGTTATCATACTCTTGCCAAAATGACATATAACGGTTATGTGTCAGCTATTTGCATGTGAAGGAAACACTTATTTTTCCAATATTTTTATAAGACTTTGTATGCTTAAATTATAAGGCACGTGATCTGTCTTTTGGTAGGAAAATATGAACCGCTATTAACCCCACTTTCCAAAGAACAGTTTTTTGTATCATTTTCGTCTGGCATACCTGCGAATATATTTGGTTTATTTTTTTAAGGACCCCACTGTAGATAAATGTCTGTCCAAAGAAAATATAAAAATTAGCTAATACTAAGACCTACATGGCATGATTAATTAAACAACTTTAAGGTGAATGCAGGGAAAAAAAGTCCCCGTGAGCTAATACCCCTGAAATATCTAGTTCCCTCGTTGTGGACAATAAAACCACTTGTGAAGTGCTACGTCAAAAGGAAACCCTATATCTCGCAAACGAAACAAATAAGTAATATTTTTCTTCTTCATAAAGGAGAATGGGCATTTTTGGGTGCGAGCGGCGACGAATGAAATTAGTGTCAAATGAAAACTCTGCTACAAGGAAGTAACTTTCAGTATGGGCATTTCGTTGCAGTGCATTAAGGAAAAGATATATGAAGACATTTGCAAATGCATATTTTGGAGAGATGGCATTTTTAAAAACTATCTTATGCGTTATCCTTATTTCAAAATGTCGAGTGACACAATATGTATCAGGTCAAGATAGCCCGCGGTTATTTTACTGGCCCCATATACGAGTTCAGCAGGCAACAATAAGAGATTACTTATTTCATCGCCAGGTTTTTAAAAAGAGGAAACCAACCGATACTTTTAGTCAAATCGTTAAGAAAACCGGTGGCGGAGGTAGGACATGCTTATTTTGGCTTATTCGGTGAGAAAATGCACTTTTCCTATTGCATTTTGGTCCAAGTATACCTAGTTCACTAGGATTTCTAAGAATGGAGTAGCAAATGATAAGATTGCCCTCTTTACACGAATGCAAGGCTAAAACATGCTTTTTTTGGTTGATGACGCAGGTCAGAACGGAACGGACTATTTAAATAGAGCTTTAAATCACATGTTAGAACAACGAGTAAGTAAGCAATATATCCTAGAGAAAGATATTTGGTTGCTGCGTATCCGAATCCAGCCTAGACATGTTAAGCTCTATTTTCTAGGAATTATTATTCGTCATTTGGATTGGCCGACAAAAGGAATGTGAGAGCAGCTATTGCACACTATTACTGTTACTGTCTGAGTGGAAGGCGCAAATTCAGATGATGCGCGCATATTATGTGCATGGTTTGGTATTTAGGCTGCTCAAGAAACCAAGCCGATGATATTTGATTACCAGCAGCGGAATTAAGTCCAATTATAGAGTATGAGTAGGCACTTTGTCTAACACATATCTCCGAAACTCATGTCTTTAGCTGTTATTTCACTTTCATTTTCTATTTTTCCATTCACATTAGCCACAATACTAACTAAAACTCTATTAAAGTGTTAAACACAAAAATGCATTTTATAACAGTTTGAAGTTTACCACAACGAAAAAACTTCTACACCGTACTTGTAGGACCAAACCACATCCGAAAATAATAAAACCATTCTTGGCCGCTCGCACCCAATTTCCATACAAATTTACCCATTCTCCTTTGCAATAATTTATTTTTAAATATTTATCTACATTTTTGAGAAAGTTGAGCTGCTAACTCAACGTCAAATAAGCAGGTAACCCCGTATCTCGAAATCCAACAGCGCAATCATTTTTTTTTTTGTTACAAAATAGTAATAAATTATCAACTCAAGACTATCTTTTTTAATATGAATTTTCTGAGTTGCCCAGCTAACTTTATACACATTTTTATTAGAGTATCTAAAATATGGTTCATAATCTTACGATTTTTTTTTTAAAGAATTTTATTTCTTTTACATTAAAAAAAAAATTAAAATCATCTAGAACTGTTTAAATAAAATTCTATCCTTGTATGATATGAACTAAGTTCACTTTTCAAAAATGTTTTTTTTTTTTGTTTTTACTTAGTAGGAACTTACTAATTCCCCCAGTGAACTTTGTTTCTGCGGACTTATATCCGTGTACCGATATCCTTGTAAGGATGTATGGCTAACTTTTGGCCCAGCTGTAGGTTTCTAGCAAAAATCTCAAATAAAATTAAGATCACCATTACCTGTTCTGTTCTGATTTATGGTTACCGTTTGAGTTTACTTTCAAAAAAACTATTATCAGGATCAAGATTATGCTTTTCATAAATTTGCCTTCTCTTATAAGAATTCTGTTTGAAATTTAAAATGAAACTACAAAAAATATTTAAGATGTACAACTGACTTTATTGATACAATTTTTTTTTTTTATTTTTAAATTCAATTTAAATAATTATTATAAGTCATTTGTATAACAAAAATTAAAGACAAATCAACATATGGGTACTTTTAATCAAAATTGTTGTAATTTTTTTTTAATTAATTCAAAGTTATTTTATTACACAATTAAATCATTAAAACATACATTTTATCACTAGACACTCATATTTTTTATTCATTTTTATATTTAAATACAAATTTTGAATTTTACACAACCTTTAATTATTAATTAAATTTAAAAGATTTTCAATTTTGTATTACCTACTTTAAAAATCTGGCATTTTTTTATTAATTAATTCTTGTTAGGATTGTTTAATATTATACCTTATTTATTTTCAAACTTTAAATCTTTAAATTAGCACAATTAATAAAATGTTATTTTTATGTCTGTATAAATATATTTTTTTTATTAAATACTAGGTCAATGTTAAAATATCAATTTTACTTTAATTTTTTTTTTAATATTGGAAAATAAACAAAAATAATAATAATTTATCTTATTTATTTTCAATTTGCTTTGATAAATTAAAAACTAAAAACACAAACACTGTTCAATAGATTTAATAATAATACCACTTATGTTGATGTTTTCTTAAAAGCAATTTTTTTTTGATTGAACACTTTCCAAAATAAATAACATCAAAAATAATTTGAGTGCAAGTACAATAATGATGATATGATTTTGAGTTTCTAAAAAAAAACATTCATTCGGATGTATTAAATCAACTTAGTTATTTTCTATTTTGCTTTATACAAGTTCCGCTTATTTATTTAATGATTCTTTGAAAACATACGAAATTCTACTAACGTGTGAACACACAAATAGTACCGAAAAAAGCTACTCATTCTCGATGTTCTCATTTTAAATATTTTAAGAAAAAAAAAATATAAATATCTATTCTCTTCGTGTTTGAGTAGGATCTATAATAATCTATGTACTTGAAAAACAAGTGGGAAAAATACTATGTTTTTGGGGAGACTACTTTTCTTTTATAACTTGAGTAAGTTATGTTGATGGAAGAAAGCTCCTTGACTTATACTCGTATAAGTATTTGATTTTGTATGGGATTTTTCCCATTTGTTAAAACATTTTCAAAGCATCTCTCTGTAGTCTTTTTAAGGGGAGATATTCAAATTGTCTGTGTGTGTTTCATCACTAAAATGAACTCCATTGATCAAAATAAGACTCAAATGTTTTTAAGTGGATATTTTGGCTCACTTTTTTCATCAACATTTTCTTCACTCAACACTTTTATGTTGAGTTTTTTTTATATGTTGCTTTTGAAATTGGTAGTCATATATTGCTGCCTTATTTAAATATTTTATTTTACTTTAATTTTTGATTTTTGAGAAAAAAATGCTATCTGGTTTTGTATTAAATAAAATGTAGGTATGTTTCGAAATCAAAATTTGTACGCACCAATAGGTTACGTAAAAAAAACGTGGACATTAAAGAAAATGTTCAAAAATATAAACTCAATATTTAATTGTTAAATTACTGGGTCTAATAATTTGGTCTAAACTAAATTTGATTTCTGAACATTATATGAAATCAATTAAAACATTTTTTAATAATGCACGATTATCAAACGAAGTTGCTGGCTTAAGAGTTTTATCAGATTATGTAGCTTTTTTTTTTTTTGAAAATTTCGTGAATGAGCTACTAATAGTCGTATACTGCCTTCAAAAACAAAATTGAAAAATCATATAAGAAATATGCACAACTGGATCGCACTAACTTGCGCTCTTGTAGCAAACAAAGAGAATGTTCCTGTCTAGAAATTGACGGTGTAGGTATAAAAATGCTTCGATAATATTTGTATATAAAAAAAAAAAAAATAAAAAAGTATATATAGTTGATTTGAATTTTTTTTGATTAAATACAACTAAAATGCATGACGGGATCGGACGAACTTGCTCTTGTTCATAGTTCCCAGCTATAATTTACATAGCTAGACATTGACGTATTGACGATGTTTAATGGTTCAAAAATATAATGTTAAAAACGGATTAAAATAAAATTTTGAAATGTCATTTAATGCAAGTATCACTAAAAACATGGATAATAAAAAAATTATCAAAAACATGAAAGTAATTTTTTTAATTGTTCTTATTCCTTAGCTGTAGAAAGTTGAGCTTAACAAAAAAGATGCGAATTGATTTCTTGAAATAATATGAATTTATGAAAAAAAAAAAAAAAAATTACAAAAGTTAAAATTCATTGGAGCGGTTTTTTAAAAAATTATTTTATTTTATTATTATTAATTTAAAAAAAAAAATTTGGACCGCGAACTTAAAGCAATTATTTATATACCCATACAAATTAAATTTCAAACACATTTTTTTTTTCAATAGATATGATGCAATACTTTTAACATTTTTGTGGAGCCTCTACATACAAAAATAATTTGAATTGGCTAATAAAATAATGTGAAAGTCAAAATTATGAAAAATTGTAAAATATATTTTGTGTAATGGTATTTGATTAAACAAATATTTTGTTACTTAAAAATAGATTGCACTAATTTAACATCACACACAACTTTCAATCAATGTTCTTGGTGCTACTTGCGAGAATAATAAGATTGTTCTTAACGGTTTTTCGACATTTATTTGGGTATCGTTATTTTCGAATTGAAAAATATGACTTTTGCAAATATTCTATATGGTTATAAAAATTTATCAAAATATTGCCCCTTTGTAATAAACGAATTTTTAGCCTAAGGTCGAAGTTATCCCTTACAAAATAAAATCGAATTTAACCTAGATTCGACTACAAATTTGTGTATTACTTGGGGCCATTGAAACAAAAATTGGAAATTTTTTTAATAATTAAAAAAAATAATGTTTAAAATTGTGGTTAACAATTTTGCAGACAAATATCAACTGCGCCTTTTTCAAGAAAATCAAAAATCAAAACAATGGTTATACTAGAGGAAGAGATATCAAATCTTAGCATTTTTTTCAAAAATCAAAAGTTACCAAAATGAAACTAATGTAGCTTATCCCTGTTAAAAAAAATTGTTTTGTTTTTTTTTTTTTTTTTTAATGTTGGAGCGATTTTTGAAAACAATAATATTTTCCTTTTTGGCTAAAAGAAAAAGTATGGCCAGCTTCTCTTTTAAATTCAGTTAAATGACTTCCTTTAAAATTCAATTGGAACACTTCTAAAATACCCACATTCAACTTCAAAATTTAAACTATTTTGAAAGCTCTCACTTTTAAATTTGATTTAAAATGGGGTCCTTTAAAATTTAAATAGTAGTTTTAAAACAAATAATCACTCAAAAATTTAAAGTTTTTTTAAAGATCTCATTTTAATTCGATTTAGAATAGCTTCCTTTAGCGTTCACTTTGAAATTTAAAGTTTTTTTAAAAGTCACTTTCAGTTCGAAATGTTTTGCTTTAAAATTTAAATATAGTACAATTTTTAGAGCCAATCGAAATTTTTTTTCTTGTAATTGTTTTTTTTTTTTCTTTGAAATTAATTTACAAAAACAATTTCTTAAAGTTTTAGACCTAGAATACATCGATTTTCACATTATTTTTTTTTTTTTTTTTGACAAATTGTACTATTTTTACAAGATAACACAAAACGATAATTTCTAGTGTATAAATTAAGAGTTTACTTTTGTAAATAAATAGTATCGACTTTATACAAACACGATTCATGTCCTCCTGATTCAAAATATATGTATTTTATTTTGCCTTTTTTACCCGTTAGTGCCTTTTTTACCTGTTAGTGTCTTTTTTGTCAATTTTGACCTGCTTTGCTTTTGATTTGCTTTTTTTTTATCAAATTTAAACGAAAAAATCTTCAAAAAAATTCTACAAATACAAACTGCATGTAGTTTTTCCATTTCCAGTGGAGATTATTTCACTTAAAAACATGATCCTAACACAATCTAAAGCGCACAGAAAACAAATTTGCTTGCCCTCAACATACAAAAAAAAAAAGGCAGGTAGTGTAGACTTTAGATAGAGATACTATGATCTTTTCTCAATAAAATTTCTTGTCCTTTTTTGTTTTTTTACTCATAAAAACTAGATGAAAACTAGATCGTGCATTTCCTTGCACTACAAATATCAATGAAGATTTAGAAAAATATTCGAAGGGGCCAATAATTGCAAATGAAGTATTGAAAAAGTTCACTACTGTTTTTAATGTAAATCGTGGACTTAAAACTGTTGAGCAAGTGCTGTAATAAATGGCGACATCAACTCCACACTTTCCGAAAACGTTGAAGTGAATGATGTAGAGACTAGAGAGTTTAAAATGGGCTCCACCCGTTTCTGCTCAAGTAGAAAGGTCATTTAGCTCATTTAAGACGATTCTATGAGACAATCGCAGAAGGCTGTTACCTGAGCTGTTGGTAGTTCAATGCTATTATAATTAGACGTTAGGTTATGTTTATGTTCTCTTTATTTAATAAATGCCTTTTTTTGCCTTTTTAAGCATTTTTGTTTGCCTTTTTTGATTTTTTTAGGACAGCAAAGTCCTTTCCCTGCTTATAAGACTCCTGATATTTTAAAAAAATAAGAAAAGTAAGGTTAATCCTATAATTCATTAATTGACCTAAAAGTCCAATCAATAAATAATTAAAAAAATAATTATTGTACGTAGAAAAAAGTAATTGCAGTTATTTTAATTTTTTTTTAATGAGTACAAACCATTTTTTTTCTATTTTAAGTTAATTTGTTTAAGAAAATTACCCCTCCCGCCTAAACGGGGGAAATAGACCCTCTCCCATATTTTTGTTTATTGTCTCAACTCAACCTACACGTTCTATTTCATGGTCACACCTTGGTGAATCACCCTCTATCGAACCCATCAAATAATATAGAAATATCAATACAAAAGATGAATTGTTACGTCTTGGTGCAAACCCATTTTACCATGCTACAATTTTGAAATTTTTAAAAATAAGTATAGAAAAAGCTTTTTTGTACTTAGAAAAGTGAACAAAGTAATGACCCTTTAATTATATTTTTCTTGAAAATATTCTTGTTTTAAATATAACTTTTTCACTTTGATATCGCAGAAAAACGGATTCTACCCCCTTTTTCAAGATAGCGGCCAAGTGGGTGGCTTTCAGCCCCGAAACTCGTATGTTACACGCACACTGACCCCTCCTGCACAAACTATATACAACATGTTGTCCTGTAAAAAATCTGAGTTCAATGAAACATTTCAATGCACTATTATTTTTCTAAGATTTAAGCTTCTTATCGGCCGTAGAGCTACTAGCGATGTTGTATTTTAGTACAGGCAATGGGAAAAGTTTTGAAGTCTGAAAAGTTTGAATGCAGATTTAAAGAGGGGTTGCTTTTTAGCATAAATTTAGATTTGCGGGATTTTTGGTCTTGTGGGGCGTCCGCCATCTTAGAAAAACGAATTCTTTTGATAATTTGCGTTGTTCTCACCTCCTTTTACTTTTTATGAAAAAAATGTAACATACTTTTCTGTTTTAATTTAAATTTCCTACAAATCGGTATATTAATTATTTGTCTGGTGTAGATAATTTAAAAGTTATTAATAAAAAACGAGTACAAAATAAGTCCCTACAGGCTTAGTTATCGAATAACTCCGAAGCTATTACTTTTCTAAAATAAAGTCTTCAATTAAAGGTGTAACAAAAGGCTATGGTGTGTAGGTTGAGTTAAGATAAGAAAAATATCGTATGCGGAGGGAGGTCTATTTTCCCCCGTTTAGGTAGAAGGCGCAATTTTCTAAAATAAATGACTTAAATAAAAAAAATTATTAAAAACCAACGGCAACACTCAAAATTTTATTTTATAGCTTTTTTGAAAGCAAAAAACCTATTCTTAAATTAGCTTTTTAAATCAAGTTGTTTGAGCAAACAGTTTTTCAAAAAACAATTTTCAAACTCAAAATTAAAAAAAAACTTAATTTTGTTTTTCTTTCCAAGATGGCGGACGCTCCACAAGACTAAAAATCTCGCAAATCGAGATTTATGCTAAGGAGCAGCCCTCTTCAAAACTGCATTCAAACTTTTCAGGTTGCCCTTATTTGACTCCCCATTGCCTGTACTATTTGTAGTGCATGTAAAATAGTATTGCACTTTGCACTATGGATGGCGTTTCCAATAAATCAATAAATATATTTAGATAAATATTATTAGATAAACTTGCAGTGCAGTGGGAACAACAGCTATTCGAGAATATTTTGTACTGAGATTTTTTTTAAATTAAAGTTGTACTAGTAGAAGTAGAAGAAGTTTTCTTTTAAATTAAACCACACACCATAAGTAACCATTTTAATTTTTAACTGAATTTAAAACTGATCTGAAATCGTTATACACAAAAAGAATTATATAATAATTGTTATAAAAATTCATATCGCTTTTAATTTCACAACTTTAATTTTTGTTTCTAATTTTCTATTAATCCCCGTAGATCATCAATTGGTAATCTAAATTATCACCTTTTCCAGCATGGATATTCATAGTAGCATATTTATAGCCAGGCCCGCCACTTAAAAGGGTAGGGTAGCTATTTGTCTTGTTTCGCGAATTGTCAATAGCTTGAATCAATGTGATTGTACGTACATTGATTTTTCTCTACAAAAAAAAAAAATACGTTAATTATAAAACATGAAGAAATTTGTAAATAGGCATGTTATGCATGGATGGATATTTTGACAAAGCTTACATATTCAGGGAACTGAACTTTTCTGTTCAATCCATAAGGATATGCGTACGTATAGTTGAGAATCCGCTTGGAGAATATAAGATTATTTCTTGAACTGAATCTGCCCCATGATGAAGTAATAGCAAAAGAAGTAGCCGCTTAGGCTATTAGGACAGTAGAAATAATAACTCCGACGTTCTTCATGACATCAATGACTCAAACTCGACTGATAAAACGCCACTATTAAATTAAATTTTTATAGGAACCCCATTCGCTTCTAATTAAAAATTTGTATCTTATCAGTACGAGTAGGTAGAATCTCCAGAACAATTAAAAGTGACAAATTAAAAACAAATTTTATTTTTTTTATTATGAGACCTCTTATCTATAATTTACACAAAATCAGTTCAAAATCAAGATTTGCAGTTTAAAAATACAGAAACAGAGTTTTCAAATCTAGATTTTGATAAGACAAATTTCTCTTTGAGGGAAAACACAGAAAATAAAACATCTACATTATCTTAATGAATCATGTTTAATGCAATATTAATATGGAATAATCAGTTTGGATTGGAAGTTTGGAGATATTGGGTAAACACTAAGCAATTCAAGGTGGTGCGTTGTTTTTATCCACATTAATAATAAGTTGTGATTCATGATTTTGCCTGAGATTGTTTTCTATAGAATTTTGTATTTAGTGTAGTTTTTACTTTAAATTTTATAATTATGGGTAATATTTATAGATTTTAGTTACAGATAATGATAAAATTTAAAACAGAATGCACGACTGGATTGCACAATCTTAAGTAAATATTATATAAAAACGTGTTGGGTCTTTGTTATCTAGGATGATGATTATGATCTGAACATACATGATTTGATTATGTATTGACTTTAGTTTTTCTGCGTTATTCTATGAACTCAGCACATAGATTTGTAGTTGGGATTAAATGCACTGTACTTGTACTTATATACAATTTTACGATGTTTATTGAACATTATCATAAAGTATACATTGATTGTTTTAATATATTGGCACAAAAGGGGGCCTAACTTTTAACATTGTGTTTTTTTGTTTAATTTATATTTAATTATCATTATATTTGTTTTTTAATCTTAAACTATTGTTGGCTTCAAGTCTCAGATTGTTCGTTTAGGTCCTGTTGTCATTGGGGTGGTAAGGTGATGGGTAGGTGAGGCTTTCAGCCACAGTTGTAAGCTAACCCTGGGTCAGCTTAGAAGGGGATGTTCTCTTCGTCGTTAGTTGTTATTAGTTCCTCGTCTAGTTCCATTGCTTCAAGGTACCATTACTTCAAGGATGTCTTGACTGGTTTACAACTCGAGTGGGTTCGAGTGGTTGACTAGATTCGGCAGACACCGGCGGCGGCAGCTGGAATTGATGAGGTATCTGACAAGTCGTTGAATTTTGTCTTCTTCATAGAGTCTCTTGTTGCTGATGTTTTTCATACGTATCCTGTCGAAGTGCATCCCTGTTGTTCATCTGAGTTTTTGTCGTCGTAAACCAGATGAGAAAACAGTACGTGATGACCGTCCTGATGAGCTACTTATAAAGAAGAAGCTTGGTTTTCTGGCTGAGTCCGGTTCGTTTTCGTATCAGGAGGTGAATGCCGTGGAAGGTAAAATTTGCTTTCTTCAGTACAGCTGCTGCGTGTGGGTTGAACCGGTATAGCTCGTCGAAATGTATTCGCAGGTATTTCACGTTATTTCTGGCTGACAGTAGGGTTTCATCCGGTAGAGTGATCTTGGTGTTCCTGCAGTTTGCGGCTGAGGGTCCTCTTTGAATTCCGGAGGTTCTTGGTTGTCTGAAGCAGCTTAGTTCTGATTTCGTCGAGTTGATTTATTACATACACATTATACTCTTCAATTTGTTGATTGGTGTTAAATATAACAATAAATAAGTGTCAACACTGATTGCACTCAACGCCCCCTAGCACATCTAATTAATATTAAGTCTAAAATCACTTAACTTTGATATTCATATCCTGTAACCTTTTTCTTCTTTTACCTATAATACACTTCTTACTTGTAGCTTACTTAGCGTGGTCGTTTTATTTAATCTCTGGACATCTTCTTTCATAACTCTGGTGTTTTACAGGTTATGGGCCCAGAAGATAGTAAGCATATCACTCAAATTAATATTTCTTAAGTAAAAGTATTTCTATACAAAAAAATTTTTTTAATTGATACGATATGGCAAACTCAACCATGCATAATCGTATAACTCTGTTCAATGGTGAGAATTATCTAACTTGGAGCGTGCAGATGGAGGGGATCCTTCACAAAGCAAGATATTTGAAGATAGTTCAGGGTAAGGACGAACGACCGGAGGATAACGTTAAAAAACAGGAAGCATGGGACGACAAAGACATGGACGCGCGGAGCGAACTGATGCTGGCAATGGAACCACAAATCGTAGCGCTGGTTAAAAATGTTCGCACTTCAAATGAAGTGTGGGACTTCCTGAAGTCGAGCTACAACCGAAAGAGTGTGCGACAGAAGGTTGAGGAGTTTAGTAAACTTCTAAATATCCGTATGAATCCATCGCAGTCAATGGATGAGTATTTGCGCGGACTTTTTTCTATAATTAGTCGGCTCACAGAGCTGGATGTTTAATTAGATGATGATCTTCTCGTTATTTTGTTATAAGATAGCCTGGATGAAAACTATAAAAGCGTGCAAGCGGCTTTTGATGCACAAGAGGAAGGTCCAAAATTAGAGACTTTTCGAATCAGTTTGATGGAAGTTGGTGATAAGAAACGCGATTCATGAAAGAACAACGCATTAAAAGTACGAGGTAATTTTAATCGACATTTTAACAACAACTTCAATGAACGAAATGCGAAGCAAAAATCGAGCACCAACAGTAAACATAATGAATACACAAAAGTATTTAAATATAATTGCCGACGATGTGGCAGAAGAGGTCACAAAGCAAAAGATTGCTGGAGCTATGCTCAGCAAGCAAAACAAGTTTATGATAAGAGCGAGAGTGGTTTTATCATTCAAGGGTTCTTATCTATGTTATCGTCATCCAAGGCATTAGAAGTTGTTGGCGAGGTTTGCAAAGGTAAAGAGAGTAGATGGTGTGCTGATAGTGGAGCTACCTCACACATGTGTTTCCATGAATTACTAATCTGTCAAAAAATCACATGGGGTATGTAAAATTAGCCAATGATAAAAAAGTCCAAATTATGGGAATCGGTACTGTATCAATTTTTAATCAAATAGATAACAAGTCTCAAAAGTGAACATTTTATAGTTGGTGGGCCAACTACATGCAAGCCATTTTATAATACTTTATACGTTCCAGATCTAAAAGAAAATCTTATCTCCATTAATAAAGTCACAAATTGTGGAGGCCAGGTTACATTTGAAGGCGAAATTGCAAAAATTTCAAACAAATTTGGAAAGGTGCTTTTGAGTGCGAGAAAGCAGGATGGACTTTTCATCGTAAACCCAATAGGAGGTACAGCTTATGGAATTAAGGAACAAATTTCTTCACGAGAGGCCAATAGTTTCGAGCTGTTGCATAATAGAATGGGCCATTTAAATGGTGAATCTCTGAAGCAACTACAGCGGAGAGGAAATGTAACTGGTTTGCCAAATTTCAATTCCTTCGAGTTGAAGTGTACATCATGCATACGCGGGAGGCAGACACGGCTGCCTTTTACAGAAAAGCTGGAAAAGTCTACGACGCAGTGTTTGGAACTCATCCACTCGGACATATGCGGACCGATGCGCACTGAATCCCTGAGTAAGTCACTTTATTTCATTGTGTTTGTAGTTGATTTTCCTCGGAAAATATTTGTATATTTTATACGTAAAAAGTCTGAACTATTTGACAAATTTATTGAGTTCAAAAACTATGTCGAGAATCAAACTAGCTTTAAAATTAAAAGAATTAGATCAGATAATTGTTCTGAATATACGAGTAGGGTTTTATCTGAAATCTGCAAGGCGAGTGGAATTAAACAAGAATTTCCATCCGCGTACACTCCCCAGCAAAACGGTATTGCAGAACGTGCCAATAGAACCCTCGTAGAAATGACACGTTGTCTCATGATTAGACCCGATCTGCCTAAGTTTTTATGGTCCGAAATAGTTAATACCTCAGCATATATCCGTAACCGATGCCCCACTAAGCCGAATGATAGCAAAACACCAGAAGAACTGTGGACTACAAAAATACCAAATGTCTCTCACTTCCATAAAATCGGTTCGAAAACTTTTGGTCTAACCAAAGATGGGGAAAACGGTTAATTCGATGCCAAAAGCGAAGAATACGTTTTGATCGGCTACAGTGAAGACGCTTAGGCCTAACGATTGTGGAAGCGAGAAAGTCGTGCAATTTTGAAAAGCAGAGACGTAGTCTTTATTGAACCGAAAAGCAGTCACCTTCAATAAGTATTTTAATTTTGATTTAAAACAAGATGAAACAGATTCCGAACAGGGAGATGCAATTGATGAGGAAAATAAGTCAAAAATAGAAAAGGACGCTATACAAGAAAACAAATTTGAAGAGAAGGAAACATTTGAGGATGCTAACGAAGATTTCAACATGCCGCCTTGTGAATCTGCTAATCTTGTAAATTTAACCGACCCAAAAACAATAAAAGAAATAGAAATATCTGCACATGTGAACGAATGGAAAGACGCGATGAAAATGGAAATGGAGCTACTCAACAAAAGCGGGACATGGGAGCTTATAGATCGCCCGAAAGATACCAACATCATCGGTTGCAGATGGGTCTTCAAGACCAAATTTAATCCGGATGGTTCAGTCGAACGCAGGAAGGCTAGACTGGTTGCTAAGGGATATACTCAACAGTTCGGAGTAGATTATTTTGAAACTTTCGCTCCGGTTGCCGAAATAAGTTCAATTAGACTTTTATACGCTATCGCTACCGAGAAGGACTTGGGCCTTTGTCATATAGATGTCTCTACAGATTTTCTCTATGGAGACTTGGATGAAAATATCTATCTGAAGGATTTTTCACCAATAATAATAAAGTTTGTAAGTTAAAAAAAGTCTATTTACGGCTTAAAACAGTCTGGTCATCAGTGGAATAAAAAATTAGACACGATTTTAAAACAAGATGGTTTTATTAATTCCAACTATGACAGATGTACATATATATTTTAAACGAAATAAAAATTTAGTTACTTTCATAGCTGCATATGTAGATGATTTAATCATAGCCATAACATATCATATTCAAAACTTAAATGACATTTAAAATCTAATTTTGATATTCGAGATATAGGTGAACCACGAACTACTATCGGAATAGAAATATTACGGGACCGTGCCAAAGGAACTTTGTCCATAAACCAGCCTGGTTATGTAAGAAGCCTATTAATGAAACATAATCTCTCTAATTGCAAACCCAATACCTTACCAATGCCACCAAAAACTAAAATGGAAAAAGAGCCTTCACAGGATGAAGAAAGACAGTCGGTTAATAAACAATCATACCAGGAGCTCATCGGTAGCCTGTTACATCTTTCTACTTTTAGTCGTCCAGACTTCTCTTGCAATGTTAACATGTTGTCTCAATTAAATAACGATCCAAGAAAGGAATTTAGCTTTATCTGTTCTTAAGTACTTAAAGGGAACAATAAATTTAAAAATTCTCTATTCCAGAACAGGTGCACCAATTTCTGCCTACTCCGATTCCAATTGGGCGGAAGATGTCAATGACCGCAAATCTCAATCGGGTATCGTATTTATTTTTGCTGGAGCTCCTATCGACTGGGAATCTAAAAAACAATCGATAATAACAACATCAAGCGCTGAAGCCGAATATGTAACACTAACATCTGCTGCTTAGAAGGCCAAATACTTTAAACTTTTGCTGGTTGAACTAGGAATTCTACGTGAAAAGCAGTCTATCGAATTATATACTGATAGTCAAAGTGTTCAGTATATTTCACACAATCAGGGAAAGCGAGCCAGCACAAAACACCTTCACATCAAATATCACTATGTTCGAGAGGCTGTATCAGATGGAACTATCCAAATAAAATACCTGCAAACAGAATTTCTGTTAGCTGATGCTCTAACGAAATGTACGCCGTTACCGAAACACCTCTTTTACTTTAAGAATCTTGGTATAATTTTTGAAAATTAACTTTTTATTTTTTTGAATATTTATTGATTTTTTTATTACTTACATTTTAAATACTATTATTATTGATTATTTACTTTCTAAATATTGAATTAATTAAAATTTTGAATTCTCAAGTGTTAAGAGGATGTGTTGAATATAACAATAAATAAGTGGTAACACTGATTACACTCAACGCCCCCTAACACAACTAATTAATATTAAGTCTAAAATCACTTAACTTTTATATTCATATCCTGTAACCTTTTTCTTCTTTTACCTATAATATACTTCTTACTTGTACCTTGGCGTGGTCGTTTTATTTAATCTCTGGACATCTTCTTTCATAACTCTGGTATTCTATAATTGGGAAATCTTGTAAAATGAAGGGATAAAACCCAAGAAGTTTTAAATAAAGAGAACAAATAACATCTAGTGAACAAAAGATGGACTGTTAATGCTTCATACCAGAATTTAACTGTAGCAAAACCTCAATGACTACTCTAGTTATTTTTTTTGTCTGCCAATTTGTCCATTCTATTCCAACAATTTTCCTGCTTTCCTTTCCAAAACTCTTCATAAAATTTTCCACTTTTCTTTCAGTCCAAACTTCTACGTTTTCCGTTTTTAAGAACCGATTAGTCTTTTAATAAGTTTATAAGTGCCCCCCAGGTTTTCACCATACTTAGATGGACCTCCTATTTTCCAATGCGCAATGATTTCGGCCAATCAGTGGACCGGATTTCGATCACGTAATAGTAAAGCAACAGTCAGCCTATTTGCATGAGTGCGCCAACGCAGTTGAATTTCATTTCCTACTCGCACTTTATACCCCAGCTCTGTGTACAGTCATCTTCGAAGTCGCTGGGCTCTAGTAGGACTTCTATTTAGCTGCAATTCGTGTGCCACCTAGTCTGTATCTGTAACACAAGTGGGACGTAAGGCAAAGGGTCCCCTAAGTCACAGGGAAATACAGCGAAGACAAAAACGAAACGCTGCGAAGATCATTCGGCGGCTCAGCAGAAGGAATCCGGAGTCATTAACGACAAAGGAAAAGCAAGCCCTGGACAGATCGTATCAGCGGTTACTGGACGCGACTACGAACACGACAAACAAAACAAACTCCAAGGTAACCCAAAGGACGGTGCTGTGGAAAGTGCAGTCGGGCCTCCCGCCCCTAGATGGACCACACCCTACTGCAGGGTCATCCAAAAGAGTAAGGAATGACGACACTATATCACCAAAGAACTCCTCACCAGAAAATAAGAGAAAAGAGGCTAGGTTTTCGCAGGTGACCGCGGAGGGCCAACAGGCGGCAATTGCCGACTTTGGAAACCCATCACGGAAACTGACGGAAGACCAATGGAAACTCTTGGAGTCTAGAATCCTTGACACGGTGAATGAGGCTATCGTTAAGAATGAACCACTGCCACTCTACGGTACCCTCCAAACCCTGCAAGGATTCAAGCTTTTAGCATACGACGATAAATATACCTAAGCATGGCTCCAAGACTTCGTGAAGAAAACCAATGTTCCCTGGCAAAATGCTGAACTCCGCCTTATTAATAAGGATGATATCAGACACATTACTAGGCCTAAGGCGAAATTGATAATTAAAGGACCTGTAATCCCGAGGGACCGTATCGAAAAATATCTCAGATCCATAAACACCGCACAACTCAGTCAGAACTGGGATGTTGTCGATGTGGGAGAACAGACCGCCGAAGAAGGGACAAAAGTGACGGTGCTACTTAGCAAAAAATCGTTGCCACTTCTACGAAAAAGGTTCGCATTGGTACAAACTGATGCAAACTAAGACAAGTAGCCAATCAGAACAAAAAGAAGGTAAATAGGGAGTCGGTAGTTAAAAACTTATCATGAAATTTTATCAAATAAATCTTCACCACATTAAAGCTGCCAGTGCCAACCTAGTCTATCTCTTGGAGAATAGACAAATTGACGTGACCCTCGTGCAAGAACCCTGGTTAGCAGGAGGCAAAATCAGAGGGCCACAAAAGAAACTATACTGTACAAAACTGCTCAGGTGGGAAGAAACAGTAGCTTTAGAACATGTATTGTAGCTAGAAAACAGTTTAACCTTTTTCTTCTATCCAAATACCGTAATTTAAATCAAACGGCCGTCAAGTTGGAGAGAGATGGGCTGCCACCGCTCATTATAGCTTCATGCTATATGCCTGGGGACCGGACGGAGGTTAGGTAGGCGTTACTTGGTTTCGTGTAGAAAATAAAAGGCACTACTGGCTTCTTCTTTAAGTGTCTTCCTTCCTTGTCTAATTTTAATATTCAAGTTCATCATCCATCATCACATCTGCTTTGAACATTATTTGTCTCATCAAAAATTAAATGACGCTGGATTTCCTTCCACAAAGCCCTAAAGAACATTCTGACAACGTTTGAAAAAAAAAAAAATCAAAAATGACGCTGCGAATACGGTTAGACTATATCATATGGATGACTTACATATTATGACCATTTCTACTCTTTTAACTTTCTGAATTGCTATATAATTTTTTTAATTATCTGATATAAAATTTTTGCCTGGGCTATTTTATGATAAAACTTACTGTTTTGCCGAAAATCGCGAAAAACCTGCTTTTGTGACTTTTTGTCTCTCCACCAAAATTCAGCTTTGTCCGAAGTTTTTCGAAGTAAGGACATTTTTTTATCAAATTTTCCTGGAATATTTATAGAATTGGTTCATGATTTTTTTTTTTAATTTAAGTTTCTTTAGGTATAAAGAGATCATGAAATATGATGTTTTCAATGTGTTTGAGAATTCGTTTGACTTCAAACCATGTATTTTATTTTATTTTTCAAAGCCATCTAGGAGGTAGCGATTGTTAGAGCTTAGAGTTGAGAGTTGCATATATAAATGTTGCAACATTTTGTTATTTTATCAAAGCTTAATTATTAATGAACGTTGTAGGGGATAGTTTCATTGTTTTTATTTGACACTTGCCAGGCATATGTTCAGTGGGGCCTGACATCAGCCAGACAACTTAAAGTTGTTGTAATCGTGCCATTGGCGTTCTAGTTTTGTGGGGCCTTATGTCTTCTTAAAACTATCAAATTTATCATTATTTGATACTTTAACGTGATTTGTTGGTTATTTTTGCTGATTTAGGTGTCTGGGTGATAAATACTGCTCATGGGGCATTATTAATTTAATTTAATTTTAATTTATTTGTTTAATACATCTAAATCACAATCTTGTACTTAAAACTAGAAGAAAAAATAAAGAAAGAAGTTAAGATTAAAGAATTTGGGGATAATAGATTATGATTTATGGGAAGACAGGAGTATAATTGGAATATGAAGAGCATGTTTGAGGGACGCTTTTGAGAGGTTTATATCAAAAATTGATGAGCTGCTTACTTTTCGGAGCATTCGAGAAATAAGTTCATTTTGGCCATATTCGGTACGGTAAAAGGGGATCCGAAAGTGTGGTATGGACCTGAGAGGGTGATTGCTTGTATTATTATTTCGAAATATTTATCCAAAAACATAAACAAATTAGCTTTGATACTATACCTAACGGCTAACAGCTGAACTAAAATGTCAGTTAGTACTTCATGCTGCGGAAATAAAACACGACTTAGTGCTAGGATGCAATGCAAATGCCCATCGTTCCCAGTGGGGTAGCACTGACATCAACAATAGAGGTGATTCTGTTTTTGAATTCATTATTAAGAACAGTTTATTAATAGCAATCTTATATGGGGAACAAATTAAATGGGAATATCAAATACATACCCCCCGCAAAAGTTGTCTTGGGTTCTTGTTATAATTTAAAGATTTTGTTTTAGTTCAAAAAAAGGACCGCTAGGGGTCGCGCATTGCAGTTAAAAACTAAAAAACGAAGTAAAGAGAATATGAAAAACATACCCCCCAAAAAGTTTCTTTGGGTTATTTTATGTATTTTAAGATGTTTCTTTACTTTTTGAAAACAACTTAGCTTGAACAAAAATCATCCAAAAAGTTGCGTGGAGTCCTTTTAGTGCGATTTAATATTTTTTGTAATTTTTAATCTGACCGCCAGGTGTCGCAACTGAAAGTTTTCTATTAGTTTAGCATACGTATTTAATTGTCGGGATCAAAAGGTTTACCAGCCTTTATATGGCTTAAAGACTATTAAAACAAGTTTGAGAATTATTAAACTATTATGGTTACTATAAAAAAAACTTAATTATTATTGAATTGTTAGAATATTTTGTTTTAATTCTTCATTTAAAAGTTCTTCTCAAAAGTAGCTGCTTAATAATTTTATAATTAGGCGCGTTCACGAAACAGAGATATCGGAGATTTTGCTCCGTCAAAAGCTAAGCAAGCGAATCCAAAAATTGTTTTCTTCAGTATTTTGACAGCCAAACTGATATTTTTGACTGCCCAAGAAACAAATTTAGCTGTTCAAATGCTAGAACAGCACTTCCAGAGCAAGTCTAAAAGCTCTTCACTACGAGAATTAGCTCCAGTTGCGCATTTAGAGTAATTTAAGAGCTCTCATACAGGGAATTCTTTAACATTTAGAGCAAATTTCTGTTCGTAATCAGCTCGTTATCAGGGATTGTAAGCTCTTTAATTATTCATTTTGTATTTACTAAGGAGCACCTTTGACAGCTTTTTGTTGGTATAAGTGTGCATAATACGATCGAAGAATAGTAGAATAGTTGCACAACATGTTTTATGTTTGTGTGATGGATTATTTTATTTAAAGTATTTATAAGTATTGTAAAACTTCATTAAGTGCGTAATGTCAACAAGATAAGTTTTTTTTTTTATATTCGAACAGAATAAGGGAATTATTTTATTTTTCGGTAAAATAATTGTAAATTTTAAGTGCGCGTTTTGTTTTATCACAAATGTATTGAAGGTGCTTCGCGAAATTACAACGCGCCTCCGGAATTATAAATATTTCGCTGAGATTTTGAAAAATTTTAATATGAACAAAACAAAAAAATCTTAAGAACTATTGTCAATTATTAATAAAATACTTTGTTTAAAGTTACAAAATGTGGTGTGTTTTTTAATCGAAAAAGGAGACCTTTTCTTTTTCAAAATTGAAAAAAAAAATGGTTATTCGAATCATTTTTCTTTTCATCACCATTTTTTTTTTTTTTTTTTTTTTTTTTTTTAGTACGCGCACTCAAGGGGTTTTTGGTACCCTTAAATTGTTAAATTAAACACAGTGCGAGCGTTAGGAAAACAGGGAAGGATTAAAGAGGAGATGCCGATGCAGATTGGTTTTGAACCTTTGGATATCGAAATGGAAGGGAAAAATAGAGTCGGGTAAAGCATTCCACATTCGGGTAGTTCGGCTAAAAAAAGAATCTCTATACTTGACCGTACGTCCGAAGTTGGGCTCAAGGGTAAACTGATGTGCATTTCTGAAAGTACGAGTATTACGGTTAAATTCTTTTAGGGGCGGAATGCAACTGGCTATTTCAGTAGAGCACTGCTTATAAAAATAACGGTAAAACAACGAAAGACATGAAACATTGCGGCGGTGTTCGAGAGTTGCAAATGCTCCCGTTATATTTCTGTCACCTATCATTTTCATAGCTCTTCTTTGTATCCTATCCAGAAGACACAAGTGGGTTGATGGAGCACCTGCCCAAACATGGGAATTGTACTCGAGTTTTGGACGGATAAAGGCTTTGTAGATCACAGCCAGATCAGATGGGGTGAAAAATTTCTTGCATCGCCGTAGAAAACCCAAACACTTAGCAGCATTTTTGGCGACATCAAAAATGTGATCATTCCACACAAGGTGGTCTGTGGTACACATACCGAGTACTGAAAGCTTTTCGGTTTCCACAATGCAAGTGCCACTCATGGATAGTGGCATGGGGGGTGGGTTTCGTTTGGACGAAAGAAGACAACATTGAGCTTTAGAAGCATTCAATTCCACGCGGTTTTTGATTCCCCATTGGACAATGCTGTCAAGATCAGAATTTTATGAGCTTATCATACGCTGCCGTTCGACTTCCACATCCGAAGGACATGGATGTGAATCTAAAAACGAATATGAAAAGCTGAGGGTACTGTCGTCAGCGAAACAGTTTAATGGATTAGAAGTTTCATATAAAAGATCATTTATGAAAATAAGGAAGAGAGTCGGGAACAAAACGGAGCCCTGGGGTACACCAGCATTTATTTTGTGGATTTCAGACTTGAAACCGTCTAATACAACTTGTATTGAGCGGTCCGAAAGGTAATTTCTAATGCAACGAAGAAGAGATACATCGATACCAAATGCGCGTATTTTCGATAAGAGAGCTTGATGCCAAACTCTATCAAACGCTTTAGAAATATCAAGTGCAATAATCTTACTTTCTCCAAAACGATGTAAAGATTTGTTCCACTGTTCGGTGAGATATACCACCAGATCACCAGTGGAATTATTTTGCTTCGAAAGCCGTACTGCCGGTCATTAAGAAGCTTTCGTTCTTCGAGATATTTCTTGAGCTGAAAATTGATCAGCGTTTCCATGACCTTGGAAAGAAGGGACGTAAGTGCAATTGGACGATAATTTGAGGGTGAAGAAGATACGCCTTTTTTAGGGACTGGCTGGACAAATGCTGTTTTCCATCCACTCGGAAAGAGACCAGTAGAATAGGACAGATGGAAAAGCTTACGCAGTGGTTTTGCCAGCGTTGAAGAACACCTCTTCAGAACAATGGGAGGGATACTATCCGGGCCAGCGGATTTGTGTATATCAAGATCTTTTAGGACTCTGGCAACTGCACGAGTGCGAAAGAAGATTCGTCCCATAAAATCGTTTGCGCTCTCAAGTACGGGAGGAGTCATAACACTTTCTGGCAGCGTCGAATTAACAGCAAACTGTGCTGCATGCAAATTGGCTTTCTCTAACGAGCTGACAAAAGGGGTGTCGTTGAAGACGAGCGTTGGAACCGACGACGAAGTGGCATTTCGTATGTTCTTTGCAAATGACCAAAAATTTGTACTACTATTGGGACATTGTAGATTTGTTTGCCTTAATTTTTGGTCATGCAAAAATTTGGTTCTTCGAATATGGTCGTTACAGGACTTCCTGGCTTGTTGCCATATTTTTATTAGGGTAAAAGTTTCTTTTCCATAGAGCTGTAAAAGCGCTTCAGAGCTGTAATAGCTAAAATAGGGTGTTTTAGAAAATAAAAGAAAAGAGTGAATATTCTGCACATTAAATACCTAGTATATTTTTATTTAAAGAGAAGGTGTCCCTGAGATGCACTTTGAACGTAACGAGCAAGATTTATGTGGACGGGAACAAGATCTACTGGCAGCCCATCAACCTTACCTAACCTAACCTAGTCTCTCCCAGATCACTTTCGAAGAAAAAGCTTTAGAAAACTGAAATAAGAGACTCAACTTTTCATCACGTTAATTTTTCTCCAGTTTTATTCAAAACAATTTTAAAAATAGTGCAAACCTGATGGAAGGGTAATTCCCATTATTCAAAGCTATATAAAGGAGAAAGGTCAGCAGTTAAATTCTACATCGCGAGTTTAACCTACTTCGTTAGATTTTTGCGCAGATTTGGGGGTTGGGGACTAGCTTTAGGGCCAGTTTGTTCACAGTGGGTTAAATTTAGTATGTGACTTTCATAGGCTTTAATAAAATAACAGTAATTAACCAAAATTGGATGATTAGTGAAATCCATGATTAGCAACTCATACTTTGAATTTAAAAAAAAAAAAAAAATTTGATCAACAAAAACATTTGAGGATTTCCTACTCATCATGGATTAAAGATAATCAGCTGTGAATAAACTGGCCCTTAATGTTCCATTGTTTTACATTCTTAAAACTTAGAACTATGTTTGGTATTCAGCCATTCTCCAAAGGAGTAACTTCCGCATTCGAGGACCAAGTGACCCTCGTGCTACTTTTGTGTTTAATCAGATCACCGCGCACCGCTCCCGTCTATCAATTTGGTTAAGGTTGCTTCGGGGACCATCTGTCATCCGCACTATAGACTGTAACGCGCTTTAGAAAGACCACCTGTCTGATACACACATCAGCGTTACCATAATGTTACAAGTTTAACAAAAGTGTTACTCTGTTTTTTAAATTTTATTTAACATAACATATTAATGTTACTTTTTCTCCTTTTTTTTACACTTTTGTCCCATAAAATATCAGGTTTTTCAATAAGAGCACTACAAAAGTTTTTTTTAATAAAAAAAACGGTTTTGGATTTCAATGAAATTCTTTATTCATGTGAAAGCAGTTTGATGCCATTATGTATGGAACTTGATTTCTTTTGCATGGCCACCACGGACACGCTTGCAGAAGTCCAGACCCTGAACTCAATTTTCGACGGTTTTCAAGCATAAATCGGCCGATACTGCTGTAATTTCACGTTCGATATTCGTACGAAGTTCATCAATCGTCGCTGGCTTGTTGGCATAGACCAGTAGCGGATCCAGGGGGGTGGCTATAGGGGCTAAAGCCCCCCCCCACAGGCGGTTCTTCAAATTGATTGAAATATAGAAATCAGAATCAGGAGTCAGAAAAAATATCGAGGCTGGGGCTACGAAATTTATATGCTACGTATTTTTTTCTAAGCCCCAAATTAATTAGGTTGGGGCTGAATTCTGAAGGGAATTGTAGAAAAAACAAGTTCGGGGCTACGGATAATTGACAGAAAATTGGGACGAAAAAAAAAACAGCTAGCGAGTAGGGCTTGACAAGAATTGAACAAAAAAACGTGATCGGGGCTAAGCAAATAATGCCTTTAAAACTTACCTTATTCCAGAAAATTTTTGCGCTTGAATCAAGGGACTGTCAAGTCTAAGTTGGGGCTAAAGCTTAAAGAGATAATTGAAAAAAACGGGGTCGGGGCTTAACAATTAACATGCCAAACGAAAAAATAATTCACCCTATGAACTTCGCTAATTTTGCAAAAACAACGAAATTGGGGCTAAAACCCGTGAAGAATTTGGGAAAATCTGAGTTTTTTCTGGCCACTCAGAAAATCATGCGTGTGAATATTTTCAGTCCCTCTAGACTGACGTAGTAGCCCGTAGCGTAATGGTTAGTGCGTTCGACTGTCACGCTGGAGGTCTGGGATCGCTTCCCAGCCTCGTCCATCTAAAAACTAAATAAGTTTTTTTTCAGGGCTACTGCCTCTTGCGAGGAATTGACAAATCCTCCAAGAGTATCACTTGTCACGAATAAGTGCTTCTCGTCTAGCCGTTCGGATTCGGCATAAAATTGTAGGTCCCTTCCATTCCTGTCGAAGGCGCACACAGGAATGGTTGCGAGTTGTTAGTCACTAGGCCCTGGTTCTTCATGAGCCGTTGTGCCACGCGATTTATTTATTTTTTTCTAGACTGACGTACAAATTTACTGACAGATTTTTTTTCTGGTGGTTCAAAGCTTGACGTGGCTGAAAATTGAATGTATACTCATTTATTTTCTATCTCCATTTTAAAATATTTTAAATGTTAAATACTACAGATCTTATTGCATGTTATATTGAAACCATTTTAAACCGGTGGTAGAAGCTGATATAAATGCACAAAAAACAGGGTTATTCTAAAAGGAAAAGTGGGAATGCCAAAATTCAATTATTTATATAACTGTAGATTTTCACAAAAAAAAACCTTTAACCTAAACTAAAACTTTTTTATATTAGTTATGTATAAATTATAAAAATATATAAATTATAAAATAAAATCAACATCGTCACAATAGTTAAAATAATTTGTTCTTCAAGGGAAGCGTTTTTCTCTTTTCACTCTCACAACGAATGTTACATTTCCTCGCCACTCGAAAACATTAAAAATAAAAATAATTTCAAATAGAAAGAAATATAATAATTTATTATTATTATAAAATGGCAGTTATCAATAAGATTCTAGAATGATTATTACGATCAAGTGTTCTGAACGCTGCACTGATAGATCAAGAGTCTACAGCAAATTTTGGGAGTGGATTGCTAACTAAAATATGAGTATGATGGTTTATAGGTGCATATATCGCGGTATCAAAAACAACCGTCTGCAGGTTTCTTTTTCAGCCTTTGGCGGGGGTGGGAATTTGAAAATAGCGTTTTTCCAGTTTATTTTTTCATATGTATAACCACTTTAATAAATTTATAAAATATATAATGTGATGCTCTGTCATTTTCTTTAAGTCAAAATCTTGGCAATCCGACCAATAGAACTCAAGATATTAGGTTTTTAAGCGAACCTTAATCGATTTTGTTTTGTTGATTTTTTGTGTTTTATAATTCTCCAAGAAAAAGACGATAAGGTCCTCTTAAAAAGCTTATATTTTGAGTTCTATTGCTCTATTGCTTTTGACTTACTGACAACATCACATAATATATTTTTTAAATTTATTGAAGTGGTAATACCTCTGACAAAATAAACTGGTAAATCGCTATTTTCAAACCTCCACCCCCCCAAAAGGCTGAAAAAGAAACCTGAGAGACGGTTGCTTTTGATACCGCGATATATGCACCTACAAACCATCATACTCATATTTTGGTTAACAATCCACTCCCAAAATTTGCTGCGGGCTCTTAGGCTATGAAGTTTAAATGGCAGAATACATTCGTTTAACTAGAACTACAGACTTATCTAAGTTCAAGGTTTACTTTGAAACCGAATCAAGTGCTGAACTTAAGTTTAAACATAAATTGTTTAACTTGTGAAACTGGCCATAAATGTCTCAAACTGGATCTACCAAGCCCCCTCCAGAGCCTAATCTTAGATCCGCTACTGGCATAGACCATAGACTTGACGTAGTTTCACAGGAAATAGTCTAACGGCGTCAAATCGCACGACCGAGGCGGCCAAGCGACTGGACCATTTCGTGGGATAACACGTTCTCCAAACTTGGTTTCCAATAAATGGATTGTGACATTCGTTGTGTGGCTTGTGGCGCCGTCCTGTTGGAAACACATGTCCTCCAAGTCCGTATCATCCAATTGGGGCTACAAATATTTGGTTATCATTGAACGGTAGCGATCCCCATTCACAGTAACGTGCCGGTCTTGATCATCACGGAAGAAGTACGGCCCAATGACGCCGTCGGCCTATAAACCACACCAAACCGTAATTTTTACGGGATGCAATGATGACTCATGGAGTACGTGTGGATTGCTGCCTGACCAATACCGCATATTTTGTTTATTGACGAAGCCATTCAGCCAGAAATGAGCCTCATCGCTGAAGATGATTTTTCGATGAAAATCCGAACCATTTTCAAGTTGTTGCTCAGCCGAATTCACGAACATACGACATTTCTGGTGGTCAAGCGGCTTCGGTTCTTGCGTCAATTTAATCTTGTTAGTATGTAGGCCAAGATCTTTTCGCAAAATTCGCCACAACGACGTCACAGAGATGCCCAACGCTTGAGAACAACGTGTGAGAGACACATTTGGGCTTTCTGCAACTGAAGCCTCAGCGGCAGCAATATTCTCGACACTACGGGCACTTCTTTGTCTGACTGGCACGGGAAGATTTCGTACTGTGCCTGTGGATTCAAATTTTTCCACTAGACGCTCAATTGTTTTTCTGCTAGGACGAATATGACGACCATAAATTGGACCTAGCGCTCTTAACGTTGAGGCTACTGACTCCGAATTTCGGTAGTAAATTTTAATAATTTCTACTCGTTGTTGGTTCATATATTTTTTCGTCATGAAATGGCAAACCTTATTGAAGAGAAATGTCAAAAGAGCGGCAAGAAATATGGCGCCATTTGTTGTCCCTGTTACTCTACTTTTGTAGCGTTCCTGTCGAAAAACCCTTTATCTTTCTTGACATTTTTCCGTTTTTATTTTTAAGTATAACTTGCAGCAATTTTCTTATCTGATAGAAACTACATTTATATCCAGTGTTAAAGTTAGTTTGAAATACGCTCTTACACATTTATTTACCTACCTGTTTGGAGTTTAAATTGGCCATATCTTCAAACACTAACTCGATTCTTCATAATAAACACAGCAAGAAATGTTTTCGTTAGTTAGAAGCAAACGCTTACTTTTCTTATAAGAATAAAACTTTTATTTTAAAAGCATTCCTCCGCCTTCATAAGATTTCCTATAGGAGCATAGGACCAGTTTTTTCAGTGCGGGATTAAGGTTAAACCCGAGTAAACTAACCAAATTCACTAAGTTAGCTCTGGATTAATTCTGATGCTTTCGTAAGTCTTTTTTTGGTTTAGTGTTTTTGGATTCATCGTTCACTGACAATCTTATTCTGTACGTAAATGTTGTCAAATCTATTTCCAGAGTTAATGACGTCTGGTTAAAATCCCAACTTAAAAACTGGGCCATAAACATTTGTCCATATTTAGACAGTGATGGTACGATGACATGATGGTACGCAAAAAGCCTTATATTAGTTTCAAGCCCCAGTTTTTGTCATTTTTGTATACAAAAAAAAAAAACAGATAAAAATAAGTCTTAAGACTGTCAAAAATTTTAAATTCTCAAAAAAAAAACATGAAAATATTTGTTCACAAATTTTTTAATTTGTTTCAATTTTTCTATGCATTTGTAACTTTTTGTCTAAAAATTTGTAAAACTTCCGTCAAGGCCTGCGGCAACTCTATAACCCACTTTATGTGTCAAAACTGACATTATAAATTTGTGTTTCTTCTAGATACTGGAAGAATGAACAGATTGCTGATGGACCATATATGGCTGTCTTTCTTTCTATCAGTACATTGAAAGAAACACCTGTAGGGAAGGAAGAAATGGTGAGGGAGGAAAAAGGATATGGACCGTTGAAAGAACGATTTTTGTAACGGTAAATTTTAGCGTGATACCGTTTCGTATTTATATATATACTAAAAACATATATTTTCAACCTTGAATAACTTTTGCATCGGCCTAATTTCATAAACATTTTTGCCACTAAACGTCTTCTTCTCGGTTCTTAAAAAATATCGATATCTTTTCTCTCAAAAACCACCAAAGATAATAACAATTGGATGCTTCCAAACAGATGAGTACATATACCCTTAATCTTTATTACATATACAAAAATATTTAAGTTGAAAATTAATTTTTAAAACAAACACAAAAGTAAAATAAGCATTTAAAAAAAGTATCTTAATATTCTATGCAAAAGAGCCAATATCTGTAGAATTTTTGTACTATGGATACATAGTATAGAGAATCTGGTTTTTTGAGTAAAAAACCAGATTCTCTAGAAGATTTAAGAAATCTATCACAAATAAAATCAGTCAAGAAGAGCTCGCTATCCGAGAGTTTTTTGTTCAAGTGAAAATAATCTCAAATGGAAATGCACTTTAGAAAATCATTTTAACTCAACACCGAACAAATCTTCTAATCTTATAAAAATAAGAACAGTTGTTTCACAAATTCAAATCGCTTATATTTTCACAACTTAATTTCTTGTCTTCAATTTTCTATTTCTTTCCGTAAATTATCATTTGGTAATCTAAATTGCCTCTATTTCCCGCCTGGATAGTAATTGTAGCATATTTAAAACCGGGTCCTCCAGCAATAAGAGTGGGGTGGCTGTTTGTCTTGTTTGACGATTGGTCGACAGCTTGAATGGAGGTGATTGTCAATTTGTTCTTTTTATTCTACAAACAAAAATACGTTAATTATAAAACATGAAGAAACTTTTATTAAGGTATGTTGTGAATAAAAACTTACATATTCAGGGAACTGAACTTTTGTGGTCACTCCATAAGGATATGTAGAGGTGAAAATACGCCGGGAGGATATAACCTTGTCCTTTGAATTGACTCTGCCCCATGATGTAGTTATAGCAAAAGAAGTAGCAGCAAATACTATTAAGACAGTAAAAATAATAACTCCAACGTTCTTCATGATGTCAATGACTTTAAAACTCTATCGACTGATAAAATGCTACTACTGAAGTAACTGTTTATATAGGAATAAGTACCTAGAATCCGACTTTAAGTAACTGGTTTTATCTTATCAGTGCAAGTAAAAACTCTTGAGTACTATATAAAGTGACAAATTAATAACAACTTTATTTTTTTTATAGTATAGACCTCTTATCGAAGATTTCCGCGAAATCATTTCAAAATCATGATTTGTTATTTAAAGATTTCTCTTTGCGGGGAAAAACAAAACAACCCTATCAACATTACATTAATGAATCATGGTTCATGCAATATCATAATATATGAATAATCAGTTGAGATTGGATTTTTGTCGTTTGAAGAAGTTGGGTAAACAATTCAACGTGCGTTTTTTTATTCATATTAATTACCTGATGTGAATGGCTTTTGATGGAATTTTGTGATTTTGAAAATTGATTTTATTTGAAAGATAATTCCTTTTATTTTACTATGATTTCTAGCATATGGCCACCGCGTTTGCCGGATGTAGTCCCATCTTGAGGACCTATTTTCGTCTGTTTTGTATCGGCAATAACGCGGTGAATGTTGTTCTACAAGTCGTCTATTGTCAATCGAGACTTCACATAGCTCCGCAGAAAATAGTATATCGGTGTTTAAACGCACGATGTAAGTGGCCAAGTCACAGGCCCAATACACGAAATTGGCGTTCACCAAACGTTTTCCTCTGCTGTGACATGTTGCGCCGCCTTGTTGACATCACAGTTCCTCCACATATAAGGTGATTCAATTCAGGATCGAAAAAGTCATTGATCATTTCTCTATAATGGTCTCCATTGGCTGTAACCCTCTGGCCGGCATCGTTTTTGAAGATTCCAGTGATCCCAAAGCCAAATTGTCAGTTTTCTATATCAGCGATTCCCATACTATTTAAGCTTTGGAACCCTTAACAATGTCAAAATATATTTCGGAACCCCGACTCTTAACGATAGCAAAAGATGAAAAACAACACAATTGATTTCAAAATCAATTTTTTGTTTATATTTCGTGTGAGTATGGCTCGTAACTTTCTTATGAAATTGAGTGTTGTTGTATCATTTTTGTTTTCTTTTTTAAATTATGAGAAGCTCACACTTCGATAAAAATAAAATGTAATCGACAATCGTTAAACATTTTTATGATAACATAACGTGAGCTGGGTAAAAATTGGCCTGGTTGGTGGGTGAATTTGGTCAATGAACGCACATTTTTTCAATTTTTTTTTTAAATAAAAAGAATTTTTCTAATCTTTTTAGCTTTATTTCTAAAAATGTATGATTTAATAAATTAAAAATGATTGAAGTTGCTTCATAAGGCTAAACTAAGAAAAAAGTTAGCTTAATAATTTTTATTAAAAAACCTCAATATAAATAATAAATACTACAACAAAATAATTAACGCAATTGAATATTATGCAAATCGAATTTGCTTTACTTTATTAATGTTACAATAAAACAAAAAATTATATACGAGCAGAGAAAGATTTATTCTCTTAATATTTTTCCAGTGAAATTAACAATCCATGTATTTAATCATAACAAAAAGATCAATGAAAGCCCAAAAAATAAACAAAAAATCCTCAGTATAAGAAAATGTCTCTGTGATCAATTAGTAAGACATCATTGATTGATTAGTCATGAGATAGTAAGGAATACGTTTTTTGCGGCCAAAGTCACCCGGAACTGCAGAATGACTTTGGTCACCCAATTTTTAATTTTCAAAAATTAAACAAGCTAACTGATTTCTCTAAAATTAACGAAACTAGTGCAAAAAAATCTTTAATCTGTAAAAAAATCGCCAAAAGTTATTCAATTTTTTAAATGCGCTGAATTCACCCGTTCAGGGTACTTAAAAAAAAAATATTTTTCTGTTTTTACTGTTTGTGCTTCGAGAAAGTCACGGAACCCTGAAAACAGGGTTACGCGGAACACAGCTTGGGAACCGAGGTTCTATATTATAATGAGACTCCAAGCTCGAAAGTTTTGCTTATTGACGTCGCCATTCATCTAAAAATGAGCTTACATTAAATGGACGTAGTGCGCGATGCGTTCCACGAACAGAACTATGTGTTTCTACATAAATCTGCGCAATTTGTATGCGTTGTTTAGGCGTCACTCAGATTCGTAATGGAATTACTACCATTCAGCATCGCTATATTCTCCTTGATTTTTCTTTGGATTCGATCGATGTCCAAACTGTTGTAGTTGATATTCTCCTACAACCATATAAATACAAAATGAGATTAACTCAGCTGTAACTTTCGAGGTCTCGTTTAGGCATAGATTAAGAAATAACTCGTGAATTAAAATTATATATTAACTTTTCTTAGTTAACCCTTCGCTTCGTGGCTGAAATCTTACTCCTAATCCACGAGTTAAAAATAACTCACCGCTAGCTCCTTTTATTAATATGGGGCTATTGTCTTGTGTTTGCTCGGGTGATTTTCCAGTCGTGTTTACGACATCGCACCCAAAACCTCAAATTGAAGAAATTTATTAACACAACACAAAATTGACTTAAGGTACACAAGAGGTACATTAATTTTGTTTTAAATCAAATGGTCAGTAGGTCAGTATCAAACTTTTTATTAAAAATGGACACGACTGGATCTCACAAACTTGTTCTCGTAGCTAAGAACTTCAACGTAGCTAGAAATTGATTATGTACAAGTACATAGTTATTGGTTGCAACATATAACTATAGCATTAAAAAAAAAAATTAAATAAATTATTACCTATAAGTTACTATAAATTTATTATTTTAATGGTAAGAGCTCAAAATAAAGTATGCCATCTGATTTGTTTGATAAATATGAATTTATGAAAAATAAAATTAAAAAAAAAAATATTGGAGCGGTTTTCTGAAAAATAAATTTTGTATACAAACCTAAAATTTTTCGCTCATTTTCAAAAATAAAATCTAGTATGACAAAATAAAGTATTTTATAAAATACAATTTTACAAAAAATTAAAAAAATATCATTAGTCCGTTTTTAAGATACTGAATTTTCAAAAAAAAAAAAATCAATATATTTTTTTAAAAATCCAAAAGTCATTTTTTTTTAAGTTGTTTATATATGCAAAATTATTTAAATTGTGAAGTAGGAAATTTTGGTTGAAATCCGTCAACGAGAATCAAAAAATTGGTTCTATGACAGGTACCGTTATTAACCGTTATTGGTAAAATTTAAATTCATAAAAAGATTCACCATACTTAAATAGTAAACGCACATCTTTTTATTAAAATTCTCGCTGAGCCGTTTTCGAAAAAAAGAATTTTTTTCTTAACGGTTTTTCAACATTTGTATGGAAGGTACCATTATTTTTTAATTTAGAAAGATGATTTTTTCAGGTCTTCTATAATGTAAAAAAATCTATCTTACACCTAGTTTTGAAAATATTGACCTAGTCGTTTTCAATATATTTAGTTTTCAAACATTTTAATTTTCAAAAAAAAATTTTTTTTTTAAATTTTGGTTCACATTAGGTTGTAGGTAATGTTTATATTTTTTAGATGATTTACCATAAAAAAATGAAAACTTAACTGTTTTCGAGGAAAAAACAGTTGTACTGGAGGTATCCAAAATATTCAATTTATGAAATTAGAAAGATTATTAAAAAGTAGCATTTCCTTACTTAATTTATTTGAATTTTTTCTAACAAAATCCTCGGACCCGTTTTTGAGAAAAATATTATTTTCCTTCTTGGCGAATAAAATTGTGTGGCAGGTACCGTTATTTTTGGTCTTAAAAAATTAAAAAAATGTGTGGGCATATAGTCAAAAAACACTATGTACCAAGTTTAAAGAAAATCCCTCCAGCCGTTTAGGAACTACCGGCGAGGACAGACAGACAGAATTGCGGGACCCACTTTTTCGCGTTCTCTATCATCGCAATGTTAGGGAAAATTATTATCTCGAGTTCGATACCAATATCGCAAGTAAAAATGTCTTTAATTTAAATTAAAGGGCACGGTAGTGCCCAGCCAAGTTCTGGCACTGTACCCTTTTTACAGCATCGAACTCATGCGATTTTCGACCCCCTCTTACTTCAGTAGCAATAAAGTCAGAAACTTCAAACTCGCAGCATTTGCAAAGCTCTCCTGGTTAGGCAACTCACAAAGTTTAAATTCTTTAGAATTAGTGGTTCCTAAAATATAAGACTGCAAAAAATCGCAGAAACGGTAACTGACTGACTCACTGACAGAATATGAACATTATGGAGCACGTTCCGACATAATAGATTCTTGTAATTTCGTACAATTTCATAGAATTTTCATAGAGTTGCTATAAATTATTTTGAGCACTTCGGTTTGTCGTAGAATGATGAATTTTAGTAGAGCGCTAGGACTTAAACTGCAAACAAAGGCCAAATTTTAAAATTTGATATTTAATATTCAGGATGGGGGGGGGGGTGTGCCATCCGCCCATATTCTCAGAATTGATATAAACTATGTAGAGAACTTCTGACTATCGTAGAATGATTAAATTTGGTAGACCACCTCAACGAAACCCATGGTTTGACGACAATTGCCGGCAAGCACATGCAGCGAAGCAGCAGGCATACAAGGCGTCACTGCACAGAAGGACCAGAGCTGCTCGCGAGCTCTACGAGCAAAAGAAGAGAGAGGAACACCGGCATCTCAGAAAGAAAAAGAGGGAGCATGAGAAGCGCGAGATCGAGGAGATTAAGGGATGTCATAACAGGAATAAGTTCGGAAGTTTTACCAAAAGGTAAAAATAAGCTATCAGGGCTACAGAGCCCGACGCCTGCTAGGACGAGCAAGAGAACATCATAGTAGATTCGCAGTCGATGCTGAGAATATGGAAAGACCACTTCTGTAGACTGTATAACAGCGATGACGAATCTAATTCCGCTGTCAGGCAGATTACACCACTCAACCTGAACGATGAAGGTCAACAATTCCGTCTACCTGACCTCGATGAAGTGATGATAGCAATATCTAAGTTTAAGTCCAACAAAGCTGCTGGAGCCGACGGGCTTGCTGCCGAGCTATTCAAACAGCAGGAGATGACTTAGTAAGGATTATGCACCAGCTCATCTGTAAAATATGGTTGGAGGAAAGCAAGCACGATTAATGGATTTTCAGCATTGTTTGCCCGGTCCACAAGAAAGGAGACCCTCTAATCTGCGCCAACTATAGAGGAATCAGTCTCCTTAACATCGCCTACAAGATCTTCTCTGCCGTATTATGTGCATGTCTGAAGCCGTTCGTCAACAACCTGGTAGGTCCCTATCAATGTGGCTTCAGGCCAGGAAAGTCCACCATCGACCAAATATTCACACTACGGCAGATCTTGGAAAAAACCCGGGAACTTCTAATCGACACTCGCCACCTGTTTATCAATTTTAAGGCCGCGTATGACAGTATTTATAAAGACGAGCTATATAAAGCAATGTCTAGATTTGCAAGCACTGAGAAGGAAGCGGCAAAGATGGGTTTAGCGGTGAATGAGGGAAAAACAAAGTATATGCTGTCATCTAGAAAGGACGCTCAACACCAACGTCTTGGACAGAACGTCACCATAGACAGATATAACTTTATGTTAGTTAAGGACTTTGTCTACCTGGGCTCCGCTATATATTTAGACAACGACACCAGCGATGAGATCAAACGATGGATAACTCTTGCCAATTGCTGTTTCTTCGGAATAAGAAGGCAATTGAAAAGTAAAGCTCTCTCTCGAATGACTAAAGTGTCCCTGTACAAGACACTCATCATGGAAACAAGCATGGAGCATGTACCTTCTTAGCGGCGGATGAGTACGCTTTAGGAATATTCGAGAGAACAATTCTTCGGTCCCGTAGGCATAGACGGGGAATGGAGGAGTAGGTACATCAACGAACTGTACGGTTTGTACAGCGACATCGAACTAGTCACAAAAGTGAAAAGGCAAAGACTCAGGTGGCTGGGTCACGTAGAGCGGATGGCCAACAATGCTCCGGCCCGAAAAGTCTTTGAACTTTGAATGGCGCAGTAGAGAAAGGCCGCAAACCCGGTGGCGCATGCAGGTGGAAGAGGACTTCATCCTTAACCTCTGCTAGGGGCAGAGCTGCCTGGAGAAGGCTTGTTGGTTGAGGCCCTGGTCCACACTGGACTGAAGCGCCAGCATAAGTAAGTAAATAAGTATAGGAATTTACAGGCAACATTACAAATTTGAGATTTTACATTCAGTGGGCGTGGCAAAACCAATTTTTACAGAATTAATATTGAATATATTGAGAGCACTTCCGATTGGCGCAGAATTATGAAATTTGGTAGAGATTCTTCCATATTACTCTATACAGTCGACTCCGCTTAACTGGAACACCATAATTGCAGAACATTTGTTTCAGTTTAGCGAAGTTTTCAGTTAACCGAACTTCGGATAACTGAAACTCGTTTCAAATAAGCGGAGTTTTGTCAGAACAAATTAAATTAAAATAAGCTTGAAAATAAAAAAAAAATGAAGGTATGATTTTTTATATTATATCAAAATAGTTATATTTCCCTATGAAACAATTCAAACAACAAAGGTATTTACATTTTTAATCACAAATATTGCGTCAGCCGTATGTTTTCTGTCGAAAATTTTGAGAATAAGCCAAAAAATAAACAAATTTAAAAGAAACGACTGACACCAGAAGGGAATGAGAAGAAATGAGATTTTGACATTTAAAATTTGACATTCCAAATTCAAAATGTGTGCTCGATTTAAAATTTGATGAAAGCGTTCAACGGTGGTTTCACTTATGCGGATTGAACAAGTGAAAATTGTTCATTTGAGGCAAACAATTTTGTTTCAATTATCCGCAGTTTGTAATTAAGTGGAGTTCAGTTATGCAAAGCAGTTTGTGTGAAAATTCTGAAAAAGGCCCCGGAATAAATTTCTTGTTTCAGATAACCGATGTTTTCAGTTAAGCGGAGTGCAGTTAAGCGCAGTTGACTGTACTTAAAATATTTGATATAACATTAATAAACTTAGAACTTGGCGTACTTTTAGATCTTACTACTTTTTACGGCTGACTTGTTACGCAAAGGTTCTGTTTATAGAGGAACTTGGCTACTTTTTTAACATTTATGTATGCTTTAGGTGTGATCTCTTTTAATTGATCAAACACAAATCATGTGTAACCTTCCATAAAGCGCGAGTGCATTTTTCAGTGAGTAAAGTGTTATTTTGTTCAGTTCTATAAACATTGATGGACTATTGGAATATGTTGAAAATATTGGCACAAAATTAATTTTGTTACGTCTGGCATGTTCCTTCCGCAAAAATTAACGGTTTTCGAAATTTTCTGTTTTACAACACTTTCACACCAAACTCAAATCGCGGTTTTCACTAAAATTTCAGGTTTGAGGCAAAAAACTACCTTAAACACACAAGTTTTATCTTAATATTTTGTAAACCACAAGTTCTGATAAAACACAAGTTTTAAGCAAAACCTATCGAAAATTGGTTGGAATTGCAAGTTGCACAAAACAAACACCCCGTTTGAAACATTCAGTGATCAATTAAACGTCAAATAATACAGCTGACATATTGCTGGCTGCAAAAATTATTCTTACAACTACAACTACTGGAACAACTAAGAACTGGAACATTTGAGGCTAAACAACATTAGTACAATAAGGAACATAAGAGACTTGACGCAAGGTAGCGCATCCTTAATACTATACGAACTTAACATCTTTATTTTTTGTAGTGTGGTAACAGAGTATAAAAATACATTTTTAAAAACCAAAACTCATTATCAAAATATAGAGCACAATAATTAATCAGAGAAGTAACTCATAGCGCTGCGGGTTAGTTAAACAGCTATCCGAGAGTTTTTGTATTGAGAGTGTTTTTTTTAATCAAAAACGTAAGCATTTTTATTGAGCTTGAAACAAATCTGAAATCGTTATACAAAGTTTATCGCTTTTATTTTCTCAAAAAATTAAATTTTTGTTTTTCATTTTCTATTAATTTCCGTAAAACATCAATTCGTAATCTAAATTAGCACTTTTTCCAGCTTGGAAATTCACTGTAGCATATTTATAGCCAGGACCGCCAGCAAAAAGGGTGGGGCGGCTATTTGTCTTGTTTGGCGAATTGTCAATAGCTTGAATGGATGTGATGGTATACTTATTCGTTTTTTTCTACAAATAAAAAATCATTAATATATAAAATGTGAACAAATTTACATGTAGGTTTGTTGTGTATGGATTGATGTTTTAACAAAACTTACATATCCAGGGAACTGAACTTTCATGTTCACTCCATAAGGATATGTATTGTTGAAAATCCGCTGGGAGGATAAAAGCCATTCCATTGAATTGAATTTGCCCCACGATTGAGAAATAGCAAAAGATGTAGCAGCAAATGCAATTAGGACAGTAAAAATAATAACTCCAACGTTTTTCATGATATCAATGACTTTATAACTCTATATCGACTGATAAAATGGCACTACTGAATTAACTACTTATATAGGAATAGGAACCCCAAATCCTACTGTTAGTATTACGAGTAGTGTTATCTTATCAGCGCGAGTATAATTCTTGAGAACTTCATTAAGTGACAAATTAAAAAACAACTTTATGATTTTTTTTTTATATGAGAGATCTTACCGAAGATTTCCACGAAATCAATTCCAAATCAAAATACAGGCACAAAATTTTTAAATTTCAATTTTGATAAGACATATTTTTCTTTGAATGGGTAAAAAGTTTGTGGTGAAAAACAAAATAAATCTATCTTATCTACATTATCTTAATTAATCAGCGTCGTCGTTGTATGGAGAGAAAAAAGGTAGCAGTATCGATTTCGAATACCTCCATTTTATGCGTTTTGATGATTTGAACAATTTGGCATTAAAATTATTTTTTTGGATAACTTTTTTAGACCTCTACCTTCGCTCAAATTTTCGACTTTTTGGGAAAAACATGTTGTTTTCGTTAGTTTTTTTCACAAATTTGAAATAATTTCAAAATAGTTTATTAATGAAACATTTTAAACAATAATTATGATATTATTAACTTAAAAACTTAAAAATTCATAATATAACTAAAATACATCTTTATTTTTCCTTTTTCACGTTATAATTTTTGTTGCTGTTGAAAAAGAGCCAAATTCTTCGCAAATGTATTCTTGATCTTATAAGACCATTTCTGGATTTTTCAACAACTACTGCACTTGAAGTTTCGGTCACCATCTTCACGCAGCTGCTTGGTTCTGACAAAAGGGTAGTTTGGAAATGGCATGTCAATGTTAATTGAAGATTTATTTTGTAGAAAGTCTTACAAATCCTTATCACTTAAATTCTTTAATAATGGGGGTGATGTAACTTGTGATTCGATCCATATAATTAAGTCAAGCTGAGATGATTCTTCTTAAGCCCAGTTCTCTGATATGTGGTCTTTCATCATTTAGTATTGCCATCAAAATATATTCTGTTTGTGGACAATATGAATTGCGTTGGATAACGGGGTCAAATATTTGTCTTAGGGAAAAGGTGTCAACAGTGGATCACTTTTTACTTCTTGCTTTGTTGCTCGTACAATAATAATCAAAAGATATCAGTTTTTTGCCCACAACTTTCTCAATATTTTATCTTTAATTTAAGGTACTTTATTCACAGCTCTATTGATCACGAAAATATAAAAATTTAATTTGAAAAAAAAAAAACATATTCATGTGATTCACTGTGTACCATGGGAGTTCACAGTTAATCAGTGCATGGTACACAATGAATCAGGGATAATAAATCGATTTTTCCATTTTAAAAATTTATATTTTTTAAAGTTACCTATATCTATTATTTAAAGTATTATCTTTAAAGTTATGTATTTTAAATAATCTATCAATTAATTTTTCTTTAGTAAAAAACAACAAACAAATAGAAAAATTCTTCGAATTTACAAAAAAATTATATTAAAATATTTAGTTTATTTGAATGTTATTTATTTGTATAAGTTGATACAAAATTAATTTTTTCTGTCCATAAAGCAAAAGAAAACATAAAACTATTAAAGAACTAATAAATTAAATAAATTAGAAAAGTTATAATATGAAAAACTTAAATTTCATACAAAATTCCCTGATTCACTGTGTACCACTTTCAATTTATCCACTGTGTACCATATTGCCTTCTTAAAAAAAAACATGTTAATATTTTATAAACTATTTCACTAATGTAAACAAATCAACAAAACATATTGAGTCTATGCAGCCAGAAGTACAAATATTTAACCCAAATGAAGTTACAACGCACACTTTTTTAATCGAATCAAAAACAAAATAGAGAAAAAAATACTTTCCGAGTCCGAAAACACAAACACAAGAGGAAAACCAATTTCGAAAACAGGATCGCGCAGGCAGACTGTGATGTGAGTGGAAGTAAGAATGTGTTCTTTTCTCTTTTTCAGATTCATTTTAAAATAAAAAGTGACAGCATAGGAGCAAATGATTCACTGTGTTCCCTGATCCACTTCCGACACCTTTACCCTACATTTAAGGTGCCAGTTATAGCTATCATTGAAAACCATCATTGAAAAAGTTAGCTGTTGATTTTGAGACCCTTCGAAAGTTTAATCATTAAATATTTTAATGCAGAAATATAGCTTACGACTTCAAATTATTTCTCCTCCAAAAAAAATTCATTTTGACCCATATCTTCCCCAGAACGTAACTTTTAATTTTTTCAATGATCATGGGTAAGGTAGTTCATCATTGAAAAAATAAAAGTAATTTTATGAAAAAAGTTGCGCCAAATTCAATTTTGTTTTACATAGAAATAATTATTAAGTCAATTAGCTCTACTTTGGCATAAAAATGATCATTTATTTTTGCTTCGAAACCTCTCAAAATTGACAATTAATATTTTCAATGATGGTTTTCAATGATAGCTATAAATAGCCCCTAAACTGAAGCTTCTTTAGAGTGTGCGATTTTTCCCGGGTTTCTATTGGAGAGATCTATAGAACAAGATCCTTTATTTATGGCTTCACACACTTGAAACAAATATTTTTGTAAATTAAGTTAATATGTTTGATCTGTGCTAAGAGTATTGTATTTGTTAGAACTCAACTAGATGAAGGTCAGCACAATTTTCTAGCACTCTTCCAATGGGTCCCGAATAAAGTTGAGATCCTAATGGAACACCATCCAAAAATTTATAAATAAATGAGGTGGAAAAAATTATTCATCAGCATGAAGTTGACAAACGAACTATTGCCTTCAACTTCAAAAACCATAAGGCGGATGACCAATTTTCCAACCTGTGTTTGTAGCAGTTCCATCGCAACCAACAACAGAAAGTTTACTTAAATCCAGTTATCTGTCTGCAAGAAAGAAGTTAATCTAATCCGCTATATTCTTTCCTTTCCTACAGTGATTATCAGAATATGCTCCTACACTTTAATCACTCTGCAGTATCGTTGGCCTCGTTTTTTACAAACCAATGTCCTATCATTTTTTCCATCGAAGGAAATTCTTTCGTTTGGATAGCTTCTCGTTGTATTTTTCTGGCACGACGAACATTACTTCTTTGTATTACATTCGTTTGCATTCGTTGATATTACCAACCCAACATCCTGTTAGATTGCAATCGCGACTGCTGCTGCTAACCGATCCGAGATGCCGTATTGGTCACATAAGCTCTTGCTAAATAAGGAAGATATAACCAATTTCCTTCATTAATTTCTTTTCATTTTGAAGAATTACTTGGCCGCGGGTCATAATCTTAATAGTCAATATCTGGAAAAGGAATTGATTGCGATCTTGATCCTGTATTTGCTTTTATTGATTTCAAACCTTCGTGTGCTAGTACCTTTACACTTTTTTCTTCCCTCTAACTTTTTGCTGCAAGTTTTTTTGGCCTCCAAAAGGTCCAACCCGCCCAAAGCCACTTTTGTTTAGATTCTTTGTTCGAAAAGAAAAGATCTTTCTAGTATCGGAACTTTCTTATCTTTAGAACAAACACAATTATTAAAACTAACACATTTACACGAACAAATATCAAATAATACACTAACGGCCAATTTCTTCACAAAAGTACTAGTACCCAGTCCAGCTAGAACTGGTACTAGCTCTGGTACTCGGTCCTAACGAAAAGTAAGTACCTGAGCATTTCCTTACATGACTAGTACCGGATCTAAGTTCAAAAGCACAAGGCGGTACTACGAACTTAATATGTCTAAAACTAGTCTAATTAGAGGGGTTCACACTCATCGATAAGTCGATCAACCTGAGTCGTGTTGCTAGCGTTCACATTCAACGACCGCCTCATCAACTTCATTTGTAAATAAATTTTCAAAAAGCAAACACGGCGTAGATTTGATTTGTTGCACCAGTTTCAGCGAAGGAAATTCAAATTTTCTCCCTTCCTTTTGTGGGTTTACTTCTATTTCAACCCATTCTCTATGAATCTAACTTAAAAAATTAAAAAGAAACACTAAAATTCAAATGTTCAGACATTTCAGTTGTTCAACTAGTGTTAACATTAGCTACAGCGGTCGTTCGACCGAACAAAATATCAACAAAATTGAAAAACTTTCGACAGCCGTTGAAAATTGTGTTCACATTACAAATTATGTGACGTTTCGATACGAGTTGATGAACTTTTCGATGTGTGTGAACCCCCCTATTCTGATTTTGATACCATATTGGCATTTAAAAAATTATTTAATAAGAAAATTAAACAAAAAAGTAGAAACTTTAGAAAACGAGCCGTATCTTTTGAAAGAATTGATAAATAAATGTTCTGATTCAGGTATTAACACCACTAGACTGTCGATTTTCAGGTCCTAGCTAATACCGAGTCCTTACTTGTACTCGGCATCAATTTGACAGGCCTACGGCTTAGTACTTCTGTGCACAAATCACTTGGTACCGGTTTGACTGCTAACAACTGGTATAATAACCAGGTACTATAGCTGATTTTGAGGAGCTAGCTAGTACCGAGACTTAACGAATACCTGGTACCAAATTGACAGTACCAGGGGCTAGTACTTGTGTGAAGAAATGTTTTGATACCGATTTGATTACTAAATTCAGTACTAGTACCGGTCCTAGCGTTAGTTCTTTGTGAAGAAATTGGCTGTAAGGGATTTACTTTTCCAGTCTTGAAGATTTTCATAGTTTGCATTTTCTTAGGATCTTTGGTATCTCAAAAAAATACAAATATTTATCATAACACAGTTCTCATTTGTTGGTTTACCTGTTGAATTGACACTGATGGCAGGGATGCAGTCTTCCAACCGGTAAAAATGTCAAGACCTGTTGAGGTTTTAAATATTTGAGCAACAGATTGCTGCTTTTCATTATATTTACCTTTTTCTTCATTTCTCACAAAAACTATGTTTTTTTTCAGAGCAAAACAAATTTGCAACAACAAACAAAAAAAAAAAAAAACAAAAAAAAAATAACTAAAAGAAAACTATAGGTATATTCGAAATCGAAAATCGCGAAAAAAGTTTGACGCACCACCTTAATAAAGAGTATATATTGCAAAGTTGGGTAAACAATTCAAGGTGTTTCTTTTTTTTTAATTCATTCATATTAATAATCTAATGTGATTCATGGCTTTTGATCTGAATTTTGTATTTATAGAATGTTGAACTAAGTGTTGATTGTACATTTAATTTTATAATGTTTGGGAAATATTCATACATTAAAGTTATAGATTAGTGATGAAACTGAAAATAGAATTGACGACTGGATCGCACAAAATTAAGTTAATAGGTATTTTATATAAATAGGACGTGTGGTTATCTATAAGGAGTACTATAGGTACCATATGGTCAAGAGTAAAAAAGAAATAGTGATATGACCGAACTACTTTTGAAAATGGCTATTCGACTCTTTCGCAATGTGTCATATGGCCATAATTTTAAATATGGTCACATTACACATGGCCAAATGTCACGGCACCGTCGATGTATTTCAATACCATCAAACTGCAATGATAAACGCTCCACATTCCACTTTTTAACTGAAGTGCTTTATGGTAGAGAACATTTTTCGTTCTATTCTCGGGCGCTACACGTAGACGTACAAAGTGGAAGGGTTGTGGACGCCACAATAAATTGAACATGTGTTATTTTGTTATGTGGTAAACATGAGAATTAAAGATTTATGTCAAGACATTCATCGATTAATTGTCCTTGCGGGCTTAAAATATTTGTCATAACGAAATCGAGACACACAGCAAATTATATATACATTTACAAATACATTTACCCCATTTGCTGGCAAAAATTCTTTTTCCTTTCTTCTAGAAAATTCTACGTACAACTCGACAACTGCAAATCGCAAGAAAGGAACATCAAAGTGTTGCCCAAGCTTCGAAGCTAGGAACTTTCCTATACATCGTCAAGAAATCTGACCAGCCTGTGTCAACTGGATGCAAAAAAGTAAGCTTTAAGCAAAGTTGAGTACCATCACAAGAGACTCTATGCCCAAACCTTGTAGAGGAAATGGGACATCCGGATAAACACCTCCAAATAGGAGCTTGTGTGCTTCAGGAAAACCAGTAGAGGTAGTCGCAGCGTAGCCAATTGCAGAAGCCTGGTTCAGAAACTTCCGAACGGATCTACGAAGCAGCCAAAAATGTACCTAGGCATCCACTATAACAAGTTGTTAAAGTTCAACCCGCACTCACGAAACCTGCTCAGAAAAGCCAACTAGGCCTTCCACCGACTGCACGTAGAAATGCACTAAGCCAGAAGACGAAAATACTTATGAACAAGCAGCTCCTGAGGCCTGTTATCAGCTATTCCTTCCCAGTCTGGTTCTCCATCTCGAAGACGGCCATGAAGTAGCTTCAAATGATTGAAGCAAAGTTACGTAGTATCTTCACGGACTACATTTCGACTAGCAGCGCAACGATTGACTTTAAACAGAGGCGAGTATCATCCCCCTGATGTACAGGTACCTACTGCTTAAAGCAAAGAATAACTGTAAAAGTAGACAACAGAAGAATCACCGAGCAGCGATAACCCGAGCTGTAAGCGCAAAAGCTGGAAACTGCATTTTATATGCTTCAAGGCAATTGAAAGGATCTCCAATCACTATACGGAAAGACTCTCCCCTATTCCTAGGAGCCAAAAGAAGCCGAAGTATTTCGCTTAAATAAAGATTGTTGACACAAACAAAAATGCCGGAGTCGATAATGAGGATGAGTGTTTATGAGGATGATAAACTGCGGTATGTTAAAAAAGTTTTTAAATTTAAACAATAATTTTATGTGCGGATCGCTGGCTGGGGCTGGTATATCAGAAATTAATCATATATTTCACAGCCTACACAACACATGATAGCTGCTGATCTGTCATCGATCGTTTCTTCTTCGAGTAGAGAAAACAACCATAACTCAGCGCCATCTTGGAATGCCTCAGGGCAACAAGGAACTCAACCAAGTTTCTCGCAATAGGTTTCAATGCGTGCACCTCGAGTTTCTATGAACCCTGGAAAACAATAACAAGTGTAAGAAGACAAGGACAAGTAGGTATGAACGATACAATGATGGTCAGAAACACAAAAAAAAAGAACCTTTTTCTACGTTAACCCCAACGATTGGTATTCAGATAAAAACAGGAAATACTTTCAGGAAACTCATGGAGGCGCGTGCCTCTACTCTGAAATCCTGCTTTGGGTCATAATTATAATAAAACTGCGTCTATCCGTTATCCGGATGCAAGTGTCCGAAATACAGGAAATGTTTTCCATTGCTGTGTCCAGCGGAAAGGCCAAGAGAAAACATAGCTATATGTACGTACGGTACGGTGTGTATGTAATGTACAAAATTCATCAACATGAATGTTTTCTTCTTTTCACCATCCACTGATGATGATGGTCTGATGGTTCCTCAGTTCCTCTGTACAAATGGCCAACAACATTTTTAATGAATTCCTAAAGTTAAAGCTGAATGATGAAATTCCTGTTCCAACTATACTATAGCTGCTATTTACAAATCCTACAAAAAAACGGGTCGCCGAGTTGGGTGGCCAAAACAGTACGGGGTTAACAAAAAAGTATATGGAAAACATTAATTCATCCCCTGGCGTGATGACGAAACCATAAACTTTTATTTTGTATTATTAGATTTTTTTTGTTGTTGTTGTTAGTTCAAGTTGTTGTTGCTATTTTTTTTTGCTGCATGACATCTTTTCTGGCACAATATTTTCATTACAGAAGTAGGTATCGGTAGAGTTCGTACATGGTCTGAAGAAAAAGTTAAATAATATACATTAACGCAATAACCTGCGATTATAAGGAGGAAGGTGCTCTTGTAATCCTGCGAATTGCCTCTGGAGAAGAAAGTTTTTTCATGTCTTTCGGCTTTATTGAAAATGACCTCCCTCGTTGGATTATGTTTATGGATATAATTCCTTGTACAATTTCAAGAGGTAATAATGAAGCTTAGGGCATTTTAAGAATAATAAGCATCAAGGTGGATGGATGGCTGCTGTTTCGCCATGGGGGTGGACGACGGCCATGAGGTAATCTTAAGTGGTTATTGTCTCAAAATAAAAATTTTAACAATAGGCATACATATGAACAAAATTGAATAACACCGGGTTTATTATACCTTAATATAAAAGGAAAAGCTAAATAAGGATTTTGATAGCTCTTTTTTAAGAATCAAAATACAAAAACGTCTTGTTTAATGATTTCTATGAATGGATATAACTAGCGTTCTTTGGAATTTTCTCTAAACTGATGACAGTAACCCTCATTTGTTTATTAAAAAAATAAGAAATAAAACGTTACACTCTCGCTGCGATAAGACCGTCACGAACAAATAAAACAAGTTGTGTAATTGTCAACGCACATGGGGTCATTCTCAATGATTATTGATTATTTACATGTAATCATTGCAGTAAAACTCGTTGGCAGATTGTCAAGGTGTTGACTTTTGCGTTGTCAACAGCATTTTCATCTGCGTCAACGTCATGCAGCAATCAGGCTGTAAAACAGTTCCAGTTGACTTAGAAACTTGAAATTTTACACACTATCTGCTTTTGGTCTAATTAGAGGAAATCTAAATAGAGGATAAATTAAAACTCACCGAAAGGGGTAGCAAAAATATTAAAATAATGAAGAAATTAATCAAATATAGATACACTGGGTAATGAAAGATGGTTGAAAATAAAATGACACAATTCTTTATAAGTTATACATTGTATTTAGATATAATGGGGCGTATTCATAGTCATTTTAGACCTGGGTCTAAGTTAAACATAGCTTTGGTTGAATTTTCGGACGTTGATTCTATTTTTTTAAGTTTATCATTCCAAATTATTTGAAGCTATTTGTGTAGTATACCAAGTTAATTATCTTATAAAAATATAAAACCCACAATTTGTAATTAAAATCGGTCTGTATTCATTGAGCCAAAATTGTCTTAAACTGTAGTTTAGTTAAACCTGGGTCTATGTGCGACTATGAATATGACCCATTTAAACATAGCTTTGAATGGATTTTTGTGTTGGATTTTTGTGTTGTATTCATCAAAACATTTTGGATGAAGCAGGATATCACATTTCTTGCAGGAAAAAACGGTTTGGCTGGAACACTTGCGACATCGGAGACACTTTTCTGTTTTGATGACAGTATGTTTGATGTTGTCGAAACGGGCCACTTCATTCGGGTTTCCTTCCGTTTGAATCACAGGTTCTGTGTTTGTTTTCGATCGCAACAAACGTTCTAAATTCTAGTTTGCGACATTGGTGTTTCCTTGGTAATTTATTTGCAAATGCAATGTATTTCCCATGCATTTACCAACGCTGGATCCAGTGCATTTGATTAAAGTGGCCAGTACTCCTTTTTTCCTCGAATTCGAATCCGATAATTGCTTGAAGCGTTATTAAATAAGTCAAGTCCACCCATCGTTATGTTACTAATTTCACGAATTGCATTTGGCATGGGAATGCTGACATGTTTTCTCTTTTTTCGATCAAACCGTTTTGCCTGATTGATTAGTTGGCCCATCAAATGATTTGTTGATTTTTTTGAAAATTCAACACGATGGCTTTTTGACCACTTCTGTAACTCATAATGAAGACATGCGATTCTTTTTTATAAGTTTAAGCGACGTTATGGGATGTTTGTGCACTGTTTGGATCATTTGGTACAACATCGACTTCCGGTTCATCGTGTATGTCTTCAGGATTTTGAGAAAAATTTAAATTATCAAAACTGCATTCTAGCTCAATTTCACCAACCAATTCATTTGGGAACATGTTTCCATCCTCCAAAAGCTGCACAGTATCATCGATTTCCTCATTATCACTAACAGCTTCATTTTTTGGACGTAACATTATAATGCTTGTTTCCTCGTCTTCATCAAAACTCGGGTTCATCAATAACTCTTCGAGTTGTTTAGCAGATAAAAACTTTTTGCGATACATAATATTTATTCTTTTATAAAACACAGAGATAATTTTTAAAACATTTCTTGACCGCACAACTCACAGCCTATAAGTAAAAAATAAGTCGAATGCAAAAAACTTATATACGCCGTCTGTTTTTCCAATACAGCGCGTATTTATGAATTTTTGTTTTTTTTTTTTTTTTTGGAATTAGAATATGCACTCGTTGTCTTATAGGGACCACGCTCATAAAAAAAGTGACCTGAGCCTTGATGTTTCCTATACGCAAAATGCACTGCCTAATTATTTCTAAGAATAAAGTCAAGTGGAATTTTTTTTGAAATGCTACTGCTTTCGGCGAGCGTTGCGAAAACGGATCGTAATGCTTTTATCTAACCTGACAAGCAGCCAACTCATGTAAATTACGTCACAATTATTTTAGAATATAATTCGAACCCTTATTTACCTGTAGTTGACATTGTTTTAAAAAATTATAATTTTGACGATATTTTTCAAAAGTTGAAAAATCCTATCTCATAATTTACAAAAACTCGTGTTTTGAAAGTCTCAAAAAAGCACGAACATTTTTTTTTGCAACAAAATCCAAAAATAAGCCGATTAGATAATTCAACTATCTCTAAAAATCATTTTTTAGTTTATTTCAATTTATAATCAGTTGTGTTCCAGAAGTCTTCAAATATGACGTTGCGAAAACGCAACGCTAGCCGGAAATGGGTTAATAGGAGTTTGGTAGGGTATAGCTTGACAGATGAGCTGATGAGCAACATTTATTTTCAAATGTAGTCGCCCAAAAATCGCTTTTTTTGTAGAGAAAAATATGCAAGGCTTAATTTATCGCGAAAAACTTACATTGACATATAACTATACGTAACATATCAACGTCAAGAAAAAGCTGAGTGGTCAAGTTGTATGATCGTCAAAGTTTAACGAGTCAACGCGTTGACGTTAAGGATACAAATTGCATTGCGGACACCGATCACACGCAATGCATTTTTAGTAAATATTGAGCGACTAACGTCATTCGTGTAGTCGTCGTTGACTCTACCGAGAGGATACTAACATAAGCGTCGAGGAAGAATAATTCTTAACTCTTTATCGATGCCTTCGTTTACCTTACGATCCTACCTTATACCTATTGCAACAATTGTATTGAACCCGTCTTATTTCATTGAAAATCAGAACTCAAAATAGTTAAAAGTGACATCGACATAACACTGAGGAAAAAATGTAAAATCTAGGTAATATATTTTTATGTTAATACTGTATTACCGAATTTGGCATGGGATCGTCATGAAATCTTTATTTACAGATGATAGAAGTTTAGCTTCCGAAATGTAGTACATAGGTACATCAAAGCATTAAACAAAGAAATAAAATACGTATTTTTAAGTTATTTAAGAAATATTTTTCGAATTAATTACTGAGTACCAAATGATACCCACCAAGAACAAGTAAATATTGGGTAAGTACAAGAAATGGGGACAATAAATCTGTAACCATTGCATAAAACTATGTATAATAAGATGAAGAAATTTAAATATTTATTAAAATTTTTAAATTACTTCTGTTACTTTTAGTAAACAATTTATTTCGTGATTTTATTAACGTAATAAAAAGAATGCCATCAATTAATTAAGTTAAATAGTTTTTTAGGATAAAATAAAAATTCAGTAAAAGTAAAATAATTATTTTATTGACGTGTCAGCAAGACGTTTGGACTTTGCTTGATTCCTTTCATTGAAGCACTCTGTGAAACGAATTCGATGTAAAATTCCTCATATTTGTTCCACAAATCTCTTGGATTCGATGGAAAGCAAGTCGAACGAAATAACAATGTGCGTATCTGACTTGGAGATGCAGAAATAGTTGCTTCAGCGATTGTCATGTACCAATGGGTATCGTTTTCAAGCAAATTTAGCTCTTGACATGCAGAACGAAATGTTGGGAACACTATACCATTAACAGTCCTTAGTGATTGGAATGATGTTGGCCCGCGAACATTTACCAGCAACAACCGCAAATAGAAGCATTCATCATTCTACGGATGGACTGTGTTATTACGACCAAGAGCATCAGTAGAACGCACATGGGATAACCAGGAACTGCACCACCCTGCTTTCGACTTTGAAATTTCTTCGATGAAGAAATAAGGCCAAATTTCAAAAATTGGTCTTATTACACTTTGACAAAGTTAAATAAAGCCAAATTACTTTTATTTCGCTTTCAACAGTTGGATTTATTGCACTTTGACAAAGTGAAATAAGGCCAAATTGGCCTTGATTTTAGTGAACTAAGGCCTTATGCAGTATAAGTTGAACTTGTATTTGGAAAAATGCATTGCGAGAAAAAGCTCTATTAATTTATTTTCCAGGGTTCGCAAAGTGCACGCATCACGTGGTTATTAAAGTTGCAATAACAGTTATAGTAACAGTTGCAGTTGCATTTGAAAACAAAATAAAATTTTTATAAAAAATATCTTTTAAAGATTTTCTCAAAAGGTGAATAAAGATTCGCAGGATGCACGCAATTGCAGTTGCATTTTCTCTTAAAATAAATAAAAATTAAAAATATTTGTATATCCTCCTTGCAACTTCCTGAACATTATTTTTGCAAGGTTCAGAGGGTTCCCACAGCTATGCGGCCAAACGCGGAAAACAATCGAACCTGCTGCCGTTTCATAAAACGTCAATAAATAATATTTTTTTTTTTTTTAATTTTATTATTCGTTTCATTGTTTTGGCCCACAGTTTGGCAACAAAGATAAGAAAGGCACGGCAATGGCTCAACATTTATTTGTAACAGTAGCTAAGTTCCAGAATACACACGTCTAATTTTGTGTTTTTAAATGTTATACTTGGACGATATGGTTTTATAAATGGGCTATGTGTAAGAATGCTAAAAGAATTGACGACGCGTTTATGTTGGTAATGTTTGAAATGAACTTCTGCCGTGAGTGTTTTCAATAACATTACCGCTGGCACTAAAATCGACAGTTAACCTTTTGATAGGTATTCACTTTTTTCAAAACGAACTTCAAATAAAATCGAATTGACATTTTTTTTTATTGTATGTACATTAGGGTGTCCGTTATTTCCCAAACTTATTTTTTTGGATAACACACCCCATCAATCGAAAGGTTATGTCGAAAGAAAAAATTATTGACCAACAAAATTTTTTTCCGAGGTTAAATTTAATCCGAGGTCATTTTTAAGGTCATACTTTTCCCATACAAATTTGTATGGGAACTTTACACTTTTCACATTTTATTTTTTTTTTCTCTGGAACTATAACAGTTATTCTAATTTTTTTTTGGGAATTCTGATTGATTTATCGGTCCTTTAAAAAACTGCATTCAAAAATGTATTACAAAAATTTAAAATATAATTTATTTCGATTTTTTAAGTTAAAAAATACTTGAATATTATATATTTTTCTCTTATTTTTCTCTCTCGATCCTCAGAAGTTCTTGTTATTTTTTTAATGATTATCATAAAGTAGTATGTTTTTTTAAAATTGCATTAAAAATATATTGGAAACAAATTAAAAATAATTTATTTCGATTTTTCAAAATATTAAATATATAATATTAAATAGTAATATATAATATTAAATATTAATAATTTTCATTATTTTTTAAAAACTTATTACTTTATGATAATCAATACAAAAAACAACAAAAAGAGAGAAAGAGAAAAATATATAATATTAAAATATTTTTTAACTTAAAAAATCGAAATAAATTATAATTTAAATTTGTTTAATACATTTTAAATGCAGTTTTTTAAAGGATCGATAAATCAATCAGAATTCTTAAGAAAAATTAGAATAACTGTTATAGTTCCAGAGAAAAAAAAAATAAAATGTGAAAAGTGTAAAGTTCCCATAAAAATTTGTATGGGAAATGTATGACCTTAGAGGCACGGGTTAATGACCTCGGAACAAAATTTTGTTGGTCAATAATTTTTTCTTTCGGCATAAACTTTCGATTGAAGGGGGTGTTTTCCAAAAAAATGAGTTTGGGAAATAACGGACACTCTAATGTTCATATATTTTTTTTTAATTTCGATTAAAGTATTTTCTATATATAATATTTCATCATGCTATTTTACAACTATTTCCGTTTACTTTTTTCGGCATTTTAATAGTTATTCTGTTATTCAGGGCGAAGTCGAATCCAACAAAAAAGAAATTATTAAAATCTGTCCAGCAGTTCTTGAGTTATAAGTGTTGTAACTAACATGACTTTGTTTTATATATATAGATTTATTTATTTAATGATTTTATATTATTTACTTAATGATTATACATATATTATGTAATCTCTACATAGAAGAGCATTAATAAACTGTACTCACAACATATTCATATACTCGTATGCAGTCAGTTCATAGAAACTGTACTCTTGGTATATAGTAGTTCAGAACTTCAGATGACCAAGGAAAGTGGAAACTGTACACAATATATATTCATTGAATCCTCAGAGCTAATTGACAAACTGATAATGTTAGTCGATAGGAGATTTATATTTTTGTAATGAGTACATAGCAATTGTATCCATTACCATAATATAATGTCAGAACGTCGAAAATCCGATATAAATTCATGTATTAGAGTCGAATTTTGCTAATAAATAAATGTTATTAGTAATGATTTCAACATGTTATAAGTACGTAATATTACGTGTGCAGAAACCTATGGAAAAAGTACATATGTACATATGTACGTATTTGAGTACTTGTTGAGTGCATACATTTTGTTTCCAGTGAATGAATAAAAATTGCTACCGTCACAAAATTGAACTGTGCATTATGTTGTTGCGTAATCATTTACCCGAATTTTATTTATAATTTCTTTTTTTAAATTAAATCTGGTACTCTAACTTTTAGTATTTAATAAAATAAAGGAATCACCTTAGAATCTTAAGGCCAAAGTTTGAAGAAAATCGCTTCAGTAGTGGCTTAGGCTGCAAGTCGAGGTATAGACACACAGTCAGACAGACAGAATTGCAAGACCCTCTTTTTTCGCCTTCTGTATCATCGTAATGTTAGGGAAAATTATTCGAGTTCGATTTTTTACACGAATCCTAAACTTGCCCTTACCTACCTTCCTACATAAATATAGCTTAAGTTATAATGAAGTGTGAGTACAGGGTGTACTATTACACTAAGGTACCAGACATTTTGTTTGATATACAACTTAGTAAAATTCCAAATTTTAACAGTAGTGAGCAATTAATACAAAAATGAAACACAGATTTAATGACTGCAATATCCAGGATAGAAACCATAAAGTTTTTTTAATTAAAATTAGGAACATTTATGGATTTAACCAAAGCTAACTTGGCAACGTTGAGTTGTGAGCAAATGCAAGTAAATGGGTCCGTTAAAAAACAAATTTAAAGCAGAAAATACCGCGTGCGCGTCCCACAAATAACTGCAACAGTTATTCGAAATTGAAAAATGCACAATAAAATCTATCGAAACTGACGAATTAATAAAAACTTATAATAATTGTGAAGAAAGGACAATACTAATCTTTTGTAATTTTCTGCTTTTGTGGATTTCCTTTATCCGCCCCTTTTCCTCTTTCACCTCAATTTTTCTCTCTGTCTTCTTGAATCTCTTATATGCATCGATCACTTCGTATTTCCTCAAAAACTTAACCAAAAAATTCTTTTCTCGAATTTAAAACAAAGTTATCACCTCTTTCATCCGCTGGCAGATAATTTTGGAACCCAGCTGTTCCACTCGAGATCAAAGTTTCTCGAATAATTGTGTTTGTTACTTTTCCTCTGGTTGATGGAAACCAGGTATCTCCTGAACTCTAAGACCAACTGAAAAGAAAGGATTAAAATCGAAAAATAAAAATAAATATTTTAGTGAAATTTGTTGTGTTAAAATTTACCGCAACAATACATATTGTGCATCTGGGTTTTAAAGCATTGATAAATCACAATAATCTCTGCACAATTGGTATCATTATTTGTCATAAGACGCAGTTATGTACACATGGCAATAAGTGTCTTAAATATGACACCCATAAGGCATTTTGTCAGTCATGTAGACCCGGCATTTTAAATAAAGACGATACTCTTATGCCTAAAACAGATTTGCAGCTTTTTCCATGCAGGTTCTTATGGAAGCAGATTCACTCAAAGTCTGCATGCAGCACGATATCTCTATTTTTTAATTTGCTGCCTAGTATCATTGCAGCCACAACTGAAAAACGAACATTTCTAAAAAATTGCTGTTTGGCATTACTCATATTGACATCACCTGCCATTCTTTAAAAAAAATTTTTTGTGTTGGTGATTTTTGTTTAAGAACCCATGAAGCCGGCGTTGCCACCCTACCATCGTCCAACGAAGAAAATCTCATTCCAACACTATTGTGTGACATCGGCAACGCTGTGCTTTCATGTATTTGTTTGACATAAATATGCATCATGAATGTCAGAAACTATGCACATGTGTTTCGTGTGCAGCTCTGCATGCAGAGATGCGTGCAGACTCGCTGCACATCTGTTTTAGCCATTACTTCAGTTTAAGGTTTCGCAACAAAAGAACACACTTGCAATAATCTATTGCTTAAACATAACCTTCATAAAAACGATGAAAATGCCTTAGATCTTAGGTCTACATATAAAGATAGACCGACAAATTCTAATTCTGTGTTTGCTTATTATAAAACTTAAACTGGAAGTAACCCCTAATCCATCTTGGAGGTCTGTACTTGTTATTTATGGGGCATGAACTTCATTCCTTGTCTACATTATTTTTGTATTTTAATCTTTAACTTCCAATAACTGTATACCAAAAATATCTATGACACAAACATCACAGATCAAAAAGATCCAAAGATTAAGAAATATTTCAAGAATTTCCAATCAATTCTAATTGGTATAGCATCACTATGCGTTGAACAGTGATTTCAGTCGAATGGCACGTGGGACGATTATTCAATTGGACTTTCAGTGCCACCTTGTACCTACATATAATTCTATTCTGAATGTGAATATTTAATTAGATAGATATTATCTTCTGCACAAAGGCATACATACATACCTACTCATAAGTAGCTATATAGACAGAACTGAAGGACAAGAAAATTGGTAATAAATTATTTTAAATTGTCCCTGATGGGTACCTATCCAAATACCGTGTGGGAATTCATGACGAATGTGTTTATTTGATCTGCCGTGGGGGTGTGTTTATTAAATGTTGCCCTAATAAATGATGTCACTGCGTTGAGCGTTGCTAAAAAGATTTATTTGTATCCATAATATTTTACTTTTGAGTTTGGATAAAATTGATATGGTTTTGAAGGAATGTCACTTATTAATGAGCCAGATGGAGTCCTCCTTTTAATGAAGCAATTTTGACTTTGTATTTTCACTAAACAATTTCATTTAAAAAGACAATAAAAAAGGGATTTCTGGCCTTACAAAAAGGTATAATAGGGCATTGTGAGTGTTGCCGTCGTTTTCATATTTTTTTTTTCAGTTTGAAGTATTTGTTTTTAGAAAAGTGTCTCTCCTGCCTAAATTGGGGAAAATAGATCCCATCCAACCTATACGCTCTAGCTTTTTTGTTACAAATTAGCTGAATCACCCTGTATAATTTGAACCAAGTTAATAGCAAAGTTAGTTGAAAGAAAGAACCAGATGGAAATCCATTAGGCACAATAATGACGGCAGCTGGCGACACGAATTATTTACTCCCCCACATGTATATCTGACGAATCTTTAAAAAAAAAACGTATCCACTTGTTTTCCCAAGTACAACTTTACAAGATTCCATTTAATTTATCTTAAACACTTGTAACAAAATACAAATATGTTTTATTTACAAAAAAAAAAAAACAAGAGTGTCGCATCCCTCATCTATTTCGAAAGAAGAAGTGACACGGCATATGCCCAAAAACTTAATTTATTGATCAGTTTGGGAAAAAACTCTTATGTGTCGAAATAATACTTTATACTTAAAAAGAGGGCTCATTTTCCTCTTTTTTATTCACCACATGTGAAAACCATATTCTTGAAGGCAAGTTCATGAAAAACTCTGAAAACTATAAATAGTTTCTTTATATTAGTGATATACATATAATGTTCAATTCCAATTCAAAAACAGAACAAGAAAAGAAAGAAATACCTATAAACCCAATAAACAAGATCAATAAATAAACATAGCACAGTTGCAAAACAATTAAGCAACGAAATAGGTACCCAATTCTCTTCGCGAAAATTTATTTATTTTTTCAATTACCTATAGTACACTATACCTATCAGTCAAACAACCTACGTTTAGGTTGAAATACCTTCGATTGATATGCCAAATATCGCTGTCACGGCCCGCCAGGTCAGCCAATCACGCCTACTCCCTAGCGCCAAGATTCTTTCGAGGCGCGCATTCTTCGAAGCACATTATTTGTCTATCAATATTACTATGTCGATCCATCAATCACGCCTTCTATGTGCTGTGAATCTTTCATCGCGCCACCGCCCCATGTCATGTTGGACATTCAGTCTGCAATCACAACAAATCGACGAATAATGAGATCCCAAATCTCCCGCACTATCATGGTACCAACATTAGATAATGTATGTGGTGTTGCTTTGTACTTTCAGCCAAAACACACGACGACGCACAGACGCAATTGAATTTAGACCAAAAACTCGAAGCTTCCACCGATTATACACAACGAACGATGGCGACGCGCTTAAATACCTACGCGCTGCACAACCTTTTGACCCAAAAGAAATCGGCGGCGGCGTCAATTCGGTTGGAGAATTTAGTTCACAGCCGAAATTGCATTTAATTATTTGCAAAATGTTTTAAAAAAGAAAATTCGAATTAGATAAACAACACACGCTTCTATCTTCAGGTAGAGGAAAGATATAGGAAAACAAAATACCGCAGTCGGAAGCTGTCAATTTTAATTAGCTATATTCATAGGCATCAGGTGTTCATTAGTCTACTATTTATCGAAATGAAATAAGACTGATATAACTACTAAATAGACTCCATAATTTTAATCTGTGGTTACCGTATAGTTTTTGTGTCAGGTATTTTCCATTGAATTTGGAACATTTTTGTTTCGGTAGATATCAAAAAAAAAAATCATACATAAACAATAAATTAGTTTACAGTTAACTGTACGAAAAAAACAAAACAAAACTAAAACATTGGAAGTTTCCCTGTTTTAAATAGGTCGTATTAACTCATCAAAGGCTTTTGATATTTTATCTCCCGTATTTTACCTTTTATTGCGCTTAGTTATCCAAATATTGAATCCGTGCTGGGACGGATTAAGAATATCTCAGCAGTGAATCCCGCTTGTCGTAAGAGGCGACTATGGGATAAATCACATCTAGGCAAATAACATTAAGGTGAGCTCAGCGCCACACAATTACTTCTTAGAGCTTACCATTAAGCGTGCATGCAAGTCCTTGGGATAATACGTCTGGAGATCACCGGTATTGTAAAAGAAGAAGATCAAACCACAAAAAACAGGAGCATGCCAGTGTCGAAAACTTATTTCGAGAAATTTAGAGCATTATGGAAGTACTTGCTAATATAAGAGGCACTAACCCGCCAGGCAGTTCCATTGCTATGCATGATACTGATACTGAGCCGATCGGAAATGATCGGGGCAGAGCTAAACGGATTCCGGGGGCTAGCAAAATAATGCAACAAATTGGACGAAATTTAAGAGTGGCGAGACGAAATTTAAGAGTGGCGAGTTGGAACGTTGGGAATATGACCGGTATAAGCTGTGGGTTGAAAGAGATGATCAAAAGAAGGCGAATAAACATCTTGTGCGTTCAAGAAACAAAATGTCAAAACACTGGAAAGAGAGCTCGTTTCTTGGACGTTAAGACAAAAGCATACAAGATGTTCTACTACGGAGAAGAAAAGAACAAAAATGGAATCGGTATCATCCTTACGGAGGAATTGCTTGGTAACGTCTTGGCTATTTCGAAGTTCAGATGCAAGGAAATGTGTGGAATATTGTCAGCGCTTATGCTCCCCAAATTGGATGTTAGCAACCAGAAAAAGACGCGTTTTGGCTAGACTTTCACAACCACCTTAAAAACATCCCGAAAGATGAGCTTCTGTTTGTGTGCGGAGATTTGAATGGACATGTTGGGAAATCTAACGAGGACTATGAGGACTGTAATTGTGTTTTCGGGTACGGAACTAGGAACCCTCCTGGTGAAGACATCCTAAGCATGTGCAGATCATATGGTCTTATAGTGTTAAATACCATGTTCATCAAACAACAAAAGCACCTTATCACTTACAGTAATGGTGGAAATGAAACTCAGATCGATTACCATCTGGTACCCAGCTTCATGAAGCCGCAAGTCAAAGATTGCAAAGTGATTTTGGGTGAACCAATCGCCCCACAACACCGTCTTCTGCTGACAGAAATTTTATGGAGACGAGGACGAACAAACAGTGGGATCTAGAGGAATCAAGTGGTACACTCTGGATAAAGTAAAAGACGAAGCGATTGTATCTTTTATGAAAGATTATCTGTATAAAAACATCGACAGACATGCAAATGGAAGGTGTGGAGTACAAAAAATGTGGGACTCTCTGCAAGAAACCTGCCTGCGGGAAGCGAAATCACTGCTAAGAATTGTCAGAGGACACTACCAACACGACAAAGAAACATGGTGGTGGAATGATGAAGTCAAAGCAGTAGTGACTAGGAAAAAAACGGCTTTCAAAGCTTGGTCAACTTGCCCCTCTCATAACAAAGATGAAAGAGCACGCCTTTGAGTGGTTTAAAAACGTTGCAAGAAAGAAGCAAAGAAAAAGTGTGCCCAACTTCAAGCAGAGAGTACGAAGAGCATGTATCGGGAGCTGGAGGAAATATCTTCACCGACTGCTTACACAAACCAAGCTGTTCAGGAACTGCGCCATGCCATCATGAACAAGGGTGCAACTTTTTTCAAAATCGCCGCACAGAGAAGGAAAAATGCGCAGGAGATTCGTTCACAAAAATTCATTAACAACGCTCAAGGCCAACTCCTTGTGGATGACGACAAAATTCTTCACAGATGGCAACAGTATTGTGAAGGTTAAAGTCCCTGAACAGTTTCCGAGGATATACTTTCCAATAGCTGCACCTAACAATGAAGAAGTCGCCGACATCACAGTCGAAGAAGTTAGTGATGCAGTGAAAAACTCCAAAAAGGGAAAGCGATTGGGCCTGACGAGATACCCTCTGAGTTCTGGAAAAAGATGGGAGACATCGGGTCTAGATGGCTCATGATTCTCATCTCCAAACTTATCTGCAGCGACCGAATGCCTAATCAGTGGAGGGAATGTAACATTCTTCAAATCTAAAAGGGGAAAGGTGACACGAAATTGCGACAGCTAACGTTCGATCAAGCTGATGTCACACACCATGAAGATCGTTGAGCGGATTTTGGATGGCCGCCTACGAAAAATAATACGGCTATCTGATGACCAGAGCGGGTTTGTTTCGGGTAAATCAACAACAGATGCTATTCAGGGTATAAGAATCAGAATTGAAAAATATAGGGATTCCTCGAGAGATTTGCATATTGTATTGGTTGATTTTGAAAAAGCATTCGACAGACAACCACGAGATCTGATATGGGTTGCACTTAGGCAACGAGGAGTTCCGAATGTCTACGTGCGGATGGTCATGGACATGTACGAGCAAGTTAAAACAAAGGTAAGATGCCCCGCAGGAATCACCGAAGAGTTCCCAATTAGAGTAGGTGTGCGCCTTGAGTCCTTTGCTCTTTATTACTGTCCTTGACTTTCAGCTTGAGGATAAGGTGACCGACCCCAAAGTGAATCAGTTATGGAAGCGTCTTGAGTCCTTTGCTCTTTATTACTGTCCTTGTCTTTCAGCTTGAGGATAAGGTGACCGACCCCAAAGTGAATCAGTTATTCTTTGCTGCCGATGGAGCCATCATAAGTGAAAATCATGTGTCCTTGCAACGAGCACTTGATATATGGGTAGATGTTGTGGAGGGAAATGGATACCGCATTAGTGCGAAAAAGACCGAATACCTATGCTGCCCATTTTCTGATCCACATAGGCCTATTCCGGACATCTATTTGAACGGAACAGTGCTTCCCAAGTGCGAAAAGTTTAAATATCTTGGATCAATGATCAATAACGAAGGATCTTGTGTTGATGACATTAAACATCGCGTAAGCGTAGGGTGGATGAAGTGGCAGGAAAACTCTGCCTTCTTCTGTGATAGAAAAACGCCCCTTAGCTGAAAGGAAAGCTTTACACGGCAGTTGTTCGTCCAGCGCTTACATACGTTTCACATTGTTGGACAATATACAAGAAGTATGGGAGTAAATTGACGGCAGCTGAAATGAAGATGCTTCGCATGACAGCAGGAATGACAAAGCGCGATCGAATAAGAAGCAAAAGAATTCCAGGAAGCCTACACGTCAAAAATACCATCTTGGACAAAATACAGCATGAACAACTTAGTTGGTACTGTCATGCACAAAAAACATGCCATGAAAAACCAGTTCAAAAGGCAATAGCAAAAGATGTTCCAAAACTATCGCGGAAGAAAGGCAGGCGCAAAAACTCCTGGATGAAACAAATGCAACGACACCTGCATTTAGGAGGCTTGTCGATGGTTTTGAGGTGAAGCAGTTGAGTGGGCGAGTTGTGGTATCCCTCGAGATCATGAAAATCGCCGGTTAAATGATGAAGAAGAAGTTTTCCAAATATCGAAGAAACACTACATATACCCCCCTCCCCGACCTGGACTGGGGACTTTGAGTATGTTGTACCTAAGAGTCAGTTCTACCACTAACAGTACTTAGGGTGGCTTGCTTCGAAGGTTCAAAGAATTTATTCATTATTTAACCTCAAGCTCAAATAAACACTACTATCACACTACTATAAGCACTACTATTTTATACAAAAAAAAAATGTTGTCGCAACTTTCAATTATTTCCTCAAAAACTAGGAGACATAGAACCATTTAGCTTTCAGTTTTCAATTAGTTATTATTAGGAGAAGTAAAAAATATAAGTAAGTAAAATAAAAAAAATAAAAAAGTAAAATTTCAATTTTTTTTTTAATTTTGAATTTGAAAGTAATTTTTGCAAAAACTAAGGAAACCAATAACTTGATTTGAAAAAAAAATAAAAAAACGGAGTTCTGGCTTTCAGAAAAGGTAATTTTTTTTTATTGTTAGTCAGTTGTAAAAAAATGCCCCTCCTCTCTAACGGTGGGGGAGAAAGAACCCTCGTCTACGGCAAACAAAAGTTGTATTGTTTTCCTTAAAAAAAAAAAAACATTATCAATTTTTGGCGCCGCGCTCGCCGCCCTATGAAAACAACTCTTGCTAATTTAACTCCAGTCTCAGCCTCATGACATGATGAAATAACAGTGAATGAATGTGTATTTACCTTTTTTGTTTTTTTTTTCAAGTAAATTGGCCAAAAAACATTCAATATCTAAGACAATAACATGTTTTTTAAGACTTTTCTACCCCCCGCATCTCCCTTTTTAATGACCCTAGCAAAAATATGAACATAACTTTATTTATAGACAATTTATTTGGCTCTTATTTTGTAGTATAGACTTTTCAGCTTCTGGGTTCATTTCCCAGCCTCGTCCACCTAAAAACTAAACAGTTTTTTTTCAGGGCTACTGCATCTTGTGAGGAATTGACAAATCCTCCAAGAGTATCACTTGTCATGAATGAGTGCTTCTCGTCTAGCCGTTCGGATTCAGCATAAAATTGTAGGTCCCTTCCATTCCTGTCACACGCACACAGAAATGGTTGCGAGTTGTTAGTCACTAGGCCTGGTTCTTCATGAACCGTCGCGCCATCCAATCTATTAATTTGTTTACTATGTGTATGTTTTACCTGGGGGTAGCTCCTATACCATATTAAAAAAATAATCCAGAGAGCACTATTTTTTGCAGGCAAAATTCCCTCGTTGACTGTACTATATCTGAGGTTTTACTGACTATTCAAAATTTGGCCCTTAATGAACAAAAACTAACAACTGGTCTAGGACTTTTTATTGTCAAGATATTTAAAAATTAAGTAACCAACTTCAGGTAAAAACGAGGTTGATGATAGATAACCAACTGGTTGCTGAAATGATTATTTAGATTTCAGTTTAAGAGAAAGAAGCTGCATTTATTGTTTAATATCTTGAAAAATAAAATTCCTAGAATCATCCAGTTTTCAATGTTTGAATAAGATTTGATGAGAGCATTCAATTTTGAAAACAAAAACTATATACATAACTATATATTAAAATTGATCGTGGTTTGTGTGGCTGCTTAAAACTTGATAACGACTGGACCAAATTGGATACTTCCTTGTGCGGGTTTGTTTGAAATTCCAGCGTGAAGGTTTAGGGAAAAAGAAAAGTCGAAAAAAATTCTCAACAGGTGGTGCTGAAGGTACAAATTTCGTTTCTCAGTAGGATAACTCAACAACGGATCGTTCGATTTTCACGATATTGGGTTTGATGGATTTGTATTGGCACAAAGGAGGTTTTTTTTTGAAAAATATTCTGGAAATTTCCAGGAAACCCGGGAAGATATAGGTTTTAGTACATTTCTTCGCTTTTAATAGAAAATTGGAGAGAAAAATGGATTTCGATCGACCCGCATTCAGTCAAAATTACCGACGAATTGATGCAAACAGTCGATGATGGAAATGGTGGTATTTTCTTTCTTGATGCGTCCAGTAAGATTGAAAAAAAAAACCATTCCTATTTTCACACGAGATTGATTTGGTACTTGCTTCTTAGGGGATTTGGGCTATGTTGTTAGAAGGCGATCGAACTATTCTGCATTGAAATTGCCATTGAATCTGCAAGTGGATGAAGAACCTAAGTACATGCAACAAAAAGAATTCTTCGATGGTGAAAGTATTGCAGCAATGTAACCTATGACGAGTGCACAATGGTCAAAAAATGCGCATTGGAAGCACTGAATTGCACGTTGAAAGATATACGAAATTATAAAAGACGTTTCGGTGGCGCAATGATTATGATTCGTACGCTGTCTGTCATTGTAAGATAAACTCCGCCCGATGAATTGAATCATTGCCTGAAAGCGTCGCCTTTATTGAGTTTTGGTAGAGCAATGATTATGATTCGTACGCTGTCTGTCGTTGTAAGATAAACTCCGCCAGATGAATTGCCTGAAAGCGCGGCTTTATTGAGAAAAAGCAATTGAAAACGAACATGCGAGTAGTTGCGCTTTACGAAATGACCAATCTCCTGCAGAGTTCTCCAGGCAATTGTTGGCGATGAGAAAGATTCCAGTCGACTTGTTCACTGGCCTCTGATTCAATTTGCATCGAATTTTCGGCAACAACACGAATGTTTTCCCGAAAATGGGATACAATTATCTTGACCTTGATTAGCTAAGTGCACGAGCGATTTTGGCTGAGAAAAACAAGGGTAGAGATCACTTCAATTTTCTCATTTAAAAATCAAATCGCCGAATAGTTACACTCATTAAAACATAGACTCTTTGATAGACGAAAACGAAGCCAAACTATCTCACAGAATTTGTTATTCAAGTTACAACTTTGACGTTAAGGGTCTTCAGTTTCCTCTTCATCTCGCTTTCGCTGTGACCGAATTATGAACATCAAGACTCTGGCCCATGAGGAATTATTATTTTCATTACTTCAATGAATTTGGGCGCAACGAAGTTAGCTGGGTCAGCTAGTACTACGTAAATATTTAGGTCAAATTTTGAACAAAAATGGTTTGAATATTTTTTTTTTTAAGTTTTCAGTTTTGCAAATCTGTTTGTTAAAAGAACTTTTTTCTAAAGGAAAATAAAAGAAGGGATTTTTGGGTTTGCAAAGTGGTATACTTATAAACCATTGGAAGTGTTGTCGTTATTTTTTAATTCGTTTTCGCTTAAGTCAATTTTTTTAGAAATAGTCCAGTCATTTGGTAGTTTTGCCTGGAAAGTTTTGGAGTAGTTTTGAAAACTTTTCATTTTTATAGATTTTGGGGAGCCCTTTCCGAATTTTCATTTTGCCACCTCGCACCTTTGCCGCTAACGCCACCATTCGAGGTTAAATGTCAAAAATATCAGTTTTTCGTATATAACTCCGAAACGGATAATGCTATCGAAAAGTATTTCATGCAAAACTTGTAGATTTTGTGATTCCGAAGAAAAAATTTGTGACAATTTTTTTCCTACGACTCACCGTTAAGAAGATATCGACATTTAAAAAACCTAAAATGTCGAAAAGGTCACTTTTTCACGTATAATTCCTGAACGGTTCATATTTTTGAAAACATCTGACTACAAGGTTTGTACATTATGTAACCCCCTACTGGAAACAATTATCACAATTATCAGACAACCGTTTTAAAGATATAATTATTTTTAAAGTTTGACAAAAATCCTAAATTTCCAGTTTCTCGCTTTTTACTCTTAAATGACGAAGTTGTCGAAAAAAAACATAGACTCAATTTGTAGGCCATAATATTTTCTAGAAAATAGTGTTAACACTGTTTTCCATGCAAGTCATAAGTCACAAGATATTGGTACTTAAATAGCGTCAAATGTCGAAGAAATACATTTTTTTGCATATATCTTTTAAACGGCACGGTTTATCGAAAAATTATCTGAATTAAATTTATACATAATAAACCCTATATAAGCTTGCATTAACATTTTTTTTCTAGCAGCCATACTTTTTACTATATCATTATTTCAAGAAATCACAAAAATTCAAAAATACCGGTTTTTAGCCATTTAATCTTAAATGACGAACTTGACGGAAAATATTGTTAACCTATTTGTTAGATCTTAATATTCTCTAGAAGAAATATTATGAAAGTTTTTTATATATAACACATCAGTTGCAAGATATTACGACTTCAACAATGGTCAAATTTCGAAAACATAGGTATTTGAATACAAAAAATTAAAAAAAATATATTGTTTTGCCTGGAAAGTTTTGAAGCAGTTTTGAAAACTTTTCATTTTTATAGATTTTTAGATTTTTCTTGCAACTGATGAGTTATATGTAAAAAAGTGTCATAACATTTCTTCTAGAGAATATTAAGATCTAACAAATAGGTTCAAAATATTTTCCGTCAAGTTCGTCATTTTAGAGTAAATGGTTAAAAACCGGTATATTTGAGTTTTTGCGATTTCTTGAAATAATGATATAGTAAAAAGTATGGCTGCTAAAAAAAAAATGTGAATGCAAGCTTATGTAGGGTTTTATTATGTATACATTATGCATACATAATTTTTCGATTAAACGTGCTGTTTAAAAGATATATGCAAAAAACGTATTTTTTCGATATTTGACGCTATTTAAGTACAAATATCTTGTGACTTATGACTTGCATGGAAAAAAGTGTCAACACTTTTTTCTAGAAAATATTATGGTCTACAAATTGGGTCTATGTTTTTTTTTCGACAACTTCGTCATTTAAGAGTAAAAAAGCGAAAAACTGGAAATTTAGGATATTTGTCAAACTTTTAAAATAATTAGATCTTTAAAACGGATGTTTTTAAGAAAAAAATAAAAGTTTTTTTTCCTGTGGATGGTTACATAATGTACAAACCTTGCATATTCAGATGTTTTCAAAAATATGAACCGTTTAGGAGTTATACGTAAAAAAGTGACATTTTCGACATTTTAGGGTTTTTGAAATGTCGATATCATCTTAACGTTGAGTCGTAGGAAAAAAATTGTCAAAACTTTTTTTCTTCGGGATCATAAAATCTACAAGTTTTGCATGAAATACTTTTCGATAGCATTTACCGTTTCGGAGTTACATGTGAAAACCTGATATTTTCGACATTTAACCTCGAATGGCGGCGTTAGCGGCAAAAGTGCGAGGTGGCAGAATGAAAATTCGGAAAGAGCACCCCAAAATCTATAAAAATTAAAAGTTTTCAAAACTACTTCAAAACTTTCCAGGCAAACCACTTTTTTTCGCCCAAATGACTGGACTAAAAATTGCACCGCCAACCTAAACGGGAATAGGCTTCCCTCCCATATGAGTTTTTTCTTGTCTCGACCAATCCTATACGCTCAAGCTTTTGTTACACCTTAGGTAAATCACCCTGTATACCACAAAGATGGTGTCCTTTCTTAACTTCTTAATTTTTAATTTCAATTTTAAAACTGTTTATTATTTTATAGGGCCTATGGTGCTTTGTTACCTACTGTTATTGCCTACCCCATTTGTATCCGTGTTCTCTTTTCCTCTTTCCCTAACGATAAATTTTCTCACGCACCGTTTTATGATGACACCACATGTACGAAGATTATGTTATTTTAATTAAGGGTAAAGTACACAATGACAACGAGTTAAATTTATTGTCTCTTCTATAAGCACTCCAATATGGAAGGGTGACAGATTTTGGTCATGTGTACTATATAGGATTGAAGTATTATAATCTATTTTGGAATAATGTAATGTGTGTGTGGGAATTGGAGAGCATCGGATGGCAAACTGATGTGGACTTGTTTCCTATACAAAAGATACTCTTCGTAATTTATAAAAATATCGGAACTATAAAAGACACTTGCATCGAAAAGGGATTGAGTCACCGCGCGGATTATGCACATGTTGTGTTCATTTAAATCTGACAATTATTATAAATATTAAGTTTCATCCCAAAGGAATACCTATAGCAAGCACAAGATGCATATTCATAGTTGGGTGAGGCTAGCTCTTATGCAGGTTTTGTTATATAGGGTTCCAAGTCAAGAATTGAAGCTGCAATAAGGAAAAGTCATCATAAACTCACAGAGGCAAATATTCATAAAAACAGCATTAGGAATTATCAGCTAAATGGCAGGTGTCAAACTGTTGATCAAATTCGATTAATTTCCTTTCCTCTTCCAGCTTTACCAATCTTAGCATCGCAGGCAACAAAATTTACGACATCAAAGTATAACTGATGTGCGACTATATGGAATGGACTATAAAAACTCGGCAGTTTATTGATTGCTTTTCAACGAGCTCGACAGGAAATGGACTATATCGAATAATAAAACTGTCTTCCACCATAAGCACACGCGCCATGTAATGCATAGTCATTTCCAATTAAAAAGTCACACCGTCTCGTCATCAGAAATCGAGAAAAATCCCATTAAAAATTCGACCGATTTGCCCTAGTTGCGCATAGACTTTACTTCAGGGTTGAACTTGGACCAGAAGAAATATCAGGCAGTTTTTATGTTTTTTTTTTCTTTTTTATAAGATTTGATTTGGTCAAAATCAGTTTAGCCATAATGAAAAAAATTCGATAGTTAAAATTAAAATTAAAATTAAAATTAAAATTAAAATTAAAATTAAAATTAAAATTAAAATTAAAATTAAAATTAAAATTAAAATTAAAATTAAAATTAAAATTAAAATTAAAATTAAAATTAAAATTAAAATTAAAATTAAAATTAAAATTAAAATTAAAATTATAATTAAAATTAAAATTAAAATTAAAATTAAAATTAAAATTAAAATTAAAATTAAAATTAAAATTAAAATTAAAATTAAAATTAAAATTAAAATTAAAATTAAAATTAAAATTAAAATTAAAATTAAAATTAAAATTAAAATTAAAATTAAAATTAAAATTAAAATTAAAATTAAAATTAAAATTAAAATTAAAATTAAAATTAAAATTAAAATTAAAATTAAAATTAAAATTAAAATTAAAATTAAAATTAAAATTAAAATTAAAATTAAAATTAAAATTAAAATTAAAATTAAAATTAAAATTAAAATTAAAATTAAAATTAAAATTAAAATTAAAATTAAAATTAAAATTAAAATTAAAATTAAAATTAAAATTAAAATTAAAATTAAAATTAAAATTAAAATTAAAATTAAAATTAAAATTAAAATTAAAATTAAAATTAAAATTAAAATTAAAATTAAAATTAAAATTAAAATTAAAATTAAAATTAAAATTAAAATTAAAATTAAAATTAAAATTAAAATTAAAATTAAAATTAAAATTAAAATTAAAATTAAAATTAAAATTAAAATTAAAATTAAAATTAAAATTAAAATTAAAATTAAAATTAAAATTAAAATTAAAATTAAAATTAAAATTAAAATTAAAATTAAAATTAAAATTAAAATTAAAATTAAAATTAAAATTAAAATTAAAATTAAAATTAAAATTAAAATTAAAATTAAAATTAAAATTAAAATTAAAATTAAAATTAAAATTAAAATTAAAATTAAAATTAAAATTAAAATTAAAATTAAAATTAAAATTAAAATTAAAATTAAAATTAAAATTAAAATTAAAATTAAAATTAAAATTAAAATTAAAATTAAAATTAAAATTAAAATTAAAATTAAAATTAAAATTAAAATTAAAATTAAAATTAAAATTAAAATTAAAATTAAAATTAAAATTAAAATTAAAATTAAAATTAAAATTAAAATTAAAATTAAAATTAAAATTAAAATTAAAATTAAAATTAAAATTAAAATTAAAATTAAAATTAAAATTAAAATTAAAATTAAAATTAAAATTAAAATTAAAATTAAAATTAAAATTAAAATTAAAATTAAAATTAAAATTAAAATTAAAATTAAAATTAAAATTAAAATTAAAATTAAAATTAAAATTAAAATTAAAATTAAAATTAAAATTAAAATTAAAATTAAAATTAACTACAGTTCCAGTTAGGTTGAACTACTTAGTAAACACCTTATATGGCCTACTACCACATATTTGTAGCTCAGTCCTATAAGAAGCGGTTTATCCGAACTATTTAAATCAGCGGGAGATGAATTGGCTAGGAGCATACACCAGCTCATCTGCAAAATTTGGTCGGATGAAAGTATGCCCGATGAATGGATCCTCGGTATAGTGTGCCCCATCCATAAAAAGGGAGATGTTCTGAAATGTACCAACTACAGAGGAATTAGTCTTCTAAACGTCGCGTATAAAATCTTGTCGGCTATCCTGTGTGACCGCTTAAGACCTTTTGTCAACGATGTGATCGGCCCCTTTCAGTGTAGTTTTAGGCCAGGCAAGTCAACCGTCGATCAAATGTTCACACACCGACAGATTTGAGAAAAATCCCGGGAATTCCAGATCGATACACAGCACCTTTTTATCGATTTTACAGTCGCGTATGATAGCGTGAAAAGAGACGAATTATACAGAGCCATGTCGAGTCTCGGCATCCCTGCCAAACTCGTCTGCCTGTGCTGGATGACGATGGAGAAATCTCGCTGCTCCGTTAAAATTGGTAAGAACACCACCGATTCCTTTGATGTGAAACCTATTCAACATTGTTTTTGAAGCCATTGTACGCAACGCATATGTCAACACCAGCGCTATAATCTATCAAAAGTCCGTTCAATTGCTTGCGTATGCGGATGACATAGACATTGTCAGCAGAACGAAGCAAGCTATGGCAGGGGCATTTGCGAGCATTGAATGGGAGGCGGCTAGAATGGGATTGGCGGCTTATGAGGACAAGACGAAGTATATGCTGTCATTGAGAGAGGAATTTCAACATCGTCGACTCGGCCAAAATATCACGATGGACAGTTATAACTTCGAAGTTGTCAAGGACTTTGTCTACCTGGGATCCACTATTACATCGCAGTATGACATCAGTGCAGAGATCAAGCGAAGAATTACTCTTGCCAACCGCTGTTTCTTCGGTCTAAGAAGGCATTTAAGTAGTAAGGCCCTCTCTCAGAGAACCAAGGAGACTTTATACAAGACCCTTATCAGCATGGACACTGAAAGATTCGGATAAAAATCTGCTAGGGTGCTTTGAGAGGAAGATTCTTCGTGTGAATTTCGGTCCGGTGTGAATCGAAGGAGTATGGAGGAGAAGATTCAACAACGAGCTATACGGGCTATACAGCGACGTTGACCTGGTCAAAAAGCTGAAAAAACAGCGGCTGAGATGGCTGGGGCACGCATCTGCCCGACGAGTCTTCGAATCCAACCCCGATGGGGTACGCAGGAGAGGAAGAACCCGTAACAGGTGGCGCAAACAAGGGGATAACAACATCAAAGAACTCGGTGTGCGCAACTGGAAGCGGCTAGCTAGGGACAGAGCTGGCTGGAGGGGCTTGTTAGTTGAGGCCGAAGGCCATCCTGGGCTGAGAGTGCCATCAAAAGTAAAGTAAGTAAGTAGGATTTACTTATCGAACTTACTTTCTTTTTTAGTTGGGTACCTTTTGAAGGGCCCCTATAAGCTACTAATTACCTGCCTTGAAGTTTTAAGATAATCCAGCACCGAACCCCTTCAACATTTACTATGTGCACACAAAACAAGGAAAATGTTCATACACATGAGTGCCTGCTTTCGATATAATTAATTGACTTGGTTAATTTTATGGCTTCCTAAATTTCAATTTATAGAACGGACATACATATTTCTCCCATTGAATGGTTTCTCCTATAATGCTGGGGCAAAAATAAATTATATTTTATATCCACAAGTATATAGAGGTATAAGGTACATTAAGTGGTGAGAATGTGAGCACAAGTTTTACGATATTTCCTTAAGCGGCACTTAAGTTAAATATTATAAGCGTTATAAATTCATGTAACATAACCCCATACCTAAAACACTTCTTATTCAAAGTCGGGCATGATGTTCCTACAGCAAGCTTCATTAAGGTTTTACGACAATTTTGGCGTCATTTCTTAACCAGATGGATGATGGTGGAATGGAGTCTATATAAAGTTTCATTCATGATTTTCTTATTAATTAATGCGTACTTTAATTACACAAAGTCGTATCATACAAATATAAAGGGAGTTTTACCAATCAGGTATTAACAAAACGATCGATTACGGCAGAGAAATTGAGTCATACTTTCTTTACCTATACCATAATTTTTGTTTGCAATGAAGCAATAAACTAAAATATTATATAAATACAATATTATGTATACGTAAATACATACATGAGCTGAAGGAATACCAGCTGTAAAATTATTCTAAGATGAAAATAAAGATGAACCAAAAGTTAGCTTCAGTAGTTTGACTTTGTTTGGTATGAAATATTATTTGAAATTTAGTACGAGTTAGGTTCATATATGCAGCCTCTAAAAGGAGGTATATGAGGATTTTTTTTTGCAAATTAAAAATTATCACTGTAAAAAAAACTATACAAAAAAATTTAGGAAATGAATTTTAGCGTAGAATTCTCTAGGCGTAAGACGCGTAGAATTGGCAGAAAAGCCGTCCCAATACCGTTGCCGTGATAGAATAAAGCACTTACTATATGTATAACACCCACGGGTTACAAGTCACGTGTTTAATGTCACGTGTCTGACATTAAACCTGCAACCAGGTGATTTTATGTAACACTCAAATATTCATCCTTAAGCTATCTAAGTATATGTATTTACTTACTTTTGATTCATATATTGTTGGTAAGATTTAATTTTTTTTATATCTGAACTTGTGCTAAATTCCCTTGGGTGCCATATTTAAAAAGTATGTGTCACTTGGAATTAAATATTAATATAAACAAAATTAAAAACGTGCTAACCTATGGCGTGTGGCATTATACCTTACCATTTTGTGGTTGTGTCTTCTGGGTTGATTGAATGTTTTTTTAAATATTTTATTTTTATGGTTACTTCAGGACTCATGTTCGTGTTGTAGACTATTGATTTCAAAGGGTCTACTTTAAAAACGATTGTCTACACTGTCCGAACTAATTGACTTTCATTCTTGTTTAAATAATAAAAACCTTAGAGCTTTCAGAAGTGAAATCATTTATGTGCACGTACACTAGAGACTAGCATGCTAAATTAACTAAATTTTTCCATATACAAAAAAAATAGGTACTATTTTCAAACCACTTTACTAAACTGTAGAAAATCTTGAAACCATCAGAGAATTGGCTTAAAGTCAACATTTACAATATTATGATACAGGTTTTTTGGTAAAGCCATAGAAATGTTTTTTTTTTTAAATTTTATTTTTAGATAAAATCGGTGTCGTAAATAAGTTTTTAAAACACATTTCTTTTTGGAAAGATGTATATGATTTGAATTACTAGTTTGGATTTTGACATTCAATGCAGTTTTACATTTAAAATCAAACACTTATATAGTTAGATGGTTTGAGGACTTTTATTTTTCAAAGTGGGTTAGGCTCGAAATGTCTGAATATGATACAAGAAATCTGCATTTCCAAAATACTGGTTTTTAAAATTCTGGTTATAAAAAATTCTGTATACTCAAAATTCTGTATAAAATTGCTGTCGTAAGATCAGTCAATATACTACGCTTCTTTGCGTAGTATATTTTAAGATTACAATATTTTGAAACTGGGAACCTGGTATGACAAAAAAAATAATAATGCCTCTTGAAAAGACATCAAGCTGCATTTTGTTCTGTCTTTGAAAATTCAATGAAAATAACGGAAGTATTCAAAGGATGCAAAACAACGTTGAGGTGGCGGCCACGGTTAACAGTTATTGGTATGAAAAGCGGTTTTACCCTCAGCTTGATTAAACAAATAGAAGCAATATTAAAAAAGTTGCTAACCATGCATACCATTAGGGATATTGTCCATTTTTATCGAAAACGTATAAATCTTGTTGAAGACATTTCACACAATGAATACAAATCTCAAATACTAATTTAAGGGCCAGTTTAACGGTAATAGTAGTGGCAATTAAGTGCAAAATATAGGGAACGAAATGGCAATTTTCGCAGTGGACACGCACCTGACTAAGTTCCACTTAAGTATCCCGGGTTGGACACTTAAGTGTTACTAACTCATACTGCGAAAAGTATCAATATGTAAAATTAAAGTGCTACTTATTATTAGTGTTCACTGTGAAACTGGCCCTAATTCGTATAAATACTAAATTCGTAATAGTAATAAAATATTAACAGTCGTAGCCGTAAGGTATGTTGTACGTTTCACAATACTAGTAGAAAGAAATACGGAAATACGTTTGGTTTAATGCTTCCGTATGCAATTTTATGACAGTGGTTATCTGGATTTTTTTTTTGTAAACCAATTTAATAAATAGAAAATCAGAGTTTTGATATGCAAATTCTTCTTTAAAATACTGAATTTGGAATTATTAAAAACATACTTTTGAACCTATACAGCATTTTGGATATATAGAATAATGGACACACAGACTTTTGAAATCAGAACTCCGTAATAAAGAAATTTGGTCATATATCATTTTCAAAAAAAAAATCAAAAAGAATTTTGGTCATACAGAATTTTTAAACCCAGAATTTTGACCCGCTCTCTATCAAAGTAGTAAAAATAAGAAGATTACGGTTATATGATCATTTCAGAAACTTAGGGGATTATCAACAGCCTTGTTGTTTCTTTTGCTTATTATGAAATAGTTCCTTTATTTTTTAATTTTTTGAAAAGTAAAAGTCCTAGAACCATCCAGTTTTCAGAGTTTGATTTAAATTTAATAAGAGCATTGAATATTAAATTTCCAAATAGTTATTTTTTTTTGTATTTATTTGCTATTTAGTATTTATAAAACCTAAAATTTGTTTGTTTCATTTTATTAATATTTATATTAATCAATTTGATTTATTTAAACAAATTATTTAAAATAAATAAAATACACTTACCTATGCACGAGCTAAAAAATCTTCCATTTATTTCCAATCATTTCTGTCGTGCAGTTTTTGAAATCATAGTCTGTCGAAAGCATGTAGCTCGTTTCTCCATCTTTTTTGTTGCCTCCGACTTGTATGGTAGCACTAAAACAGCGATGGTAAAACAATGGCACGCGTGGCATTGGTGGCACGCGTGGCATTGGTGGCACGCGACGAAATTTTATGGACACGTCATCAATTTAGGAGCCCGATTGCATTTTTGAACGCCAGCATCTTCTTTTTGTCTTTATTTTTTTATAAAGTTGTTTTCAAGCGTTGTTAGAATCGATCCAAATGAGCGTTATTTAATCTAAATCGATTGAAAACTGTGGAAGTTCTGAAATGTGTTTAAACCAATAAGGCAAGAAAAAAGCTTTTCGCGTTCATTTAAAATGTATTGTTACGGACGAAAAAGTCGTTTTAATGGGAAACACAATTCATAAGATTCACAATTATTTTTGGTCGATTTAGATGAAGTTAAGCTCATTTCAATTGGTATTAACAACACTTGAAAACATTTTTTTTCAAAAAAATTTTTCACAAAAAAGCATGTGTCCTAAAATGGTTTTCGAACGTTAAAAATACGTGTAAATTTAACATATTTTTAGCAAAAAATTTATATAATGAAAAAAAAGGAATAATTACCTTCTTGGATACTCAAAATCTGTCAAAAACTGATACTCAGATAAAAATTGTTTAGCGTCAGAAAAAGTCAAAAAGTCAATGTTAATGATTTTTATTTAAATATTGTTGATACCATTTTAATTTTTACTAAATGTCGAAATATTTTCAATCCTTAATAAAATGTATAGGGCTGGTAAGACTTACTTGCTTAAACGTTTCGTAAATGTCAATTTAATTCGATTTATTTCGTTTTTCAATTTTATTCCTTTTAAAAGTTTTTTTTTTCGTTGCAAAGATTTTCTTTATCTCCTAAAGATGATTTCGACACCAAAATTATTATTGAATTTATATTTTAAATAATTATTAAAACACTGGACAATATTCTATTTTAACAGAAAGCTTATGCTCACGACCTCTAAACATCATCATAAAAATCTAAAAATCTTCTAATGTTTTTAGGGTCAATGAAACTTAATTTCAATCGGTGGCGAAAAAAAAGGAAATCGTGGTCTACCATAAGTTTACAAATAAAATTTTTCCCTCTGTAAAATTATTAATTTTTTTCTATAGTAGCCACTACATATACATAGATCAAGATTGTATCTTGGCACGTCAAAAGTATTTCAAATTATTTATTTTAAAAAAAAAAGTCACGAGGCTCTAAAAAGGTTCGCCATCGCTACACATTCTTTAACAAACTGTCATCTTACGTTGGCATAAAAACTCCTATGCCTAGTCCGATTTTAGCTTTTTATCGCAACGATGTTAGTTCATGTTTGGAAGCCATAATGTTAGCAGAGGCAAAAATGTGGTATCAAATATTAATTTTTTGGATTGAAATTATTCAAACAATATTTAGTCGCTCCTTGATTTAAAAATAAAATAGGAGATTGAATTTCTGGAATTTCTAATGAAAAGTAGGTATAATTTTGGGTAAAATATATTGTTTCATGTAGAAACGGTAGTTATAATAGTAGTCGTGGTACCTTATCGAGCGCTCGTAGGCTTATAAGGCTCACAATAACTCAATTTTATTTTCTAAATCAATTGATTTCGATAGTTTTTAAAAATATTTTCAGCGCTACATAAATCAAAGGTAGTCAAGACCGCTCAACGTTTGTTTAAGCGCTCCTAAGCTTTATAGCTTGGTCACTAAGTAACTTATCCATTTGACCAAGGGCGTACCTACATACATAGGACCTACATACACAGGATTACATATTTCGCTAGGTATACATATGTATATACTTCGATTTTGTAAAAATAGATATCGGTCGGTTGAAAACTCCGGGCCTAACCCACCATTGATTGCAGCTTCTAATAAGAAATCTATAAAATAAGCAGTTTTATAAAACTGCTTATTTTATAGATTTCTTATTATCAAGGTTTTAGTATCAAATTCAGGTTTTCAACACACGAAATTCATGTTAGTATAAAAATGATTGTATTAAATCTAAAATGTCAGCATGTTATACAATTTGACAATAAGAGGTTTCTCTGAAGGCAGAGCGCAGATAAACCTCCTTACAAACTAGATACTGACATTTAAGAATTAAGACTGTTTTTTTTCCTAAGGTATAGGTATACTGGGTGTCCAGTAAATAATGGATAACCTTGCAAACGGTTATAGCTGGCCTTAAGACCTTTCAGAAAACAAAATAAAAAAAAATATTTTCCTTGTAGTATTAAGGTTATGATTAAAAAACAAAATACGACATGCCTCAAATAAATTACCACCACGTTTGTGTGTTATTATTGTTTTTTTTTATTTTTAAAATATTCTCGAATAATTGTACTTATAGATTTAAGACCAATTTTAATACTTTCTGTTGCAGTTTTCCTATAATATTTTCTTTAATTTATCAATTTTTTTTTATTTTCACAAAAGTTAGATTTTTGTATACAAATATAAATTTACAAAAATATTATAGGAAAACTGCGAAAGAAAGTATTAAATTTGGTATAACATCTATTAGTAAAATTATTCAAGAATATTATAAAAATAAAAAAAAAAGAATAATAATCATTCAACCATGGTGGTAATGTTCAAGTATTTGAGGCATTTTGTACTTTGGTTTTTAATCATAACCTTAAAACTACATGTAGTAGCCCGTAGCGTAATGGTTAGAGTGCGTTCGACTGTCACGCTGGAGGTCTGGGATCGCTTCGCAGCCTCGCCCACCTAAAAACCTAAAAACTTTTGTTTCAGGGCTACTGCCTCTTGCGAGGAATTGACAAATCCTCCAAGAGTATCACTTGTCACGAATAAGTGCTTCTCGTCTAGCCGTTCGGATTCGGCATAAAATTGTAGGTCCCTTCCATTCCTGTCGAAAGGCGCACACAGGTATGGTTGCGAGTTGTTAGTCACTAGGCTCTGGTTCTTCACGAGCCGTTGTGCCACCCGATTTATTTATTTTTACAAACTACAAGGAAAATATTTTCTTTATATTGTTTTTTCTGAAAGGTCTTAAGGCCAGCTTTAACCAGTTGCAGGGTTGTCCATTATTTACTAGACACCCTGTATATGAATGTCATTTGTGAAAGCCCAAATTCGTTTTAATGCTGCAGGTTCAGTGATATCCATACATCGACTACGGGACTTATTTCTCATTAAATTGGAAACTAAAAAAGTTTGTTCGAATTTTTCTAATAAGAAACAAGACAAATTTACCGTACCTAAATTATCTCACCTCTATTTTTGAAGGCACCGAGCAAATAAAGGCAGTCTTGACAATGATATTTTAAAATAAGAAATAAGAAAACAATTTAATTATACAGAAACATTTATAAAATAGGTATTGCTCCAATTCTTTTGGTTGCCGCTTTATATTATAGTTTCTTTATTTTTGAAGCTACATTCTACTCAACATCACGTATGATTTACCCTAAACAGCAACATAATGCATTGAACCGAAAACTTCAAAAATTGTTTAAACTCTTTGGCCACTTGTATGAGCACTTGTACTTGTATATAGGTACCTCGTTTTCGTGGCCAATCACACATGTGTGCTGTCAAAAATTTTAAAAATCAACAAGTTCATCGCATGAACTGCGATTCCAGCGACTGACAACCGATGGATGTGTGGTGTCACCGAAGAAAAAACCAAGCAAAAACCATGCCTCAAAAATTTCTTTCCAAAAATATGTCGGCACCTACCAAATATACCTACTTGAAAAAAAGAAGGGCGACTTCATCGTCGAATTTTTCTTCTTTGTCAAATAAAACATGTGTTGGTATTGTTGTTGTTATTTTGTTTGTCTTTAGTCCAATTGGATTTTTCAACGTGCTTTCCAACTAAACATATTTTGTTTATTTATCCAGACGAACAGACGGTTTTCCCATCAACTTCTGAGTGATGATCTAATTTGGATTCTTTTTTTTTATTTCCAGTCCGACTCCTCTTGTGGTATTAGTGGCTTGGTAAATATAAAAGTTGATTTGCTGCTACCACCGACCATTTGCTCAATTCGTCACTCATTCCGTGTGAATAGAAGTATTATGTAGATACTTGAAATTGTAATAAATCGTTAAGCACTCATGCATCAAATAAAAATGACAAAGAACGAATAGAAAACAAAGAGCAAAATGAAGATTAAGCAACATTGAGGAATATTCATTAATTCTGATCGATGACCGTGAATCCTTTTGGTGAGAGATGTCGTTAGAAGATTTGTGTAGACTTTATATTGATTGCATCCATTGAATAGCAAAATGGATAGAGGAGATGATAATGATACTACTATTCTGAATATTTGATGCTGTCGTAAGAATTCGCTTTGCTATGCTGCACCGCAGGTATGGAGATTCAATGAATACGAGGCGTAAGAAGGGTTTCATTCAAAAAAAGCTTTTTTTTAAAGTAGCTACCTAAAATGTTACTAGCACTCTAAAGTCACAACCACAATATATTGCCAAGATGCTATCTCATCAGGATCCGATCGGCGAAACGAGTGCCATTGTATTAGTTGAGTAACGAAGAAAGGTTTGTAGCGACTGTCGAGGTGGAAAAATCCAGAAAGCTTGTGGAGTATAGTAACTTTGAATTCTAGAAATTCTAGAATTTACTAATAAAATTTAGAATTTTTCAGCGACATTGGTAAAAATCGGAAATTGTTTGTTTTTATATGACTTTTGAACTTCCCATTGGAAGTTATTGTAATTGGTGCGATTTGTCGAATTGAAAATTTTGACATATGTTCACGTTTTGAGGTCTCTAATTTCCGGACTTTTTCAACAATGTTTTTTTTTATTTAAACAGAACCTTCAGGGACTCGTAGTAGCCCGTAGCGTAATGGTAAGTGCGTTTGACTGTCACGCTGGAGGGGTGGGATCGCTTCCCAGCCTCGTCCACCTAAAAAACTAAAAAGTTTTTTTTTCAGGGCTACTGCCTCTTGCGAGGAATTGACAAATCCTCCAAGAGTATCACTTGTCACGAATAAGTGCTACTTGGCTAGCCGTTCGGATTCGGCATTAAATTGAAGGTCCCTTCCATTTCTGTCGAAAGGCGCACACAGGAATGGTTGCGAGTTGTTAGTCACTAGGCCCTGGTTCTTCATGAGCCGTTGTGCCACCCGATTTATTTATTTTTTCTTCGGGGGCTCGCACTCGGAGCTCCAAGGATTTGAACTATTTTTTGGGACCACATTCACGCAACTCAGTTTTTTTGCTTAGAATATGTTCAGTCGGCAGGCGTCAATGTCAACTGTTTTCTTGGACAACGCCTAAATAATAAAGGGTTGGCCATCAAGTGGTTTCTTTTTAAAGTATAGGTTATTTTGACACTGACAGCTGTTTTCCGCTCGAAATCTTGACAGAAAGTCAGTATCATACCTCCGCGGAACAAAATGATTCAATTTACGCTTGAAGAACATTGAGAAATATTGAAAACTTATTTCCAAAGTAAGCGCTGCGTAGCGTTTATTAAAGAGAATTTTTGGCGAAATGAAGCAACATCACGCCTGCTGTCCGCAAGTTTCTGCAAATAAGTTCGTGAGACTGGTATGCTAGTGGACAACACCAATGGTCCCCGTCACCGTACGGTGCACACAGATTAGAATGAGACTGCTGTAGCCGAGAGTGTGAGACTCAATTCACGAACATCAACTCGACATCGATCTCAAAAGCTCAACATTTCACTCACTATGCTGATGAGAATTCTGCACAAAAATCTCGGATTTCTTGCTTTCAAGATCCAACTGACTTAGCAATTGAAGGCGCACGACCATATCCGCTTCGTTATCGCTTCGCAGTTTGAGCAGCTTGAATTGGACAACTATTTTGGGCGAGAAAGCATCCTTTCTGATGAAGGGCATCTTCAAATCGGCGACTACGTTAACAAAAAAATTGCCGCATCTGGTGCTCGGAAATCCCGCACGTTACTGTCGAGAAACTAATGCATCCACAGAGAGTGACAGTTTCATGCGGATTGTGGACTGGTGGCATCATTGGAAAATTTTTCTCCGAAAACGAGGCTGGTAACAACATTACGGACAACGGTGGGCGTTACAGAGCCATATTAACCGACTCTTTTTCAACTGATACTGAATACATGGATTTGGACGACCTGTGATTCAGACAGGATGGCGCGCCATGAGACACAGCCCATGCCACAATTGATCTTTTGCGCACTAAATGGCCAAATCGTGTTATCAGCCATCTTGGCGATGTCAATTGGCCACCCGGATGCAATTTGACCGCTTTGAACTTTTTTTTTCTGTGGGAAATCGTGAAAAACCGATGTTTTGCCAACAATCCTTATAGAAGATTCAAGCACTTAAGGCCAATATCATCCAAGCAATCCGTATGCTACAGCCCGAAACAGAATGCGCTACTGAGAAGCCAGCCGAGCCAGCCACTTGAATGACGTTGTTTTCTTTAATTAATGGGAATTGTTTGCTCTTACTAATAAGGCCATAATACATAATACAAAATTTAATTTTGTTCATTTTATTGCATTTTTAAAAACTAGAAAGTATTTGGCCCATCCTGTATTTTTAATTCATGCCGTAAATGATTAGATTTGTTCTAAGCATAATGTCAAAGTCCTATCCATCACTATTAAAAGTGCAACCGAAGCACGAATTCTTCGCTTGTCATCCCAATCAATGCACTTAGTGTATACTTAGTAGTACTGACACAAAAATGTGCTCATGTGAATCCAAAGAAATCCAATTTTCGTGAGCAAACACAGTTTCATAATCACACTCTCCTGCTATTTTATACGCCACACTAGCATCACACACTCTATAACCTAACCGCTAATTATGTTTGCCACTTAATTTAATTGAGGCGCACATTACACGTCATCTTATTACGTTAGCATCAGAATATTGTACAGAGAAAGCTAAGTTGAATGGGATTAAATCCACAAGATATTTTATGAATCATTTCCTAAGCTCTCCGATATGCCACCATCTTAACCTTTCCAGCTAGAACTTTTCAACCCCGATGGAGTATATCCGCAGCCGTACATCGTATCCACCTCAGCGTATAAAGTGCAAACGCGTATCAACTTGCTTATTGTCTCCTTTAGCGAACAGAGAAAAGACTAAATCCCTGTCGGTGGTAATATCCCACGTATACCATCTCAGTGTGTATCCTTAATTAAGCTGTATCAATTAGAGTAATAAGCAATATGCTCTGTCTTCCTATAATATGTCCTAGTGCGCTACCTAAGAACTTATAGCAGGCAGCAGCAGCGTAGCGCTCAATTCTTCATGGTATAAGACTGAAATATGGATGAAATTCCTTCGAAAAGAAGAGAAAACATAATTAATTTAATTCTTTCTCATCTTCAAGTTTGATTCTTTCTGCTTTCTTTCTTCTTAATCCTTAATCAATTTATAAATCTAAAGGTGCGGAATGTATACAAACATAATATAAAGTATAAAAGGGCGGATAGAAGAAAATTAAGTTATCCCTCCTTATAAAGAAAACTTCCGATATTTACTTTACACATAACCAAGGAAGGTATTACTTCATACTTTGTTTAAGGTTTTTTTCCGAAGTGGATTGGGTGAAATTTACTTTCCGGGTCAGGAAGAAGTTTCTTTTCTTCTCTTTTCTTTTGACTTACCAAACCACCGGACAAGTATTTTTAATTTGTATCTTTATTTTAGATAAAGCAAGAAATAAATATACACAGGAATTTCCTGTGGATAAAAATGTGTATTGGAAATTCTGTGGTCATCGGAAGTATTTAATATTACAGCTGGCTGCAGGGCGAATTGATTTAATTATATATTTTGAAGGAAAAATAAAATAAAATCTGAAGACACGGAAATATTCCAAAAGAGAAGACTGTTCTTAAAGTGAATGCGCTATTTCCGAAGAAGAACTTCAATATAAATCTTCTGCGCTAAAAATTCAGGATACAAATTCAAATTAATAATTTCCATCATCCATTACAATATAAGATTTTTAAACCGTTAAACTGATACAAATTAAACTGATACAAATCAAAAACAAAATAGATTCATCTCGAAATATTGTGTTTTCAAAAACTTCCTATAACAAAAAAATGTATAGGTTAGATAGATAGATAGATAAATTCTTTATTTTATAAAATAGGTTTTACAATATTTTTACTTAAGAATAAGGACAATGCAATTCTGCCGTCTGCTCGATATGACATTTCATTATAAAAAAAAGAAAATAAAGAAAAGTAAAATTTGAGTAATAATTAACAAATGTATGTATATTGTATAGTAATTTAAAAATTAAGTGACAAATGCATAAATCTTCTAAACTAGTTTGACAATTCTAGATATTGTATTTTAACAATTTTATAGTGATTTGAAACACAAAATGTTAACAATTTTGAAATGATTTGAAACACAAAAAGCTTACAATTTTAAAGCGATTTGCAACACAAAAAAAGTTTAAAGTTTTAAAATGATTTTAAAACCAAACATTTTGCAATTTTAAAGTGGTTTGAAACAAAAAAAATAATAGTTTGAAACTACAATAACTGGTTTGACTTCATGATTTAAGTTACTGTTACTGTAACTGTTACGAAAACTTAATGCATGTTTACAATACTTGTATAATGTAGACCATCCCATCGCTCCATTTAAAATTTCGTAAAGTCTGTTTGGAGACAGAAAGCTCTCGTTCAAATGCAACCGACGGATTCCTTGTAGTATTGGACAGATTGCGATGAAGTGGTTGATATCTTCAGCTTTTTTTCTGTTGCATAAACTTCAAAAAAAAAAAAAAAAAAAAAATTCGTTGTGCTTTTCGTTCTGTGGTTCGTTGTTAGACCAGCGAAATTGATGATTATACCAGATTGTTTTGAAAAGTCTCCCTCTCTTTTCATATAGAATTAATTGCCCAGACCATTAACTGTGTGCGGAAAAATGACATTTGGGCTTGTTCGTGTTTTTATTTGTTGTTTATTATAGCATAGCTATTGTTTGATTTTTTCGTTAGATTTTATTTTATTTATTTGCAATTTGTGAAACTCTGCATGAATATTTTTCCGCTGTGTTTTTTACATTTTTGGAGACCACAGGAAAATTTCGTTTCGCATCAGCAGCGTAATAGGCTTAAATCAAACATTTCTTAAACGTGCGTAAAAGGGTTTCCTTAAACTTTTCTTAAAATAAACAAAAGACGATCATTCTGATTTATTTTAATTTGTATCATAAATGTCTACATTCAACATTCAAACGGTAAAATTTTGTGTTGTATCAACTAAAAAAAGAGAGGTTTTAATTATTAAGTAGATTTTTATATATCTATACATTTTTGAAAATATTTTTTAGAAAAAAATTTGGAACGCGAATTCTTATATTTTGATTTCTATAAATGTCATCAATCCGTTTTTGAAAAAAAAAAAAAATTGCTGATGTGCAATATTTTTTGTGCTTTTTAGGAACAGCTCTAATCTTTAGTAGCCCGTAGCGTAATGGTAAGTGCGTTCTTCTGTCACACTGGAGGTCTGGGTTCACTTCCCAGCCTCATCCATCTTAAAACTAAAAAAAGTTTATTTCAGGGTTACTGCCCTTTGCGAGGAAATGAGAAATCCTCCAAGAGTATCACTTGTCATGAATAAGTTCTTCTCGTCAGCCGTTCGGATTCGGCATAAAATTGTAGGTCCCTTCCATTTCTTGTAACAAGCGCACACAGGAATGGTTGCGAGTTGTTAGTCACTAGGCCCTGGTTCTTCACGAGCTGTTACGCCACCCAATTTATTTATTGTTATTTTATATAATCTTTATGTGTTTATAACAATGCAAAATAATTTCTTTTTTATTCGAAAGTAGATTACATTAATTTAAGATCACATATCTTCTTATCAAAATTCTTGAATCCGTTTTCGAGGAAAATAAAATTTGTCTTAATATGCGTTTTCAATATTGCTACGGAAGGTACCGTTTAATTTTGAATTTAGAAACATGATTTTTCCAAATATTTTCGGAACAAATAAAGACTACTTTAAACAAAGTTTGAAGCAAATTGAGCGGTTTCAAAAATAACTTGACATTTTTTAAACATTCAAAAGAGAGTTTTTTAAAAATGTTGGTTGACAATCAATACACGGCCTCTCATTGGAAAAATATTTTTAAGCTAAGAACTTTAACACTGCTTCAGAATACAATACAGACACATCAACCTTCCTACTTGTACAACAGAATCCGTTTTCCGCGTTCCACCAGATCCTGTGATCTCATACCTGTACGATTTGCGTTTCTTATATCAGAGCGTCATTTTCCATAAATGCTGTAAGACAATGGAATTCTCTACCCCAATCTGTTTGAATGATAAGCTGCTCAGCCTTGTAAGCTCAGACAGTACTTAGGGACACTAAATTGAGATGGTTGGATATTTTATTGCTTATTATATTTTATAATTCATTTACATAATTGTTAGCTTTTATTTGTATTTTAACTTTTTAAATTCTTTTTAAATTTAAAATTATTTGTTTTCTATATTTATATGTACACTAGCTGACCCGGCGAACTTCGTTCCGCCTTAATTCATTTATGTAAAGAAAAAAATAATTCCGACCATGATGCACAACGATGTTTCATGTAATTCGGTCAATTAAAATTTTCTTTACTGAAGAGCTTTATGGTAAACACCATTCTTGGTTTCATTTTCAGGCGCGTACACGTACAACGCGGTAGGTTTGCCGATACGTGAGCACACCACATACAGTTGACCATGTAAGAAACATGGGAATTCAAGATTTATGCCACAAACATCCAGCAATTGTCCTTGCGACTTAGTGGCCAGTTATAGCGATCAGTAAAAACCATCAGTAAAAATTTTCTTTTGGATAATTTCATGTGTTTTAAAAAGATTTAAAACATAAAAATGATACCTACTAATCGATAGCAAATCGATTAAAATATTTTTTCATGACAAAAAATAATCCCAAGGAACAATATTTTTTGTTAAAAAAACATTTATTTATTTTACCAATGGAAATTCGTTTTACTGAACAGCTGATTGCCAATTCATAAAAAATGGAACATTTCGTTTCAGTTTTCTATGTTACAATTTTTTGCTGTTCCATTCATCAGTAAAAAAATTACTGAAGCATTTTGCATCATTGAAAATAAATAAAAGTTTGCGGCTATCAGTTTGACATTAATTTACTGGTATAGTTTTACTGATTGCTATAACCGTCCGTACGTAAAAAATTCCAGTTTTCAACTGTTTCATTTTTTACTGATGCTTTTTACTGATCGCAATAACTGGCCCCTTAATGATTGTCAATTGTCATAGAAAAAGCGAGACGCACTGGAAATTCAAGTCGCTTAAATACGAATGGCAAATCGGTCGGAATAAGGGGAATCCGTGAAATGAGAACATCTTCGATGCATCACAATCAAACGCGTTCCGTTACAAAGTTTTGGTGCATTGAGGTTGCGCAGCAAAATTATAACTGAACCGACTTTCAATTTTAAATTGTGTGGTGAAAAGCCCGGAACATCCAAAGAATTCAAAAATTCCGTGGGATAGTTGGTGGCTTCGTTTTTATCCATCACGGAGTCCACGGAATAAATGTAACTCACCAGCGATTTGATTTTGAATGACGTTATTCAAATGATCGACATTCTTGTTATTCGCAACCAAAATCACTCGTAAACTCATCCAATCATGATAAACATAATTTTGAATGAAATTCGGAAAAACATTCGCGAGGAGCTCTTCCGGCGTTGTTGTAAAGTGGCAAAAATTCGGTCGAAATTCAATAAGGCCTGTGACTAAGTCCACTGATATCACGCCATTGCCCATCGCCAATAAATTGCCTGGAGAAAACTGCAGCGAACTGGTTATTTCATATAAAGCGACTCGCATGTTCGAAAATCATGAAAATCGAACACACAGTTCTCGAGATATGCATTAAAAAGAGGATGATCCCTGATTTCCAATTTTCCTGAAATTTTTTTCGGGATTTTCCTACAGTATTCTATGTCCTTGCTTGGGTCAATACGATTTCATCAAGCCCAAAATCGTGAAAATCGAACGATCCGTTCTCGAGTTATGGGCGCACACACGGACGACATTTCTCTTTTATATATATAGATATTATGTAATTTAACCTTAAAGTTGCACACAAATTTGAAGAACTAAAGAACAATAATGTTTAAATTTTGTAGAACCATTTTTTTCGGGTTAAATGTTTGGTAAAATGTATATCTCGAGTTATTTTTACTCGCGATATATTTGTAGCTACTATAAGGCAAGTTTTGGATTCGTAAAAAAAATTAAACTCGAGATAATTTTTGTCCCTTACATTATCATGATAGAGAACACAAATTACTATTAAAAATAATGTTAATATTTTGTTAAGAAAAAAATTCAGGTATATAGTCGTTATTTCATAGAACAATTTATTTGATTTTTAAATATTTTGTTAACGGTTTCACCGATTTCAACCAATTTTTTTTTTATAAAAGAGGTTTGTCTTATTAAAAGTTGACATACCAAAGTTTGTTTTTTAAAACGTTCAAAAAATGATTATACATAAATTAAATATAGTAATAAATTACTTCTTTGGCACTGTATGAGTTCTTTTATAGATAAATAATAGAAACTGAATAACTTCTTACTCTCATACAAATATAGCTTTATTTAAAACTATCGTTTTTGAGAATATCTTCTCATCTTCAGGTTTTTAAGCAAATTGAAAATTTTTTTTTTACACATACATAAATCAAAAATTGATGTGATGAAAAAATTATACATATACATATACAAATAATTTTCAATTTAAAGAAATTTTATCTAATAATTATAAAAGCTAATGGTTCAAACTGGTTATAATAAAATTTGATGAAAGTAAGTGAATAAATGCGTTTAGAATTTTGTCTCAAATATGTCTTTAGCTGTTAATGGTTCTAAAATTGCATGCAATGAAGATCATTCAAACAATTTGTTTTTGTTCATATTATTTGTGCGATGTATGTACAGTTCTTCATATGCATTTAATAATTTTGGGTTATTTATTTGTTTTAATAATCTAAAACCTGCCAGGTTGTGATTACTATCAATCATATGAACAGCTGGAATCGACTCATGCACTGTCTTTGAATGGATTGATTTATAGTGTTCTGACCATCTTATTTTTGCCGTTCTTCTCGTTTGGCCAATATAAACTTCATCACAATCTTGACATATAACGGAATAAATTCCAGATTTATCGAGAGTGTCAGTCTTATCTTTAATTGTTCCAATTACCGTTTTGACTTTATTCCCAGTGCTATTCGGTGACAATTTGATTGAATAATTATTCAAAACTCTCATCAAAGAATATGTCAATCCTTGAACAAAGGTACCACCCATAAAAGAGATAACTTTTTCTTTAGATGGAACTAAAGCTGTTAAATCTTTTATTTCCTTTTTTCTTGAATGTTTTTTTAACAAAGAATCAACAATTTGTGTACTATAACCATTTATTGTGGCTATTCTGTGAATAGTGCCACTTCAATTAAAATCTTTGTTGAGTTCAAGTTCCACGAATCCACATTACCTCTTGAGTTGATGCCGAAAGTGCCATATATTCGGCTTCTGTCGTAGGTAAAGCAACTGTTGGCTGGTGTTTCGTTGCCCAAAATACGGCGCCCCCTTGTAAGATACATACATATCCTGTGTCCAATCTTCTTTCATCACAATCATTCGCCTAGTCAGAGTCTGAATAAATCTTAAATTCAGAATTTCCGGTCGTGGAAAATTTCAGTTTATCAGCTTTTGTTCCTTGTAGATATCTGAATACTCTCTTGACGGCAGCCCAGTGTTCTTTGCCAGGACATTTTTTGAATTTGCTCAATTTGTGAACTGCAAAACAAATATCTGGTCGAGTGCACTGTGCCGCAAATATTAAGCTTCCAACAGATTGCTGGTAAGGAACTTTAGCCATTTCTTTCTCTTCATCTGTTGTTGTAGTTACATCTCTCTCAATATCCCCCACTTCATGGCCATCGTCAAATGAACATGACTCGAAATCACTCTCGATTGTTGGATTTTCTGGGGTCTCGATGGTGTTTGCCCCACTGCAGCGGTATACATTGGCACTTCGTTGACCTTATTTTCATTTTGCGTTTCCTTATAGTGAAAATCCTCCTCGTGAAACACTACATCACGGCTGATGAAAACATCCTTCCTTTTCGAACTGTATAGACGAAATCCTTTTGAAGTGCTTGAATACCCGACAAAAATGCAATTTTCAGATTTCGAATCCTTACGACGTTTTTGCTTTGGTATATGTGACATCGCTGTGCAACCAAATATTCGAAAATGACTGACATCTGGTTGACGACCACACCATAACTCTTCTGGTGTCTTAGTAAGCTTTCTATGAGGTGAACTATTAACTATATAGCTTGCACAATTAACTGCTTCTGCCCAAAACAATTTTGGCATGCTAGCATCACACAAGATAGCTCGGGCTTTTTCTATGAGAGTTCTATTCATTCGTTCCGCTAAGCCGTTTTGTTCTGGAGTGTAGGGGACCGTTGTTTGATGAACAATTCCATGCTTCTTCAACTCAAGTTCCATTGCCTTGTTCATAAACTCCTTTCCATTGTCCGTCCGTAGGATTTTTATTCGTGATTCTTGTTGATTTTCTACTTCCGCCTTGAATTCACGAAAACTGCTCAATACAGAACCTTTACTTTTCGTGTGAAATCATATATAAAAGTAACAAAGTGTATACTGTCTTTTATAGATTTCATCTCCATGGGACCACACAGGTCTGAGTGGATTATTTCCAGAACTTTTGATGATCTCGACCCATCTGATGGAAAACTGTGCTTTCCTTCTGCACAGGATATACAAGTCGGCAATAAATCTCAGCTTAAGTGAATTCCTTTCACCAAGCCTTGCGCCAGTAACTTCATATTTTCTTGACCCAAATGGCCAAATCTACGATGCCAGATGTTATCCAATTTGTAGAGTCCATTTGAAGATCTTCCTGTCGCTATGACTTCTTTTGAGGAATTCATGACACGACACCCACTTTTGTCAAAGATGACAACATTCTCGTGGTCCGCAATCTTCTTTATTGATAGTAAATTGACTTCTATCTTAGGAACGTAGAGAACGTCATGAACAACGACACTTTGCTTACCTCTGGGAGTTAATACGTCTAGTGATACATGACCTTAATTAACTGCTACCATTGTCATATTATTTGCGGTCTTAATTTGCCCCTTGGATGGTTTGAGCTCTTTAAAATAACTAGAATCGGACGTCATATGATCAGTTGCACCGCTATCAAAACATCATTCATGCTTTTTTGACTCTGCATGCAATCCTGCAAACATAGAACCACCTTTTGATGACTTGAAATCTTTCCCTTTAAACTTAGCTGGACAATTTCGAGGCGTAATGTCCAATTTCGTCACAGTTATAGCAGCGAGATTTCCCTTTTTTGTCAAACTTAGGATTCGTTTTCTTTTGCCCATTCGAAAAGCTCCCTTTTTTGGACATAAGAGTTCTGGTGGATTAACCTGAATCAAATTTAACATCCTGCAACAGTTTCATTTTTAAAGAATCATCTGTTTAATTCTTTCCACTTCTACCGATGCTCATGATCATTGGCTTATACTCATCTGGTAGACCTTTGAGTAATAAGCTTCCAATCCATTCATTATTGACCACAAATCCAATTTCGTTCAATTTTTGAGCAGTCGAAATGATTTGGCTTACAATCTTCTACAGATGTGCACTCTACCAATACCACAGAGCACAATTTTTGCAGTAACCCTGTGCGTCTATCCAAGCCAGAGTCTCGAAAAATATTTTTTAGCGCTGTCCATATCTCCTTTGAAGTTGTTGCATCCCTAACATGAATATAGAGACTCTTGTCGATAGCTAAGATCATCTTACATCGAGCAGTCCTTAGCAACATCCAAGGCTTCATCTGGAACAGTCTCAATATATTTCCAAGCATCTTCCAGCTCCAATTGCGTCTTCATCGCAAAGCTCCATGTAGACCAATTTTCTGAACCAGTCAGCTATTCCATATGATGGACCCCTGAGAAGTTCTGCTGAAAGACATTCTTTTTATAGGTTGTAATGTTCTTTTTTATTTTTAAAATGTTTTATGGACATCGAGCAGTCCTTAGCAACATCCAAGGCTTCATCTGGAACAGTCTCAATATATTTCCAATATCTTCCAGCTCCAATTGCGTCTTCATCGCAAAGCTCCATGTAGACTAATTTTCTGAACCAGTCAGCTATTCCATATGATGGACCCCTGAGAAGTTCTGCTGAAAGACATTCTTTTTATAGGTTGTAATGTTCTTTTTTATTTTTAAAATGTTTTATGGACTGGGCCCATAACCTTTTAGCAGAGTAAAACAAACAACTTATTCGTATGAGAACTTTAGTTAGAATGAAAATTTATTGAAAAGATTTTCTCTAAAAACAAACATATCAAAACTTGAATACTTAATAATTTTGATCGCAAGTATAAACTTAACAAGTTTTTCAACAATAACTACACTCTTTGAAAAAAAAATGGATTTCAATTTTATTATGTAAGATGTAACATGTAACTAAATGTTTAATTTAAACCCTTAAACACAATCGACTTAATAAAATTAAATAAATTACATTTATACCTTTAATTGTCCTTGTCCCGCATTTGTAATCATTTTGATCCTTTGGAATTGTCACAACATTTTAAAATTGAATACACTTTTTCATTATTCAAGTAGTGCCTGGAAGGTTAGATTTTCTACCGTAAAAAATCAAGACAAAAAATATATAAAATTGTATGCGCTGCATGTTTTTGATCAAACTCAAAAGACAAGGGTCGTCTAAAACTCTTTCATAAAAATCAATTGTTTGAAATCCATTACGATTAATAACAATAACAATAAATAAAAACTACAACAAGGGTGTACTCGAACAATCCCATCAAACCTATAAAAATGAATCTCAGAGAGGGTAGGTAATGTTGTATGTACTTTGACGGTAAACTCTGTAGTATTTTTTTTTTTTGGAAGGAAAAGATTTTCGCACAAAATGCACCCCTTTAAAAAAATACAAACACTGTTCAATGATTGCTCATCTGGAAATCAAAGGCTTTCTATTTTCAGAGAGATAAACCTCATCCACTTGAGAAAGCGAAACTCTGGCACGTGTCAAAACTCACTTTTAGCGATGACAAACGATGACGATTTTTCACTTTTATGTCAAAATTCATTTGAAGCGGAACCAGTGCCAGTTGCACGACATACATTTATATCTGCTGCATCATTATCCATGCCACGGGCAACATTGTATTTATGACAATGGTTACCTTTTCTGCGTGCAAAAGTGCTCCATTGAGTTCGGGAAATTACGTGTGTATATATAGGACTCTATAAGTGTATGTGACTATTTTGTGTCGTCGCATCACGCACTGTGAAAAGGATGTGATGACTTGCTGGAAATTGCTTGCTTCCGGTTTGTCATAATACATGGTAAAACGTGTGTAGGTTTTTTCCATTTTTACAGATAGAATACAATAAATGATTCTTCTGTATTGCTTGCAATAAATTGATTTTTAAAACTATGATTAATAGATATTTGCAGCAATGAGTTTTCTATGGGAATTTTTTGCTGCAATCGTTATGGCTGATTATTATTGGGAGTCTATTGATTCATTGTAGAAGCTAAGCAATAATTAGTAACCATGAAGAAGGTACATACTTGCTTGTTTTAAAAGGGATATGTGCGAATTATCTGAAAAAAATTCGACTGTTGACTTTAATCGACTTTTTGAAATTTAAGATGCCGTCATTTTTGAAAAAAATGATGTCGACTCCCTTGTAAAAACTCGAGCAAAATATCATTTTATATTATAACAGTAAACGTGTTGAACATTTTGATCAGATAACGCAGCGTCTACATTATATTACTTACTTACTTACTTACTTAGGTCCTCGGACCTATTACGTCCGTGATGTTTCCCTTACGGGACATAGGGCCTCCACTACACCTACGCGCAATCGTGTACGATTTCTTGAAATATATTTCAGCTCCCTCCAACTTTTCCCCAGTCGTGCCGATTTCTGTTCGACCGTTCTTCGCCATGTACTTCTAGGCCGGCCCACTTGTCTTCCCTCCTGTGTGAGCGGGTTCCACTGCATTGCTTGAGATGCAATGCACCGATCGCCTTTTCGAAGCGTACGGCCAATCCACTGCCCCTTTCTTCTTCGTATAATGGAGCCTATGGGCTCCTGACCCGTTCTCGCATGAAGTTCGACATTGGAGATACGGTTGGGCCAGAAAATCCTCAAGATGTTTCGTAGACATCTATTAACGAAGGTTTGCAGCTTTCTAGTGACAGTGTCAGTGATTTTCCAAGTGCTGCAGCCGTAAAGCAGAACGGATTCAACATTGGAGCAGAACAGTCGTAGCTTGGTCTTTAAGCTAAAAGAGTTGTTTCTCCATATTATGGACAGCATTCCGAACGCAGCCTTTGCTTTTCTGATTCGGCTGTTTACGTCCAGTTCAGTTCCGCCACCCGTAGAGACAATACTCCCAAGATATTGGAAATCCTCTACCATCTCTACCGGTTGTCCAGAAATATTTACTTGGATTGATGAGGAAGTTCCAAGGCTGATCCTTTTAGTTTTTGCCGAGTTGATCTTAAGCCCTACGATTTCTGCTTCTCTCTCCACCTTTGTTGTTATATTGATTTGTGTATATCAACAGCCCTGATCAACAATGTTGAGTTGATGGGGATGTGTAGATCGACAGCGATCTACTTTTGTTGATCCGAACTTAACCGGGCTCAAAGGGAAAGAATACGGGAATGTTGATCAACACTTCTGTGATTTGTGTTGCCCATGCGCTTTCTGCGGCCAGTGTAAGTGTACGTACGATACTGGTTTTGTTTTTTTTTGTCTTCTCATTTTAATTGCTGTTTAAAATTAAATGGACGTGGAAAATTGAGTACGTAAATGAGTGTTTCGATGGACACATGACAGTATACACACTTCATCACCTACACACTAGCATGTTGTTCGACAATTTACATCAACAATGACATAATGTAGACCATTCTTTATAGTTTAGGTTTAGTTGAAATATTGATTTTTAAAATGTAGATTAATGTCAACATGTTGAAAGTCAACATTATGATGATCATCTTCACGGCTTTAAAAAATCGTCCAGATTTTTTTGTTGATTGACCCAGTTGGCCTCTTAACCAGTCGATATTCTTACTTCGTTTGTACGGCAAGCACATACATACATATGTGATTAGAGGAAAAGTTAAAATTTTTGTTTAAGCTTATCTAGTACAGACTATTTACTCAAGCTTAGCAGGCCCCAATTATCCCTTTTAGTTAGTGTACTCACGGGTCACAGCTCCATGGGAACCCACTTGAGCAGAATGGGCATCAGCTCATCTGATCTATGTAGAGGGTGTCAAGACGAGGAGGCGGTGGAGGGCTCATACCACTTCCTTTGCGAATGCCCCAGCCTAGCTAGAAATAGAAGACCAACTCTCGGAGAATACTTCTTCGACGAATTAGATAGCGTCTTTATTCTGCCACCTGCAAGCATCATGAAATTCATTCAAACTTCAGGATGGTTCAGGTAGGCTCCTCCTTCCATAACCCTTACTTGATACCCACAATGTCCTCTCCTCTACCATCCTTTCTCCTACCTAAGTCAGCTCCCGGTGAGCACAATGGATCTACTGATATCCAAGGAGATAATTCGGCTTGGCGCTTCATCACCCCTTCTAACCTATAACCTACCTATATCTAGTACAACGGGTAGCTAAAGTTTTCTTGAAAACTGCTCTTAGATGATTAAACTTGGTACATGTTAAACAGTGTTTATAAAACAAACTGCAAGTTTGACTAGAAAATTTGGAGTCATGAAAATCGAAATTTTAATCAAAACTAACAATGATTTTCGACATGACGTCCTTTGTACTACGCATTGTACCACCTTCAAGTGATCATGTCCATCCAATAAATGTTTTTGTTTGTCAATTGCATTTGAAACAACTAGCATCATACCTTCAAGTTGGATGTTGTACATTCGCACAATGGCAATGTCATTAAGGGGTTTTGGCAACAAAATGCTAATAACAGAAACAAAATAACGGTATCTGGCATATGGAACCGCATTTTTAATTTTCAAAAATATCGATTTGAAAAAAATATTTTTTTTTTTGAAAATAAATATCTTCGAAACGGGTCTTTGAATTTAGTTTTAAATTCTGTGTGAAATTTTATTTTAATAAACTTTAAATGGTGGCATACTAAATTAAATTTTTTTAAATGTTTAATTATGTGTATTGTTCAATTTTGGTTTTTGAAAACTAAATATTTCTAAGATGACCTTATCATTGTCTCTGTCCCTGTAAGTTGTCTTTTTTTTATTTTTAAAAATAATTTTTTTCTATTTGCTCAATAGAGCAATAGTTAGCCACTATGTGGAAATATATTGTTCTGAACATTTAAACAAATTTAATTTTTTTTTATTTTTTGAATAAAAACTCACTTGCTTTTTCCACAGTTTATATATTATTTTATTTTATTTAATAAAAACCGACGCGTTTCGTCTTCTAAGGACATCTTCAGGGCACATTTGGAAATACAGATCAATTTTTGTGTATGTGATGAATTTAAGTTATACATTTTTTTTATATATATTTATAAAAAAATAGTTAAAGTTGAAAGATTTAATAAACAATATTAATTGAAAACAAACTAGTACAGTAAATATATACGTTCACGTATGCGTCAAATCTGGTATTTCTGATTTTTTGCTGAGTTGTTCAAATCATTGGCCTAGTAAATAACCTAAGTTTTCGACCTCGAGTGTCGACCGCTTCATGGTCAAAAATCGAAAAAAACGCGATTTTGTCGCGCTTTTTTCAGTTATTTGCGATTTTAGTCCTAAAGAAGTAATTTTAAATGAAAACATTCTTCTATGATTTCAAAGTAACCTACTTTGCTCCAATTTGAGCCCAAAACCATCTCTGTAGATTGAATGGTTTTCATAATACAGCATTTCAAAATTAAGCGCTAGAAAAAAAAAAAATATAACAAGTAGTGTTATCAAACAATATAATGGAAAATAAAGAATGGTTGACATAAAGGCATCAAAGCACTGGAGCGTGTAGGTTGAGCCAAACTAATAGGACAATCATATCCGAAGGGGTGTCGATATACCCCCGTTAAGATGGGAGGGGCAATTATCTAAAAATACGACTTAAGGTAGAAACAACACTATTGAAAAACAATGGTAACACCCACAGCATTCTCCTATAGATAACCTTGAACCCAGAAATCCATTCTTGAATTAGCTTTTTAAATAAATCTATTTTAATCGATAGTTTTGGAGAAATCGTTTTCCAAACTCAAAGTATTGAAAAAGAAATTTGCTCCAAGGATCCTGTTTCTACTAAGTAAATAATAGAAAATTATGATTCCGAATGTTGAGTTTGGAAATTAATTTCTCAAAAACTATTGATTAAAATATCTATATTTAAAAATCTAATTCAAGAATGGGTTTCTGGGTTCAAGATAAACTACAGGAGAATATTTTGAGCGTACCACAAAGTACCTCGAACGTACGTTCGGGGTACTTTTTTCGTCCACCATATCTCGAGAATAAATAAAGATATCGACCTCGGATAAATTTTATTTTACAGATAATATTGTCATAACGTGCTGAAAAGGTTTTCTAACAAATTCAATAAACCGTTTTTTTACTACAGCAATTTAAAAAGGAGCTGTAAAATGGCATTTATCTGGAATATCTCCAGAATGGAATAAGATATTCACTTCAGACTAATTTTAATTTACACATAATTACAGAATACCAAATTGGTATTGGTAAGAAAAACAGTTGAAAAATAATTTTCGTCTCAAATATTTCAAGAACAAAACATGATTCCGAACCCAGTCTATTTTTTTTTTTTTTTACATAAATGACGTAGTCAACAACTGATAATTTAAAAAAAAAATTCAATAAAGAGTTTTTTTTAGAGCAAAAAAACTGGAACAAAAACTATTAAAAATTCTGAACAAATTTTTTTCAACTCAATTTTGAGATTTTTAAATCCACCCTTAAAAAAGCTAAAAATCAAAATGTTGCAAGAAACAACTTTTCAAAAATGTTTTAATTCGAAAAATTCTTATACTCAAAATCGCTACAAAATCGAAATTTTGCATATGACACTTAATTTGTCTTTTTGTATTCTTTAAAACCATGTATTCTTTTTTAAGTACACTCCCCTGATTCTCGTATTTTTTTTAGCCAATAGTCTGTTTTGAAATAATTGGCTTAAATAAAATTAATACCTACCTCTATACCGAGAAGAGTTAGGAAAAAAAAGTACAAAATATAGGCAATTTCACATTTTGCCCTGTATCTCTATATCTAAACCTACCTAATATACTGATTATCCAAAAACCCAAAGTTATGACACTATATAATTTATACTCTATCACCCACCACTTAGGTAAATATGTATATGGTTTTCAAGTGAACCAATGGGAAGTTACTAGTGTGGGTCGACCCCAGACTCATTTTTTATTTGCATTGTCGGTCAACACACTCAACATTTTAACCTGTCAACGCATTCCCAGCGGGAAATATCGTCCCCAATGAATTTTATAGCTGAATTCTTCAATCAACTCACTAGCCAAATAATAAAAGGAAACGGCATGCAATGATTTAGTGAGTGAAGAGTCATGCGAGGTTTCCTCAGTTCATAGATTTGAACCCACTTTTTGCTTTGTGTGTAAAAAACAACAAGAGAACAGCAATCAATCCACTAGCCAGATAATACAAGGAAACGACATGTAATGATTTAATAAGTGAAGAGGCATGCAAGGTTTCCTCAGTTCATAGATTTGAACCCACTTTCTGCTTTGTATTAAGAAAACAACCCTTTCTGTCGTTGAATTAAAAATTGCTTTTGATATGGAAAATCTTTTAAAAAAAATTATAAGATGAAAAAACTGTTGAAAAGTCATGTAGAAGTTCATCAGTTCATCGTCTATGTCCACTCATATGCTTTGTAAAGTGTGTACCGCCATTGTGTGTTCTGATAGAAGTTGATTTTTTTTGTGTTCTCTGTGTTGACATTGTCTACTGACAGTAAATATTATAAGACTTATGAATTTCCATCAAAAAGAGGTAATCTCAGATTTTCTCAAAGTATTTCAGTTTTTTGGTTAATCACCACTTCGCATATGAAGTGGTGATTAACCAACAACCACTGACCTAGTGATTTAACTTTAATTTAAAGTTTTAATTCTATATTTTAGATAACCAATCACAAATAATTCACAACACAACAGAGTTAATGAATTTACTATTTATTTAATTTTCTTCACATTTTTCATATTGAATTGACTAATTGCTGAATAAACAACTACCTACTTCTATATCTTCTGATTTGATAATTGAATTTTCATTACCATTTTCATCGAAAATATTGAACTGATGAATAAACCACATACATTTATGCAGTGAATTCATAGATTATGCAACCACCATGTTTTTCATCATCTGGGTCGGTGAATAAACAACTTCCAACGAAGAAGTGATTTCGTTGGCGAATTTTCATCGAATTTTCAGCATGTGCTTCCCGCCTAGGACATGCCCATGTTAATTTCATCAAAGGAATCAGCTGAAAAGTGGACGGTGCAGCTGCCATTCCTCAAGGAAAAACCTGATTTTTCCTCAATGAATTTTTGAATTTTTCCCGCTGGGTTGCCTGTTAGTGTGTACGTGTTGAAGCGTATACTCCCAGCGGGAAAAATTCAAAAATTCATTGAGGAAAAATCAGCTTTTTCCTTGAGGAATGGCAGCTGCACCGTCCACTTTTAAGCTGATTCCTTTGATGAAATTAACATGGGCATGTCCTAGGCGGGAAGCACATGCTGAAAATCTAATGAAAATTCACCATTGAAATCACTACTTCGTTGGAAGTTGTTTATTCACCAACCCAAGTGATGAAAAACATGGTGGTTGCATAATCTGTGAATTCACTACATAAATGTATGTGGTTTATTCATCGGTTCAATATCTTCGATGAAAAAGGTAATGAAAATTCATTTGTCAATTCACAAGATAAGTGGTAGTTGTTTATTCAACAATTAGTTAATGCAATATTGAAAAGTGTGAAGAAAATTAAACAAATGGTGAATTCATTAATACTGTTGTGTTGTGAATTTGTGATTGGTTAAAATACAGAAACTTTAAATTAAAGTGAAATGAAATCACTAGTCCAGAGGTTGTTGGTTAATCACCACATTACTTATGCGAAGTGGTGGTTAACCAATAACCAACAACCCGAAATACTTGGTGAAAATCTGAGATTGCCTCATTTTGATGGAAATTCACAAGTCATGTTATAATATTTACTGTCAGTAGACAATGTGAACACAGAAAACACAAAAAAAAATCAACTTCTATCAAAACACACAATGGCGGTGCACACTTTACAAAGCATATGAGTGGACATAGACGATGAACTGATGAACTTCTACATGACTTTTCAACAGTTTTTTCATCTTATAATTTTCCATATCAAAAGCAATTTGTAATTCAACGAGAGAAAGGGTTGTTTTCACACAAAGCAGAAAGTGGGTTCAAATCTATGAACTGAGGAAACATTGCATGACTATTCACTTACTAAATCATTACATGTCGTTTCCTTTTATTATGTGGCTAGCGAATTGATTGCTGTTGTCTTGTTGTTTTCTACACACAAAGCGAAAAATGGGTTGCCTGTTAGTGTGTACGTGTTGAAGCGTATACTCCCAGCGGGAAAAATTCAAAAATTCATTGAGGAAAAATCAGCTTTTTCCTTGAGGAATGGCAGCTGCACCGTCCACTTTTAAGCTGATTCCTTTGATGAAATTAACATGGGCATGTCCTAGGCGGGAAGCACATGCTGAAAATCTAATGAAAATTCACCATTGAAATCACTACTTCGTTGGAAGTTGTTTATTCACCAACCCAAGTGATGAAAAACATGGTGGTTGCATAATCTGTGAATTCACTACATAAATGTATGTGGTTTATTCATCGGTTCAATATCTTCGATGAAAAAGGTAATGAAAATTCATTTGTCAATTCACAAGATAAGTGGTAGTTGTTTATTCAACAATTAGTTAATGCAATATTGAAAAGTGTGAAGAAAATTAAACAAATGGTGAATTCATTAATACTGTTGTGTTGTGAATTTGTGATTGGTTAAAATACAGAAACTTTAAATTAAAGTGAAATGAAATCACTAGTCCAGAGGTTGTTGGTTAATCACCACATTACTTATGCGAAGTGGTGGTTAACCAATAACCAACAACCCGAAATACTTGGTGAAAATCTGAGATTGCCTCATTTTGATGGAAATTCACAAGTCATGTTATAATATTTACTGTCAGTAGACAATGTGAACACAGAAAACACAAAAAAAAATCAACTTCTATCAAAACACACAATGGCGGTGCACACTTTACAAAGCATATGAGTGGACATAGACGATGAACTGATGAACTTCTACATGACTTTTCAACAGTTTTTTCATCTTATAATTTTCCATATCAAAAGCAATTTGTAATTCAACGAAAGAAAGGGTTGTTTTCACACAAAGCAGAAAGTGGGTTCAAATCTATGAACTGAGGAAACATTGCATGACTATTCACTTACTAAATCATTACATGTCGTTTCCTTTTATTATGTGGCTAGCGAATTGATTGCTGTTGTCTTGTTGTTTTCTACACACAAAGCGAAAAATGGGTTCAAGTCTATGAACTGATGAAACCTCGCATGACTCTTCACTGACTAAATCATTGCATGACGTTTCCTTTTATTATTTGGCTAGTGAATTGATTGAAGAATTCAGCTATAAAATTCATTGGGGACGATATTTCCCGCTGGGCTGTTATGTGTTATATGACATATTTGCCATGTACCTACCAGGCACAAAACCCAATGCAGTATCTATAAAAAACAGTTTGTTTATTGTTTTGTTTCTTTGATGTTGGGCATCTCCAAGCCCAGTAGGTACGTACGTCCATGGAAATACTCATTTTTTACCTACTCAATTTTGCACGTGCATTTTAATAATAGCAGCGATTTTTCGTCTGACCAATTCATTTCAAATAACAATACAAATAAGATTACAAACGAAAGCAAAACTGTATCAAATTACACAAAAAAAAAATTTATTGTACGCAGACGCCACAGCCACAATAAAAATGATATATGTGTTGATCAACACGTCCAGACTTAAAAATTATTGTTGTCGTCTCAACATTGTTGATTCCTACTCATTTAAATCAGGTTACGTTCGGGTCAGTAAACGTTTATTGACTCTGTTGATTTACACGTCCGCATTAACTCAACATTGTTGATCAACACTGTTGATAAACACAAATCAACATAATGTGGACGCTGCTTAAGACTCGGCCTGCAGAAAGGCTATGAAGGAGGATGACATCATCAATACTACATCCATGTCCTGTTCTTTTAAGATGTTGGGGAACGCCAGATGATATTTTTTCGATTTGTTTGAATAACTTTCCTTTTAGTTACCTTTTTTTCAAATTTTAATAGCTGATTAATACAAATGAATTTCTCATATAAAGTATTTTTGCCTACAACCACACCATATTCTGCTGGACGCAGTTATCATTATTGAGTTTAAGTATGTTTTTTTATGTATTGATTGCTCAGGATGTGTTTAAATTACAAGCCAAACTTTACTACCTTTTTCAGAGAGTAAGTCTGTTTTAAAAGGCAGTCCCGTGCGTTTTGTCAGTTGAAAGCTAACAAAAACTCTTTTGTGTGGTTGTACTGGCAAAAGGGACAAAAGAACACGCTGACAGCTACTTTTTTTATACATTTTCATTAACTCACGTGACAAAAGACTATCCAGAGACGACCTTTTATGAAACCCCTAAAACCCATTCTGCCATCATAGCCTCTTTTATACAATCACCTTTTCCATATAGCAAAATATCATCCAGAGACAAGAATGATACTTTCTGTTTGCACCATCTGGTACCATTCGTCGTAGCAAGCATCATGTCTTTTTGTGGTATTAAACCACTGCTCCATAACTCCCCTCCCACCAGCCCTGACAACACAGTTCCTGGATGCTCTACCGCTTACCTATGTCAGTTCGCATGTCAACCTCTTCTTGCAAGCTTTTACCTACTGTTGACACGTCTACAATATAATCTCCTGCAATTTCGAATTCCCTCCTTTCAAATTTTGATTTTGTGTTCTTCTTGTGCTCCAAGCTCCAACCTTACCGTCGAATATAAGCTACCTATACCTCTTCGGTGTGCTCTTGTCAGACATTCAAATTCCAACTATATGAAAAGGATGAGAATTTGTAAAACAAGATGCATGCCGCACCTGTGTCCAATTCCAATCCAAAATAGGATTTGCATCCAGGGATTCAGGGGTTTTTTGCACAAAAACCAAAGTATAAGGTGACATCATGTGCGGTGTGTTTGAATGAAATTTATATTTGAAAATTTCTTCCGAGACCCGAGAGGAGAAGAGTTCAAGAAAGGAAAATATACTTAAGATTGTTACTCTCTGCTGTTCTTGGAGTTGGGGTGTGATGTTACAACATATAAATTTCCAAAGTTAATTGAAATGTTCACTCCTAAGAAAGCAACATAAATTTAAGAGTTAACTACAAGCTTAAGTTTAAGAAATGCCTGACTTACATTTTTATTGAAAAAAACCCTTTTTCAAAAGAAAACATATTTTTGTTTAAGTAATTGAACTTACATCAAGATTGCCTTTCCATCTTCAGTCACATTTAGCCATTTAAGGATATTTTTGGAAGAAGAAGTTCTCTACAAAATGGTGTGAGTACTTTAGTGAAAAATCCACTGTGAGATGAATATAAATTGGTTGAATGAATATCCTGCGATAACGACAATGTGTGACTTAATCTTCAGTATCAAGGCTTACAAAAATTTCAAATGTGATAAAAGTATTGGGGGCATTCTGTGAAAGGTATAAGATGCGTCTTGTGACATAAAGATGTTGGCTTGAAGGATGAAACTTCATATTATGATGGGTGATAATGGGATTGTTTTTAAAGAAATTGCAAATATTACGATGGGTGCTGCGTGTATGAAAGAACAAGAAAAAGGGACTACTTAAAGCAATAAGCAAAATAGTATGTTCTGTTCATATACTTTACATGGTGTTTTTCTCATTTGAATATTGAGTTATTTTAAGTTGTTTTATCTCTTGTACGTGGGGTAATTGTATGGGCTTAATAGAAGTATATAACCAAGTATTTGTCAATAAGAGTAGTGAAGTAGTCGACTTCATGGCGTCGCACAGTGGGGCCAAAATGGCCATTTAATGACAGTTATAATTAAAAATAGGTAAATATGCTGCTATGATGGGCGTTTGTGCTTTTATGACAAAAGTAATAGTTAGTCAAACCTGTGGTACAGTTTGACATTTCGGGAATTGTATAAATAAACCTAGAATCGCAAAAGTTGTTGTGAGATCTTATAGCACTAAAAAGTAATTTGTATACGACCCTTCAAAATTCAATTAAAATCCACCAAATAAGAATACTTTTAAGAATCAACCGGGAAAAATTATTTACATATGAAATAAAGCCTTTAAACAGGGTTTCTTGCATTTTGAGATTAGAATACATATTTAAAAAATAGGCACGACTGGATCGCCCTCACTTGCTCTCGTAGCTAACAACTTTAACGTAGCTAGAAATTGATGATGTACAAGTACATAGCTATTAGTTCCAAAATATTATGATAGCATTAAACAAATTGGGCACGACTGGATCGCACAAACTTGCTCTCGTAGCTAACAACTAGAACGTAGCTTAAAATTGACAATGTGCATATGTGGTGGTTCTATAACATTATGATATCATTACAAAAGTTTTAAAAACAACTTAAAATATAAATTAGTACTAAAAATTAGTATACATTTGTTTTTTAATAGCTAAAACAGATAGAGCTAAAAAAAAGTATGCCATCTGATTTGTTTGATAAATATGAATTTATGAAAAAAATATATCAAAAATCGTTAAAGCGGTTTTTTTAAATAACTTGTTTATATACAAGAATTCTTGAAAATTTAAAAAAATTAAATTTGGTATGCCAACTTTAAGTATTTAATTAAATACAATTTTTCACAAAACTAAAAAAACAAATCATTAACCCGTTTTCAAGATACATATTAATTTTTCAAAAAAAAAATTTCAGTATTTTTTTAAAAATCCAAAAATTAATTTTTTGAAAAATTAAAACTTCAGAGGACCTCTTACATTTACATTGGTTGAAATCGATCTAGCCGTTAACGAGAAATTTGAAAACCAAAAAATCGGTTCTATGACAATTTTTTTTCTACCAAAATATAAAATGTAGTAATTATAGTAGCTCGTAATTTTTTTTTAAAAATCGTTGGAGCCGTTTTTGAAATAGATCAATTTTTAGATATTTCAGTTTCCCCTCTAGGGAATCCCATGAGAACCTTAAGTCCAAAATTTGAAGAAAATCGCTTCAGCTGCTTAGGCTGCAGATCGAGGTACAGACAGACGGACAGACAGACAGAATTGCGAGACCCACTTTTTTCGCGTTCTCTATCATCGTAATGCTAGGGAAAATTATTATCTCGAGTTTTTTTTTGCACGAATCCAAAACTTGCCCTACGCTATACCTACTACGTACATATATCGCAAGTAAAAATGGAGCTCTTGTGTAAAATTTTCGGTTGAAATCGGAGCAGCCTTCAACAAGAAATTCGAAAACAAAAAAATCGGTTTTATGACAGGTAACGTTATTAACCGTTATTGGTGAAATTTGTTTTCGTACAAAAAATTTACAAAAAGTAAGCGCACATCTTTTTAATAAAATTCTTGGAGCCGTTTTCGAGAAAAATAATTTTTTTCTAAACGGTTTTTCAACATTTGTATGGAAAAAAAAAAAATAAATAAATCGAGTGGCACAACGGGTCAAGAAGAACCAGGGCCTAGAGACTAACAACTCGCAACCATTTCTGTGTGCGCCTTTCGACAGGAATGGAAGGGACCTAAAATTTGATGCCGAATCCGAACGGCTAGACGAGAAGCACCTATTCGTGACAAGTGATACTCTTGGAGGATTTGTCAATTCCTCGCAAGAGGCAGTAGCTCTGAAAAAAAACTTTTTTAGTTTTAAGGTCGACGAGGCTGGGAAGCGATCCCAGACCTCCAGCGTGACAGTCGAACGCACTAACCATTACGCTACGGGCTACTACATTTGTATGGAAGGTACGGTAAAACCTCCAGTTTTGAAAATATTGACCAAGTCGTTTTGAATTTTCAAAAAAAATTTTTTTTTTTTAATTTTGGTTCACAATAATGTTTATACTTTTTAGAAGTTTTACCATAAAAAAAAATGAAAAATTCAACTAAATGGTTTTCGAGAAAATCAAAATCTAAAAAAGGGTTGTATACTGGAGGTATAGTAGCAGATAATTTATGAAAATAAAAACACTATTAAAAAGTAGCATTTCCTTATTTAATTTATTTGAATTTTCTTAAACAAAATCCTCATACCCATTTTTGAGAAAAAAGCTTTTCTGTCGAAAAAAAAATATCTTGGCATATGAGTCAAAAAACACTATACACCAAGTTTGAGGAAAATCCTTCCAGGCTGTAGGCGAGGACAGACATACAGACAGACAGAATTGCGGGACCCACTTTTTTTCGCGTTCTCTAACACCGTAATGTTAGGGAAAATTATTATCTCGAGTTCAATTTTTCTTACGAATTCATAACTTACCATATAGTACCTACATGTACCGCATTTTGTGTTAGATCCAGAAACGTACCTAAATACCTAGATATGATGATATCGACACCACCATATTTATTTAAGCACAGCAATCATTCATCTAAAAATTATTTTAATATGCTCATCTGATCTTATGATCTTGTTGATAGATACAAGAGGTAAGATGAAAAATTAAATTTAAAATAATGGTACACTAGGGCGTATACGTACTTTTTTATTTTCATTGATTTCTTATACTTTTTCCTTAATTTACTGTGCCTTTTGTAAGTAATATCGAACAAATTTATGTTTTTTTTTCAATTTGTTCCAGTTTCCGTTATTGTGAACGGTAGGTATGTAGTATCTAACCTAGAAACCTACAGTTCTTAAAAAAAAAAATTGAACTCGAGTCGAGACTTCGATCAAACCTATGATCATAAAGAACAACAACAAAATTCTGTCTGTCCAAGCACTTCAAGTCGAAGCGGGTGGATGAAAATATGCCTTTAAAAACATAATGGTTCCTGTCATACAATTTTTTTTAGCCATGAATGAAAATCTAATTTTCTTCAAAAACGGATTTCGATACAACTAAATCCAGCTAATTAATTTAGAGAAACCTACTTTCTGTCTTTTTTTCAAATAGAACTTTTGTTAATAATAACCTACTAAATATAACCTACCTACTATGTTTTCACCGTGTACTAAACCGAGACTTAGGGGCCAGTTATAGCTATCATTGACAACCATCATTGAAAAAGTTAGCTGTTTATTTTGAGACCCTTGGAAGATTTAATCATTAAATATTTTAATGCAGAATTATAGACTACGACTTCAAAATTATTTCTCCTCTAAAAAAAAATTATTTTGAGCCATATCTTTCCCATAACGTAACTTTTAATTTGTTCAATGACCATTGGTAAGGTAGTTCATCATCGAAAAATTAAAAGTGATTTTATGAGAAAAGTTGTGCAAAATTGAATTTTGTTTTACCTAGAAATAAATATTAAGTCAATAAGCTTTACTTTGGCATCAAAATAATTATATATTTTTACTTCAAAATCTCTCAAAATTGACAATTAATATTTCCAATGATGGTTTCCAATGATAGCTATAACAGGGCCCTTAGCCAGATTTAAACAAATCTCCTTGAAATCTCAAAGATTTACCATTTAAATTCTAATCTCCTCCAATGAATATTTCAAATAAATCTCATTCAAATCTTCTTGGAAACATAAAATTGCCAAATCAAACAAAGTTTTTTTTTTGGAGAATAATTGTGGAACCTACCCATTTAAACGGCATTTTCGTTTATTGACAGATGGAAATGTAAACGAAAAACTATCTTTCTCACTTCCACTTCATATCACTTGGTGGCTTCTCCACATAAAATTTTTGTTAGCCAGCTTCTCTTCACCTATTATTCTTAATTTAAAATAAAGTTAAATTAAATAAAATTAAATTTTTTTAGTTATTAAAAAAAAAAAAAATTACTAAGCAAACATTTGAAACTTTTTGATCTTTTTGTGCAGTGAAAACACCAAATAAATCTCATTACCTAAATCTTGGTTTAGTGGTCGGTGGTACCGTAGTATAAGAGTTGATTTTATATTTTTACTTGCGATATATAGTTACGGACAAAACAATAAGAATATTTAAAATATGTTTAAATTTTAAATGAAAACTCAAGTATATGAATATATTTAATTTTTTTGTTTGCATTTTTATATTTTAATAATAAAGTGGAACTCTTATAAATTAATAAATTGGGTGGCGCAACAGTTCGTGAAGAACCAGGGCCTAGTGACTAACAACTCGCAACCATTCCTGCGTGCGTGTGTCGACAGGAATGTAAGGTACCTACAATTTTATGCCGAATCTGAACGAATAGACGAGAAGCACTTATTCATGACAAGTGATACTCTTGGAGGATATGTCAATTCCTCGCAAGAGGCAGTAGCCCTGAAAAAAAAAACTTTTTAGTTGAAGTGGAACGCTTGGTCATACAAAGATCAAGAAATTTAGATTAACAGTATACAAATTTAGGAAAATAGACAACGAAGGTATAATAAGGTGGACAAAACAATAAGACCACCTAAAAGACACTAGGAAATTGATTTCTTTTTTGTCAAAATTCTTCAGAAACGTTGGGACCCTTTTGTGCATAAATTGTGTCTTTTATTACATTTCCCCTTTAGTAAATGTAAGCACACATCTCCCCCAATATTGTTTCATACCATTCAACAACAATATTAATTAATCAAAAAATCCTCCATTTGATTTTTTTTAAATAATTTTGAGATTAAATCCTTTTGTTCTTAAACAATTGATAAAAATAAATTGATCTTAAAAAATAAAAGTCATATACCGTTAAAATAAATAAATGTGTATAAAGCTCTGCAAAATAGTCATAATCATAGTTTTACTCAATATAACAAAACATCAAAAAGTGTGACAGGGACACTTTTTTTTTGTTACGACCCCAATGCTTTTGGAGTTTTTTGTTTAAATTCTTGTATGTTATTTATGTAGGTAGAAGTAAAAGCTAATCTTTCCTTATTTTCGCTCCGACTATAATTTGAAAAACTGTTCAATAGTGTTAAATAACTTTTATGAATATTTTCATTTCAAACGAAGTAAGGTAAATTCGTTTAAAATTAAGCAGCAAATGATATTAATTTGTATATTTCTTCTTGTATTCCTGTAGGTATTATAACATTTACTCTTACCTCTTAAATGTAATAATATACAACTACCTTTTGCTACCATGTGCGTGTTCTGCTACACATAAAAGAGTACGGTACAGACAATCAAAATTCAGATTTTATTGGCCCGACCGGCGATGTGGGTCAAGGGGATACCTTTGGTTTTGTACGACCGTTTTGTGCGTTGTAGTAGTCGAATATACCTTTTCTAGTCCATAACGGCCAGATGTTGTTTCCTGGCTACAACAAACCCTACAATAAATACTACTTTGTTTTGTGTATATCTTTTTGTAGTCATAGTCTCTCCAAAGGATATTATATCTTCTGTTTTTATCTGTGCGGTGCAAATTTTGGGAGGCATAGGTATAAGGTGTTTCACCCATTCTTAGGAAAGTAAACCATAAATTTCATTCTGGATGATATCCGGATGAAGCAAATTTAGAAGACTGAGAAAAGCATCAGAGGAGAATGAACATTGCTTATGCTGAAATCATCAAGAAAAAAAAAACAATTGGGTCCAGTTGCAACTCATCACATAAATTAACGTACAACAAATTGTATGTGAGGACGTGAATGTTTCAACGTTATAGCCTTAAAATAGAAAGACAGCTTGTGGCTGGACAACATCTGTGTGCTTGTGTTTTGCAGGCTGTACTGCAAGCTGTACAGTGAAATCTAATTTTTGCGAGAATTGAGTTAAGTTTTCCTTTTTTCAGCATAGAAAATGATTTTCGTTTCGCATTGAAAGTATTCAGTACCTATAGCTAATGCTCAATTGTTTAAGATCCAAGTTTTTAAAATTTTTAACATAACGAAAAGTAAAACAATGTAGAAGCTTTTTGTACCTTCCCATTTTTTAGTCTGTTAGTTTATTTCTAAGTAGGTATAGTAACACTACTGTAGTATATCCCTGTAGGACATATGTAGATCAATTATACCTTATCATTTACACCTCAAACTATAACTCAGAAGCTGTTTCGGCATTAGAGTGACTTATGTTAAAGAAATAATCTTATGGCTGTCAAATATAAATTAAATATTAAACAACAAGAAGAAGGCAAGCAATAACAATTATAAAATTGTATTTTTTTTTTTTTTAAAGTGCCATTTATTGAAATTTTCTATTTTTATGTTTCTGGCCACCTATAGTGCAAATGTGTTTCGCTCTGACAACAACAATTGAGCTCTTCAGTAAGAATTGTTGTTGCCTTTATTAGACACAGATGTTCAAAAGGGTAGTTATGGCATTCAAGAGGACACAAGCACCCACAGGTTTTTCTGAAAACCCACCTCTATCTACCAACTTGTACTCTCACCTCCTAGTAGTGAATATCGGGTGTCTAGTACCTAAGCTAGACATGGGGTTTTAATCCATGTGGAAAGCCAACGACAGAGGGGGGAGGAGTATTTTCACTAAGCCATTTCTCCTTTCCTCGAGGCGGCAGCGGACGAATTCTCCAGATGGAATCGACGGTGGCGTCTACAGTACCAGTTAGGTAAGACATGTTCGTAGCTCAGGCCTATAAGGAGCGGTTTATCCTGCTCCCTTCCCTTGGAGTTATACAAAGGGTCTGGTCCTTAAGGTCGGGGGTTGTGCGTCGGGTTAACTTCCCTACCACGCAAAAATACCTGGTTCCGAAAAAACCCTCAAATATGGATGATTTTAAAGTTGACGACCCCATAGCAAACGAAACAAGGACAATGAATTTCAGATCTGCTCGTGGAACCTCCTGTCCTTATACAGGAACACGTGCAGCCGAACAATTAGTGGAGAACCTGGACAGGTTAAAGGCGGATGTAAAAGCCTTCCAGAAAGTGCGATTGGATAGAGAGGGCATATGGAGACTGCAAACGTTTGACATCTACTACGGCAGGTGCTTCAAGGAGCAGGGTCAGTGGATTTTTCGTTGCGGTTTTGTGATAAGGGAAAGACTTAGGCAAGAAGTCTTGGGTTTCCGTAGTGTAAGCAAGCACCTGGTCACAATCCGCATCAAAGGCAAATTTAAGAACATTATGCTGATATGTGTTTACGAATGAAAAAGAGAGATGACAAAAAATCATTCTACGATCTCTTGGAGACAATGTATCATATGTGCCCGATGTACGACGTGAAGAGCTTTCTTGATGACTTCAACGCAAGATTCGGAAAGGAGGGCACCTTTGGTTCGATAGTCGGAGGACACAGCTTTCACGATGAAACTTCCGGGAACAGATACAGGCTGGCAGATTTTGCGGCGCGGGGCGCAATGTCATCATCTTAAGCACCTGTTTCCCACACCTCAATATACACAAGGGGACTTAGCGGTCGTGTGATCAACGAACCGTCAACCAAATTGACCACGTTGCGATAGACACGAGACATTCTTCCAGTATCTTGGACGTCCGAACGTTCCAAGGGGCCACCATTGACGCTACCTAGTGGTATCTAGACTACGTATGCGGATATCCATGACGCCACAACGCAGGGCAGATGCTGTGAAAAAATACGATGTCGAGAAGAGGACCAGTGGAAACACTGTCAACAAGCCATCAGAAGTTCCGCCTCTGACGTGATGGGTTTCACTAAATGCGACCACAACGAAACCCCTGGTTCGATGAAGAGTGCCGGCTGGTGCATGCAGCACGACGCACGCCTACCAGGCAATGCTGCAGACTCGAACAAGAGCTGCTGAAAGAGTGGCCCGGTAGCTCTACAGGTTGAAAAGAAAAGCAGGGATGATGCTGGTAAATATTTCAGAGGGTGAAACGTTCCACCTAAGGATACAAAGTTATAACGGAAGCGGGCCGAGATGAGAGTGGAAATATGGTAGTAGATACACAGTCATTGCTGAGGATCTTTAAAGACGGAGGGAAGTATGCCCACTGAATGGAACCTCGGCATATTGTGCCCATAAAAATGGAGATGCTCTGAAATGCACTAAATACAGAGGAATTAGTCTCATAAACGTCACTTATAAAATCTTGTCGGCATGACCACTTAAAACCTTTTGTCAACGATCTGATCGGCCCCTATCAGTGAGGTTTTAGGCCAGGCAAGTCAACCGTTGATCAAATGTTCACACTCGGACAGATTCTAGAAAAAAACCAGGAATTCCAGATCGATGAACACACCTCTTTATCGATTTTAAAGTCCGTATGATAGCGTGAAAAGGGACGATTTATACAGAGACAGGGCCGGACCAACCATAATGTTCAAATGCACAGGGCGCATTACCAGGAGCAAAAAAATTTAATCTGATTTTGCGCATTCTTCACATTCTTCAAAAAATCCCAAAATAACATCCATCACAACCGTGCTAAGTTATTTCTTGGACACTAGCTAACATCACTTTCATTGTTGCATTCAGGGTAAATTTAACTCAAGAGTCAAGATATCGTAGAATTAAAAATCCCACTAGACCCATGCAAGTTCAATCCTACCTACCTAATTTCCAAATATTTCACCCTGTTCGTATAAAAGAAAAAAATAGAAAAAATCTCAACACCAAAAAGTTCCATGCCACACCTCATAATGTGCAAGATTCATTTCATGCACACTGAGTATGTATGGGGACAACGATGCAATGCGATTTTACAAAAAAAGAACTTTCTGTTACAAAAAAAAAATTAACTTTTTTAAAAACATTTTTTTTAACTTTTTTACAAAAAAAAAAGCTTTTTTACAAAAAAAAAACTATTTTACAAAACAAAATTACCTTTTTAACAAACAAAAATTAACATTTTTACAAAAAAAAAAAAAAACTTTTTTACAAACAAAAATTTACTTTTTTACAAAAAAAAATTTTACTTTCTTACTTTTTTTTCCTTAATAAAATTAACTGAAGTTCCGATTTATTTTTTATATGCATATATGTATGTATATATTTTTAAATTAATTAATTTATTTTTTGTAAATATGTACTTTTATTACATTTGATATATACTATTATATATGTATGTAAACATATTTGTTTGTTACTAAGGATTAGGCCTACCGGGGATATCCCTTATAAGAGACGCATTGAAAGTCTACTTTCTGGGTAATGTAGAAAAGGCTTATGCATGTGTATCAGTGTATGAGGAAAATATAAAAAAGGGGCGCTTTCTACAAATCTTGCACAGGGCGCAAGTTTGGCTGGAGCCGGCCCTGTACAGAGCCATGTCATATCTCGGCATCCCTGCCAAACTCGTCCGCTGCTCCATCAAAATCGGTTAGAACACCACCGAATCCTTTGAAGTTGAGAAAGAATTGAGGCAAGTCGATAATTTTTTAAAAAAATGGGAGTTTTTATACTTGTTAAGGTATATTTCCGTATATCTCGTCATTGCATTGGCTTGGTTGATCTTATAACTATTTTGCAGTTTAATGAGTTTAAAATTATTGCATTTAGAAGTATAAATATTTTTTAACGATAAAATTAAATCCAAGAAAATTTAATTTTGTTGGTTTTTAACAAAGAAAGAGAAATTTAAATATTAAAATTACTTTGGTTTTAAGTGGAGTGAATGAATATAATTAAAATTCACTTGTACTTTTTTTTTGAATTTAATTTTTTTCCAATTCTGTTAAAACAATTAAAAATAGCTATTTTAACACACAGTACACATATCTAAGGTATTATCAGGCGCAGCTTGTACAATTTCAAGATGGCTGCCCCTTGTGTAAGTACCCAGAAAACAAAAACAATTTATGACTGCCCCTTGTGTAAGTAAACAAAAACAAATTTGTAGTGATTGTTTGAAATTAAATTTTTTTACTATTGATTTTGACAACATGCTCAGAACTGAACAAAAATGAAAACGCTTGTGATATTACCTGTAATATATGTATCTTTATGTTAACATGGTATTACTAATTTCTCCATAACGACATAATAATGTTATCAAGACCACTATACGTCAATATATAGCTGCGTTCTAACTGTTAGCTACGAGAGCATAATTTCGTTCAATCCAGTCGTGCATCTTTCTACAAAAAGAAAACGAAAAACTTCGCACAATTAACGTCGTCGTCGCCAATAAAAGTTCAACCAATACCACCTATACCTACATTTACTTATACACGATAGACGATACGAGATGCGATACGAATCTAATATCCTCGTTATTTTATCCCTTGATATTTTATTATAGGCAAAAATGCTATAACGGTGACGGTATATACACATAAAATAATATGCATAAAATGGATTTACCTATTTATGATTTAATATCATCGACTTGAGTGCCTGAGTCTTCAATTTATTACACACGGATGAATGGATAATCCTATTTGAGCGGAACACAAAAGGTTATTACAATCTTTTCTCCCAAATAATACCCTGAGGTAAAACAATATTCGATAATAATAATTTCGTTCAGGGTGTGGTTTCTGGGGAAGAAGCTGATGGCAAAGGAATTTCGATTACGATATTTACTCGATGAAATCTTTAACCTGTTGTGGATTTTTGGTAGGGATGAATTTATTCCAAGTTTTGACGAACAAAAAAGTCGATGTCGCTAAATAAATTGCCTTTGACTATGCGCCCCGCCTGAGTCTTTTATCTATATCAACAAAAAATCATACACCTTAATAAAAATACAACAAAAATCATCCGTAAATCTTATTAGATCCCTGTTATAGTATATCTACCTTTTGGTCAAACAAACTGAAGGACACATACATTACATACCCTTGTTGAAACATAAAATATCCTTCATTTTGTCCAGCAGTCACTTTGGAATGCTATATGCATGATAAATATATTATAAATCATCACATCACCACAATCAACAAGAATAAGAAAGAAAAAAAACTCCGTAAATATGAATTTATATTCTTTCTTTGGTTGGAGGTGGAGGGAGAGGTTGATGTTCTTTTGTCAAATTTTGCCCAGTTAAGCTATCAAACCACCCATACCTTCCTCAAATTCCTTTTAACTCTCACAAAAGTTCTCATTATATTTTGTTGTGTAGACGAGAATATCCGTTTTGTGGCGTAAGGAAGGTTTCCACAACTTCTTCCTCTTCTATACTCGCAACTCTGACACATAGAAGCCAACATTGGCGTTGGTTGTCTTGTCCAACGTGTCTTTCCAGGGGATTTTTGTTCAACTTGTGTTTTGACAACCTAAAAGGATTTTCTTATTTATTTATACGAAAAGATGTTAAATTTTGATTTATGTCTGCTACGTGAAGAACTTTTTAACTGAACTGTGTTGTCCTTTTTTTTTGTGCAGCAAGCAACAAGAATGGCAAAAGTCAAGGCAGGATAACATGGGATTTTGTTAGCACATCCCTCTGATTTTTGATATCTGCGTATATTTTTTGTATGATGGTCGAATTATCATGGATATTGAGAAGATTATATGGTTAGGAGGTACAATTTGCATATTATCGGACATATATATACAACAACTGATGGTGAGGGCATGTTAATATAAATTTTCAAAGTAACAACTTGTGTGGAAGAAACAAGAAGATAAATGGAAGAGACTTTACCTGGTAAGCTTTGATGTAGAATTAAATTGGTAATTTTTAGATTTATTACTAAGATTCTTAGATTATTTACTAAAACTATAAACTAAAAAGTACAGTGTTCCATTTTAACTTAGTTAAAGAGGGATGACCTTTACATATTACAAGTGCATTTGAATTTGTGTCTCTATATTGGAATAAGTTATTATATTGCTGCGCCATCGCCATTCATCGTACTGCCCCCAATTTTGTATGTTATATGGAAAATGCGTTTGCATGAAAAATTTAATCAAGTGAAAACATTTATACAAATTTAAAAGATTACCAACCTCCTTCCTTATAAAGTTTATAGTTTGTAGTAGCCCGTAGCGTAATGGTGAGTGCGTTAGACTGTCACGCTGGAGGTCTGGGATCGCTTCCCAGCCTCGTCCACCTAAAAACTAAACAGTTTTTTTTCAGAGCTACTGCCTCTTGCGAGGAATTGACAAATCCTCCATATAAAAAAAATGTTTACTTACCCGAAGAACTTTTGAAAAGTTTATTCATTTTTAGTAAAGAAGAGCGCTGACTTAACACAATCAATTTGTAATTGATGAATTGCTTAACCATCTCAAAATATAAATATTTTACAAAAAGTGTTTATTGTTATATGATGTTCAAAGGGTAGTTATGTGCATTCAAGAGGACACAAGCGTCCACAGATTTGCTCAAAACACCTCTGTCTACCAACTCCTACTCTCACGTTAATGTCTAGTACCACAGCTGGAGATGAGGTTTTAATCCATGTGGAAAGCTGTTGGGGACAGCCAACGAGATGGGGGGAGGTGTTCCCACTAAGGCACTTCCCTTTTATCCAGGCGGTCACGTAAAGCTTATTTAGTTGCGAACAACAAGCCTCAGATACGGATACGGATACGGATTTACTGATTTACTGATTTACCAAGCTAACGAAATAAGGAAAATGAACTTCGGATCTGGACGTGGAATAAATTGTACCTATATAATAGGCAACGTGCAGCCGAACAACTAGTGGAGGCCCTAGAATGATGCAAAGCAGACATCACCGCTATTCAAGAAGAGCTATGGGATTGACCGACCATATACGCCGGGAGATAAAAAACTGCGATATTTACTACAGCGACTGCTACCACAAACAAAAGCAGCGTTTATTTGGATGTGGATTCGTCATTGGAGGCAGACTTTATTCAAAAAGTCTTGAGTTTTAACTGTATGGACGAGCCCATGGTGACAATCCACATCAAGGCTAAATTTGCCAACATAGCTTCATATGCGTGCATGCCCTGCGTGAGAAGATAGATGACGACACAAATGATGAGTTCTACGAGCTACTGAAGAAGACGTACAAGCAGTGATGCTCTATGACAGTAAATTTGTCCTAGGTGGTTGGTGACATAGTCGGAAAGCACATGCTTGCATGACACCACCTCCGACAACAGAAACATGGCTGATCGACTTCTCTGCGGGACGAAATATTGTGGTAGCTAGTACGCAGTTTACTCACCTTAATATCAAGGGGAGCTGGAAATCTTTTGATCCATCAATCGACATTCGTCAACCAGATTGATCATATTGCGATCGACGCAAGGCACTCCTCCAGTTCCGACGAGCCAACGCTGACTCGGACCTTGTTGTACCAAACCGAAGAAATGCCGTTAGAAAGTTTGAAGTCGGACGGCTATAAACGCAAACGATTGCTAAGTCCTTCTTCGATCAAGTCTCGAACAACCTCTTTAGAGTTTCTATTTCGCCAACATCAAATTTTGCGAACCAGTGGCAACATTGCCAAGAAGCAATCAGAGATGCCGCATTTGATGGTTTGGTTTAAACTCCACCACCACAACGAAACCCATGGTTAGACGACGATTGCCGGCAATGCATGTGCTCGCGAAGCAGGAGTCATACAACACGTCGCTGCACAGAAGCACCAGAACTGCTCATGAGCTCCACGAGCAGAAGAGGAGAGAGGGACACTGGCTTGGCAGAAAAAAAGAAGGGAGCTTTAGAAGCGCGAGTTCAAGGAGATTGAGCGATGTGATAACAGGAATGGTCAAGTTTTGCCGAACCAAAGCCTGCAAAAACGAGCAAGGGGACATCGCAGTCTTGACTAAAGATTAAATATAAAAAAAGGGTACCCAAGTAATAAACGAATTTGGGGTGAAATCTACCTTAAATTCGATCTTTTTGTATATTATATTGTAATTTAAAAAATAAAAACAGTTAATTTTCCCTTCCAAATCTTTTATGAATATAAAAACAAGCATTTAGGAAAAAAATCGGAGCTAAAACGTGTTTCAGATTAATAAGCTCGACTATACCTAAAATGTTTCTATTATTTTATAAATAAATACCTAAATATATGGGTGGCGGAACGGCTCGTGAAGAACCAGGGCCTAGTGACTAACAAGAACAACTCGCAACCATTCCTGTGCGCGCGTGTCGACAGGAATCGTTGTTCGGCTCGAAATTGAAATTGAATTGAATACTCTCGGAGGATTTGTCAATTCCTTGCAAGAGACAGTAGCCCTGAAAAAAATAATTTTTAGTTTATTATTTTGTCTATTATATGTATTTTTAAGTCCTATACATGTTTTAGTCTTGTTGAAGGCAATGAAATGTTTGTGCCACTAAAGTTCAAAGAGCGTAAAAATGCATCGTTACAGTAATTGTGATTTATGTATGTTTATATATGAAGGTATGTATTTTGAATTTAGATCAAAGAGAAACATTTAACGATGAATTCAAATGTTTTTCCCTTGATACATCACATCCAGATACAGAAGTACAAAGATTTAGAAATCATAGATATTAAGGAAATCGTCAATAAAGCACGTTTGTTTTCTTTGAACTTTTTGTTAAAGAAACATTTAGATAAAAAGTGTATTCTACATTATTTATATTTTTTAGTGCAATAAAGCAGTTATCTTCATATATTATAAAACTGTCTTTTTCTGCAGATTTTCGTAAATCCGTGCAAAATTTTTAAAACGTGGATAAGCTATTATTTTTATGATAAACTTAAATATTTATAACCTAAAAGAGGTCGGATATGATTTACCACTAAATACTCATTAATAAGTTTCATATGAGGAAATTATGTACCTGAATCAAAGGACACAGTAGTGCTCGGCTAACACTACACCCTTTTTACAGGATCAAACTCAAGCGATTTTCGACCCCCCTCTAACTTAAGTACCAATAAAGTCAGAAACTTCAAGCTCGCAGCATTTGCTAAGGTCACCAGGTTTAGACAACTCACTAAATTTCAATACCTTAGCATCAGTAATTCAAGGGGCGTGGTACACGCCCATTTTCATAGAGTTGATATAAATTATTTGGAGCACTTCTGAGCATTGTAGAATGATGAATATTGGTAGAGTGGTAGGACTTCATGTAAAAGCAATTGCAAAATTTTTTAAATTTGAGATTTTACATTAAGAGGGCATGACACCCGCCCATTTTCTCAGAATTGATATCAGCTATGTAAAGCACTTCTGATTGTCGTAGAATGATGAAATTTGGGCGATAGGACTTGACATGCAGGCAAAAGGAAAATTAAATTTTGAGATTTCACATTCATTGGGCGTGGCAACCACCCTTTTTCACAGAATTAATATTTAATTTATTGAGAGCACTTCCGATCGGCGCAGGATTATGAAATGTTGGTAAAGCGGTTAAAGTCTAAGAGCCGACAGCAAATTTTGGGAGTGGTTTGATAACCAAAATATTAGTATGAGGGTTTGTAGGTTCATATATCGTGGTATGAAATAAAAGTCTTGCATGTTTGTTTTTCAGCCTTTGGTGGGATGGGGGCTTTAAAATATCGATTTTTATATATGCCGTGATCCCTAGTCATTTTCTTTAAGTCCAAACGACATATTGTTGGCAATACGACCTATATAACTCCAGATATAGCTTTTTAAACGAACCTCAATCGATTTTTTTTAAGACTTTGTTTTGTTGATTTCTTGTTTTATAATTCTCCAAGAAAAAGACGATTAGGTCCTCTTCAAATGCTTATATCTTGAGTTCTATTGGTTCGATTGCAAAGATTGTGACGTTTTGACTTAAAGAAAATGACAGAACATCACGGCATCTATTTTTTAATTTTATTGAAGTGGTAATACATCTGAAAAAAAAAATTAGAAAATCGATATTTTCAAACCCCCACCCCCGCCAAAGTCTGAAAAAGAAACCTGCCAGGCTTTTGTTTTCGATACCACCATATATGCACCTACAAACCCTTATACTCATATTTTGTTTATCAATCCACTCCCAAAATTTGCTGTGGGCTCTTGTTCTATTAGTTTTCAAGTGTATACAAGGAAAAAGTTTAAATTATGAAATTTTTCATGCAGGGGCTTGGCATCCACCCACTTCTTGTCAATTATTATCATTTCAAAAGTACAAACAAAAGGCATAAATTAAAAACTTACTTTACTTATGAGGCTTTCATTGGGAGTTTATTCCACCCACTTTTCCTGATTAAAAGAACTTTTGCAAAAAGTAGTGAAATCACAACAAAATCATAAATGTAAAAAAAGTAGCCAAGTTCTTTCATATACAAAAACCTTTGCGTAACAAGTCAGTTGTAAAAAGTAGTGAGATCTAAAAGTACGCCAAGTTCTAGGTTTTTTAATGTTAAATACCAAATTTTTAAGTAGAGCAATATGGAAGAACCTCAAATATTATCAGAGAAATCTATTATTTAATGATTTCTGACTTAAATAAATAAATAAATTTAGTTGGTTTACTTTGCAAGTTTTCTTTTATAAACTATTAACTCTTTTTCGAAACGAAAACATGACTAGTAAACCAACTCAATTTAAGTCAATTTCAGAAGCCTTAAAAATAAACAGGAGTAACTATTAAAATTAAGAAAATGAATAAAATGTGCCTAATAAAAGATTAAAATTAATGCTGAAAACCCAACGCATGATGGGATCTTCTACTGATGCAGAGGGTGAAATTTGTGTTTATATGTAAATCCGATAGGTAGTGGATATTATAGATAATTATTAATATTTAATTAATTAAAATAAATATGGAGTTATGTCTAAATTATCATCTTTTAATATGAGTTACATACATATTTACTTGATAAAAATATAATTTAAAATTTTGCACAGGTATCTGAAACATCCAAAATAATAATAATTATTATTGTTCAACGAAATCATATTTATGATGTTGATGCACGTGGCAATATCAATTTTCTGTCTCACTGAATTTTATAATTGAATTTATCGTTAAACCAATTAAGTAACATCATGTTAAACGCATTTTCAACCACACTCATCGTTACACCAACACGCACATGGCATTGGAGTTGGATTTAATGAGATTATATTGAATAAGATGGACTTTATATGAATTGAGTGTTTGATATGGTTTAATTGATACAGGTCAAGACTCGGGAAAATATATACTCGAATTTGGAACAAAACAATTAAATAAACACAAATAGGTTAAATTGTTTTTGTTAATGTGCTGGCCTTTGAAAAAAGATGGCTTAAGAATTTACCTTTACAGTTTTTTATTTGAGGTAAAAGCCTTTCTTTTTAAAATTTGACAGTTAAAAATATTCTTTAAATTCTTCAGTTGATTTAGAATAGGCCTCAATAGGGCTTGCCATGAAACAAGCTTTTGTAAGTCTCGTCTCGGCCTCTAAAATTGAAAATTAACAGTCTCGTCTCGGTCTCGTATAATTAAGTCTCGTCCCGGTCTCGTCTCCTAAAAATACGATTTCGGGACAACCTGTTGATTATTGGAACGAAATATTTTCGATTATAGTTTGAATGTTTGCAGCAGAAAATAAACATTTAACTGAAATTGGATTTTCGCATTTATAAGACTCTCTGTAAATGTTGTTCCAAATATACAGTCTCGTCTCGGTCTAGTCTCGGATGCTTAAAAGGCAGTCTCGTGTCGTCATGCTATACCGAGACTTTTCTAGGCTCGTGTCCAGCCATGGGCCTCAACCATGCAGGCTGATGAATAAGATTTGAAATTTAAGAATATTGCAAAGTAAGCTTGCAACATAAATTGCCAGATAAACACCTAAGTAGTCTTGAACTGCAAATGAATTGTCAAACTTGTCGAAATGTGTTTATAGCCTAACATCCTTCGACAAGTCTACCAGCATAAAAAAACAGTTAACTAATTCAGCAGCTCCTCGCTCCTAAATAAAAAAAAAAACGAATAAAAACTACATTCTCCCCTTTTTACAATCAAAACAACCGATTTTCAGCGACAAATATTCAGCAAACAAACAAATTTGTCACAATTGGTGGAATTCGATTTAAGAGTGGCGATGATGGCGGGCGCATGGAAAAAGTATAGAGGATTTGTTACCCAAACACATAAACATGCACGTTTAACCAAAAAAAGAAAATCCTTTCACGATCTCACAAGGGTTGAAATTGAAAAATATTTTAAAATCGAAAGGATTATCCGAAGAAAATTGTGCATAGATTCTACTTTTATTGGCCATTAAGGTCGACTAAGACGACGACGAGGTGTTTATTGAAATCCATTGCATGGATGTTTTTCTTGCTTTATATCGTACCTTCCTATATGTCGTCGCATACTATACACACGTTAGAAGTTAAGTTAACGTCGTTGTTGGTATCGTCTAGCAATAAGATAGTCACAGGAGCAGGAGAGCGCACTATGGAGTAGGATATACTGTTTTCTGTTTTGTTAAACCAATAAAATGGGGAGATATCGGTGTTTGTTGTATTGAATCTGGGAATTTGAATATAAAGAATGTGAGAAGTTATTTTCAATTTGGATTTAAATAATTGGAGCTGGGGATTTGTTGATGTTTGTGAAATATTAGTAAAAGAGGGTTTTGAATTCAAACAGCGAAAAGGGCATAAAAGTGATAAATGAAGTTAAGGTGGATACCATCCACAGTCAAATAGAAAAAAAAAAACAACATGGTAATTTGCCAATAAAAATACTAATTTAAAGCAATTTCAAATCAAAGTGTTACAAAATACATCGTCGATAAAGACATTTGGTTTTTGATTGTAAATTAAATTCGTTCTTATTGCTGGTGGAAAAATCTCGCGCATGTTAAGGCTTAGAAATTTTTGACTATATTTTTTTGTTGTTGTAATTTAAGTAAGTCTACCACTACAATAAGTTCTTTGTTATTCTGATTATTTTAGATTTAAATAAGTAAAAATCTCCAAACTACCAAGCTACGAGTTAACGAAAAAACAAGCACCAAACAATAAAATACAAGCTCTCATAAACTTATACCTTTAGCACGAAACTACATTGAAAAGTAAACCTAAGATGTTGCTGCATTTTGCGGCGAAGTAACTGTCCAATTTAACAAATCAGAAGCACAGCAAAGAGATGCTGGTGGTTGGAAAAAGGTGCTGAGGCGAACGAAATTTAATTATAAAAGTCTTATGTCTATTTGTGTACATATGTATTTTTTAAAGATAGTTTTACTTTACATTTTTTAAAAATACTTTCGTGTTTTTCTGTGTGTTAATTCAAGGATTTATCATTTATTTTTGAATTCTTTTTTACAACTTTATCCACACTTACCGAAAACATCAATATTTATAGATTCGATATACCACCAAATTGTTATTTATAGTTAAGGCCGGCGTACAAATTTCACTCATATTCGCATACTGACTTGCTATGTATACTACGATATTCACCCCCTCCCATCGAAATATCATGATTCCAAGTACCTCTTTTGGTTTACACTTATACAGAAATATCGGAAGAATACATATATCCATATATTTTTGTAAATCTTAAATCTTTGTTAGAATCTTAAATTTTTGTTATAGAATCTTAAATCTCTCGCATGTCATCATGCGTCGTCGCATTTTGTATGTTTCCTTTCAGAATCGGAAACCTCGAATGTAATTTGAATCGCCGACGGAATATGCGTTGCCATAGGCGCCCGGAGGGGGGAAGGCAAGGGGGGGGGGCACTTGCCCCCCTGGCTCTGGCCGAACAATCATAATAGTTCTATTTTTATTATTAACTAGGAAATTTCCACAAAAACGACTGTTTAAATGTACTTTTTTTTGTCAGAGTTCATGGTTTGCCCCCCTCCCCCCCCTGACTCTGAGCCAAGCCGTGTATAGCCGCTTTCATTTGACTCTTTGGTTTGTTCGGAAATGTGATTATTTTCTTGGCAGCTTTGTTTCCAGTTCCATGGTTTGCCTTGGGATTTTATCATTATCAGGGGTGGCAATTGTGTTGATTGTCGATTTGAAGATGGCTGTGACGATTAATTTAGTGATTTACCACGTTTACGCAAGTATTTTTAATGGGGTGTTCATGTAAACATCTTGCGTAAAGTGACAAGTTTCTGCAAATCGCAAAATTATCTCGTTGCATGAATACCCTTAATGTTATTTTCATTTCTGTTACACTTTTTGCCACACCTGTTGCTAATATTTTACAGGGCATTGACCACAATCTGTCAACAGTAAAAGATCAGGTCGATGTTTTGAATAAATTGTTTCAAAAAAATCGAGAGGATGCTGACAATTACTTTAAATCTCTATGGGATGTAATGGAAAAATGCTTGAGTGAATCAGGCATAGTTTTAAGCAATCCGAGAATAATTCAAAAACAAATCCATCGGATAAATGTTTCCGCATCTTCCCCCAAAGTTATTTTAGAAAATCTATTTACATTGCGTACATTGATTCCCTGATATTGTCGCTTACAGAACGCTTTTCAGAAGAAAATGTAGCTGCATTTTCACTATTTCAGCTATCACCAAAAAATAAGCAAATAATGGACTCTCCAGAACTCGATATAATTATACAGAAAATAATGGAGGAATATGGCTGCTTTCTGGATAATGTCCTGGCGGAGTCCAAGATGTTGTACAGTTTTAACAAAATGCAGACTAATGGAAATGATTGTTCAAACATTTCTGATTTATTGAACAGGGTAGAGGAGTTTTATGCATCGATTTTTTCAGCTCTTTGTATAGGGCTCTCAATTCCAGCAACTACTTGCACCGCTGAGCAATCTTTCAGCACATTACGTAAAGTAAAAACTTGGCTTAGATCCACAATGACCGACAAACGACTTGATTCGTTGTGCATGATGTAAAGGGTGGTTAGATTTTAGGGGCCGATGTTGAATGTGAACCACACCTAAACGTCAAGTTTTTTTCTGCATTTCATTTGACATTTCTCAATTTCATACTATCTCAATTTGAACCATGGAAAGATTCACAATCGAGCAACGCGTTAAAGTTGTTCAGGCTTATTAGGAAAATGGGCAACAATGGATGATCAATTTTCGAAGATAATCATCTTCAGTGATGAGGCACATTTTCACCTCAGTGGATTCGTCAATAAGCAGAATTGCCGCATTTGGGCGAATGATAATCCAAGAGTGATTGTCGAAAACCCAATGCACCCACAAAGAGCGACTGTTTGGTGCGGTTTATGGGCTGACGGCAACATCGGGCCGAATTTTTTTCCAAAATGAGGCCGGTCAGGTAGTTGCTGTGAATAGTGTTCCCTATTGTGAGATGATAACGAACTTTTTATGGCCCGAATTGGAAGATATGGATGTGAACGATATGTGGTTTCAACAGGACGGTGCCACTTGCCACACGAAACAATGGCTCTTTTCTGCGACAGATTCAGTGGCCGTGTTATCTCACGTGGTGGCGATGTCAATTGGCCGCCAAGATCATGTGATTTGACACCGTTGGACTTCTTTCTTTGGGGTTATTTGAAAGAAAAGGTGTACGTCTGTACGTCGATAAGCCAGCAACAATTCAAGAGCTAAAGGATGAGATAATTCGGCACATTAACGGCATAGAACCTCAATTATGCCTCAGCGTCATCCAAAATTTGGACCATCGGATGGAGGTGTGCCGCTGAAGTCGCGGCGGCCATTTGGCCGATATTTTGTTCTATACATAATTAAACTATACCAACATTATAATAATATAAAGAAATGACAATAATTTCCTTAATAATTTGTGTTTTATTCAAAATCGACATCGGTCCTTAAACTTTAGCCACCATTTACATTCATCGAAATATTGTCAAAGAACAAACAATCTTTTACAAAGAAATAAATGACCGTTTTGTAAAAGAGCCCAGGCGGTTGCAGATGCTATTCACTAACTACCTACCTAACAAATGTTGAAGAGAAATCATATATTTGCTTCCTTTAATAAACATTTAACACGAAAAAAATATCACATTTTCTAGTCATAAAATAAAATCACTTATAACTGACCTATGCCTAGACAAAATAAATAAACTTTTAATAAAAAAAAACATCTTATTCAAAAATTGCATATTAATTTTTTATCCCCCCCCCCCTGGAAAAAATCCTGCGGGCGCCTATGTGCGTTGCGGAGAATGTTCCGCTCCGGCGAATACCTCGCTAGGGCAGATTATAACTAAGTGAACAACTGGTATTTTTTCAAAAAAAATTCAATACACAGTTTTTTTTTTTTGTAAAAAAACTGGATACAAAAATTATTAAAAACTCTTAACAAATGTTTTTCAACTCAAATATTTTCAGACAAAACAATAATGATATCAAATTGTTACCAAAAATATATATCAACACTATATATGTATGTGTTGTGTAGTTTTGAAATCTTTAAAGCCACCCTTTAAAAATATTAAAATCAAAATGTTGGAAAAAAAAAAATTTCAAAAGTGTTTTAATTCGAAAAGTTCTTACACTTAATTTGTCTTTTTATATTCTTTGCTTGCACCCATATAATTTTTTTAAAGTTTATGTTTTTTTTTGTATTTGTAAATAACCAGTTTTGAAATAATTGGCTTAAATAATTAATACCTTCATACCGAGAAAAGCTTAAATCTGCAAATATGTAGGTACATTTATATGTATGTTTTCCAAGCACACCAATGGGAAGTTACTAGTGTGGGTCGCACCCAGCCTCTTTTTCTGCTTTATTTTTGCGGCACTTCAAGTTCTGACAAGGTACCTTTAATATGTGTGTGTAAGCACAGTATACAGGTGGCTTGAAAATGAGAAATGTTTTATATTAGGAATGGATTTATTAGTGTGTTCAAAGCGCTAAATAAAAATATGAAATAATACAATTTTTCCGTTCACTCGGGCGTGTACGTACTTTTTTATTTCATAAAATTTAATTTTTTTTTCTTTCGAAATATGTTAATACACCTTTAGTATAAACATTATTTCCCTAAATCTTTTTATTTTGTTATCATTAAAATATATTTTTTGATAAATTCCCTCCCCTTGTTGTTGACCATAAGAAATCATTATCTTTGGTAATTATATTGCAACCATTCCATTTTGTTGCCAGAAAAAGACGAGTCCTAGAGCCATCTGGTATTCAGTGTTTGATTTGAAACTAATAATTGGTAAAGTTTTCAGAAACAAATTCTAAAAAAATAACCATTTTGTTTTTTAAATTTTAAAATAAGAAACAAAATATTCCCAAAACCGTACACTGAAAGAACTTGATCTAAAAACTGGATAAAAGAATGGATTTCTAGATTTTAAAAAAGATAAAAATATTGTTAGTGTTTTTTATAAATATTTTTTTGTTATTTAAAGTTATTTTTTTTTTTGAGAAATTTGACACTCATTCCAAATCGGCGAAAATACAACTACCCCCCCCCACCCCAATTCATTTTCTTTTTTATCAACCCAACAAACACGCTCTCGCTTTTGTGTTTTTTTCGCATGTTATGTGACTCACATTGTTAAATAAAGTATTTAGGTATCTACATTTTGCAAAGACTCGACTATACTTTTTTGACAGTTCCATATTTAATGTGTCTTCAACTTCAACCCCACCTCACCTATACATACCTAAAAATCACTGCACCTTTTTATCTAATATCCTTTTTTCTTTAACGTCTTTTTTTATAGATAAAATTCAATAGACCAAATAATTTATATCTATCTCCTTTCCAATGCCAATTTAAGCCCTAAACCGTATTTCCAACAAATCCAAAAACTCACCAAACAATTGAAAGAAAATTGTGCTGACCATGTTTTTATCTGTTTCAGCCATGAATGATTTCACAAAAGGGTTTTCCGCACCTATACACACACTTGTGCTATATAAAATGTATAATATACAAAAGCACACGGCAAAAGTGTCAAGGCATTGTGCCCACTCATAAATTACCTATACTGTACCAAACCAAACGGTAAACGGATGGACAATATATACGAGTACAACTAAACTATAGCACCATGGTTAAAGTAAATGACAACAATTTCAGAGATGAACGCACCTGCTACCTTCTGCCAACGACGACGACGACTATTCGAGATTGGACGGCAAAAAGGTAGGGAATTTGTGTGAACCTTTGTCATGGGGACTTTTCGCTAACCAAGCAGAAAATCTGCATTGACACTTTAACCCAGCTTCAGAGCTGCTTCGCATAGGTATACTATGCTTGTTGTAATACCTATCATACTCGATGTGAGGTGGAGGAGATATTTTAATAGTTTGAGGAACTCAGATTTAGAAATAAAATTTGATTCGATTTGCTTTGGAAGGACAATGACAACAAAGAACAATATCATACCTTTATGAAAAGGAATCAATAAAATCCATTGATTTAGATGCTGTTTGACCAATTGGTAACAAAAATTGAATATCTGACATTAAGATGGACAAGTGGCGGTTGGATTTGGATGGAATTTTGAAAAAAAAAAATATTATTTATGTAGGTAGTGGTGCTTTTTATGGAAGTGTGAAAGAAACACTTTCGTATACTTTCTTTTTGTTTTGTCTACTTCACTGACTTTTTTCAAAAGCGCCGTTCTTATCTGAACCTTTAAGAATTAGTTTAGGGAAAAATTGGACGCACATTTTTAGCATTAATTATATACATTAATACAATATTTCCAAATTCTTAACACCAACTGCTTCGTAGGAACTATACTAATGCTAAGAAGTTCAGATTTGGTGCGTCGTCTGTGCCTAATAAGCTTTGGAGTTTCTGCGAGTTTGTGACTTTATTGGTACTAATATTAGAGAGGGTAGAAAATCGCTTTGATCCTGTAAAAAATGTGTATAGTCCCAGAACTTGGCCGGGTACTACGACGCCCTTATTGATGGCTAGTTTTCATGGTGGGAAGGTTGAGATAGTTTTTCTTCTTAATAGAAACTTTTAATGTAAGCCACGGCAATACTTAGAAATTTTATCCAGAAAACGGTAAAATCTATCAAACCCAAAGAAAACTCATGGTTTGATTCGAGCTGTAAAGAAGATATTAGGGTTAGAGAAGTAAGTTTCCGTTGTTATAAAGCCGACCCTTCTCAGAAAAAGAGGATTAAGTTCAAACAAGCTATAAAGACCTAAGAGTATTCTTTTATAATACAAGTTCTATATACTACTGAAATACATCAGCCAAGTTGAAGACTTAGCATTATTTAATTGGACTTGTTGAATTATGGATTCAATATAGCTTTTAACGGCCTTTATTCCATACAAAAATTGGCGTTTCGTACCGGCGTTCTCACTTGGACTCTTCAGTTGATAGTGAGGGCCTTGTCCGGACTTTTAGTAAGATCAGTCCAGCTTACATTTCTAATGTTCATATTCGACGAACCAAATTTTTGCATGATCAAAAATTAAAAAAATAATTAAAATTAGTTACTACAATGTTCCACAGGTAGTAAACATTTTCGGTAGTTTACAAAAAATATACGAAATGCTATTTCGTCATCGGTTCCAACGCTCGTCTTCAATGACATCCCTTTTGTGAGACAAAGCTAATTTGCTTGCAGCACAATTTGCTGTTAATTCGACGCTGCCAGAAAGTGATTTGATTCCTCCTGTAGTTTAGAGCCCAAACGATTTTATGTGGTCAAATCTTTCTTTATTACTCGTACACTTGCCAGAGTCCTGAAAGATCTTGATATACAGAAATCCGCTGGCCCGGATAGTATCCCTCCCATTGTTCTGAAGAGTTGTTCTTCAACGCTAGCAAAACCGCTGCGTAAGCTTTTCCATCCGTCCTATTCTACTGGTCTCTTTCCGAAAACAGCATTTGCACAGCCAGTCACTAAAAAAGGTGTATCTTCTTTACCTCAAACTATCGTCCAATTTCACTTACGTCCCTTCTTTCTAAGGTCATGGAAACGCTTATTAATTTCCAGCTCAAGAAATATCTCGAAGAACGAAAGCTTCTTTGTGACCGGCAGTACGTCTTTCGTAGCAATAGGTCCACTGGTGATCAGATGGTATGTCTCACCGAACAGTGGCACAAATCTTTACATCGTTTTGGAGAAAGTAAGATTATTGCGCTTGATATTTCTAAAGCATTTGATAGAGTTTGGCATCAAGCTCTCTTATCGAAAATGCGTGCATTTGGTATCGATGAATCTCTTCTTCGTTGGATTAGAAATTACCTTTCGGACCGTTCAATACAAGTTGTATTGTATGGTTTCAAGTCTGAAATTCACAAAATAAATGCTGGTGTGCCCTAGGGCTCCGTTCTGTCTCCGAATCTCTTCCTTATATTCATAAACGATATTTTATCTGAAACTTCAAATCCATTAAATTGTTTTGCTGACGAAAGTACCCTCAGCTTTTCATATTCGTTCTTAGATTCACATCCATGTCCTTCGGATGTGGAACTTGAACGGCAGCGTATGATAAGCTCAATAAATTCCGATCTAAACAGCATTGTCCAATGGGGAAACAAAAACCGCGTAGAATTTAATGATTCAACCACTCAATGCTGTCTCCTGTCGCTAAAGCGAAACCAACCCCCAATGCCGCTATCCATGGACGGCATTCACATGGAGGCAACCGAACAGCTCTCAGTTCTCGGTATGTGTGTGACAGACCACCTTTTGGGGGAGCGACCGCATATTATTTGACGTCGCCAAAAATGCTGCGTTGTGTTTAGGTTTTCTACGTAGATGCAAGAAATTCACCTGTCATTCACTGTTTTACCGCTATTTTTATAAACAGTGTTCAAGTGAAATTGTCATTTGCATTTCCCCCTCAAACAATTCAACCGGAATACTCGCCCTTTTAGGAATGCTCATTAGTTTACCCTTGAGACCAAATTCGGACGTACCGTTAAGTATAGAGATTCTTTCTTTAGTCGCACAACAAGATTGCGGAATGCTTTGCCTGGCCCTATTTCCCCCCCCCTTTTTTTGATATTCAGAACTTCTAAACCAATGTGCATCGGTATCTCCTTTTAAGTCCTTGCCTATTTCCTTAACGCTCGCACTGTAATTGTTCATAAAAAAAACCTCTTTAGAAAGCGCTCTATTAAAACAAAAAAAAAAAAGAAAACAAAACAAAATAAGCAAGTTTTTGCGATCAAAACTAAACAAAGAGATTTTCTTACCTGATTTTTTTTTCTCCAAGTTGTACGCTTACAGGAGAGAGATAGACGAAATGCAGGAAAGCTGATTTTGTTCATATCTTAAAGACATTTTAATCCAGGTTTCCCGATAAAATATATAAAATGAATAAAAATAAATAAAATTACAGAACCTACAAAAAATGCAGGCATTAATAATAGAGGCGCAAAATTTTAAACAGCCCATTATTAAGGGTTTAGTATGATACTACTTAACATTTTTCTAATTTTTTAACAGTGTGCTAAAATTTCTAAATTTTAAACACTTTTTAACTAGTATCAAAGTGTCGTATTAGTACGATACTAAAAAGATAAAATAGCCATTTGGTGATTTTAAATTTTGAAAAATCTTAGTAGTAGGGAGCCCAACTAACATTTCAGCTTCGGTTAGGCTTAATAGAATAGGCTTTAGAAGGTCCATAAGACATTTGTAAAGTTTACTTAAGCATAAAAAGGAGAATGTTATACAAGCTAATATAGCTTGTATACGTGATTTCGGAAAATCTTCTTATAAACTTTTTCGCAGATCTTTTAAAAGTATAAAAGCCTAAAGAAGCCGATACGAAGTTTTAACGAGCGATATTGGAAATTTGAATGACACCTTAACTTGACAGATAGCTTAGATAGTTAAATACAAGTCTTATAGGTTGTGAACAAAAATAAATAAAAAGAAGAAAAGAAAGATACATTTTTATTTTTTAATGTGATTTTTACTGCATTTTATCTGAAATCACCCGGGGTTTAGACAAGCGAGTAGAACTAGTAGCATTTGTATCATAGTGTTAGTGTTATGGATGTATGTGTGACAAGTAGCTATCTGCGCGTTCTGTCAACTAGTATGATTTTTTAAAAATATTTCATAAAGAAAAATATACAAATTATGGAAACTATGGAAACAAAACAAATAAATGAAAAAAATACACTACACTAGTAGGATAACTGGCAGGCTACTCGCAGTCAAAAATTTTATACTATTGGGGCTACTAGTTGACTCTCTCGTGTTCTGATACACTAACACACATAAACGCTATACTAGTTCTACTCGCTTGTCTAAGCCCCGGGTCAAGTATCAAATTCAATTATTTATTAATTATAGTATTGGAAACAATTATAAAACATAAATTATATTTTTACCTCACTAGGGATCGAGAACACGGGAACACGTGACAGTCCATCACTCTAACCACTCAGCCATCTTAGATATAATTTGGAAAATGCAAAAACTTAATCAGCCTTTTCCTTTTTTAAAACTTTAAATTTTCCTTAAATAAATTCGAGCTTCTATAAAAATTTTCAAACATGAACAAGATTTCTTTAACTCTCTTATACATGTTTCGTGAGGAAACAAATGTACCTACACCATTTGTTTAGCATTCCCCTTGCTCCATTTTCATTTCAATAGTCTTAAATTAATATCAATAGTCTTAAAATAAACTAAGTAATAATAAAAAAAAGTAATAATAAAAAAACACGGCCACTTAAGTACGATTAACAGAAACAAGGTATGCTCATTAGGGGTGTGACGTTACAATAATCTGCTAATGTTCGGAGAAAAGAAAAATAATTAACTTTATTTGATTGTTATTATAATTTTTTCTATTTTTAAACTGCTCATTAAGAATTTGAAAACAATTTAAATTGTGGTCTTCATTTTAAATAGAACAAAAACATAAAAGCTGACCGTGACGTCACATAAATACCCAGATATACGAAAATGCCGAATGTTATGTTTATCTGATGAGCATAAACCTCGTTTCTGTTTATCGTGCATTGAAGCTTATGTCTTAAGCCAACGAAAAGTAGCTTTCCGAATGCTCAAAAAGACAAATCAAGTAAAATGAATTATCTTTCTCTCCACGCGTTCAATTTATTCAATATACATATATAATTATAAATGTAAATAGAGTTTTTTTAAAAAGCTTCTTTAAAATGACTTATACCAATTCGAGCTTCTTTATTATAGATTGACATATTGGCCGCGTTCGGGTACGTCGCCAATGAAATATAGATTTGTTCGTGTTGTTGTAATGCCTAAAGAAAAAACCAGCCGACGAACCAAACAGCTGATATCAAAAAGAAATATAAGGCTATCGCAAAAATGTTCGGATCTGTTTGGATTAAGGCTCTCCCAAACCAACGCGGAACATTCGCTATGCAGGGCGAATCATTCACAATCATAAAAAATAAATGACAAATAAATAATGCTAAACAACAAAAAAAAACTGCTGTCGGCGAATGTTCTGCGCCGCTTTCGCGTTGGTTTGGGAGAGATATTTATACTAACAGCTGATATCTCACCTATTTATTTTCTTGGTTTTCGTTTGGTTTTGGTTGCATACACGGTTTTGGTCGTTCGAAAACGTATCAGATGCTAAATTAGATACCATATGTCTGCCTACTACCCGAACGTGGCCATTCTTTTTATGATTGTTTAATAAAGACTTAACAAGCCGTATCGAAGTATTCAATAAAGCTTATTGAAAATAGTTACAGAAAACTTTTAAAGGCAGCAACTTATATAAAAATTTTATGCAGCCTTTTTAAAGTGACATCTTCAATCATCTTCTGTAATTTCAATTTTAGAAGCCTATTCGAGTGACAGCTCGCAAACTCGGTAAGTCTTCTTTTTCTTATTTCTATTCGGCTTTAAAGAAGTAGTTTTCCAGCTCGTTACATGTATAAGAAATTTAATTCCGCCAAAGGCCGTACCGAAGCCTTATATAAAGTGAAACCTGCGACACATCAAAATTTTTAAGCCAAAAGAAGCTGAATTGTTAGTTGAGAAGGCTCGGTATCGTCTCGATTGCTTAAAAGGCAGTCTCGTCTCATCTCGTCTCGTCTCGTCTCGTCTCGTCTCGTCTCGTCTCGTCTCGTCTCGTCTCGTCTCGTCTCGTCTCGTCTCGTCTCGTCTCGTCTCGTCTCGTCTCGTCTCGTCTCGTCTCGTCTCGTCTCGTCTCGTCTCGTCTCGTCTCGTCTCGTCTCGTCTCGTCTCGTCTCGTCTCGTCTCGTCTCGTCTCGTCTCGTCTCGTCTCGTCTCGTCTCGTCTCGTCTCGTCTCGTCTCGTCTCGTCTCGTCTCGTCTCGTCTCGTCTCGTCTCGTCTCGTCTCGTCTCGTCTCGTCTCGTCTCGTCTCGTCTCGTCTCGTCTCGTCTCGTCTCGTCTTGTCTTGTCTCGTCTCGTCTCGTCTCGTCTCGTCTCGTCTCGTCTCGTCTCGTCTCGTCTCGTCTCGTCTCGTCTCGTCTCGTCTCGTCTCGTCTCGTCTCGTCTCGTCTCGTCTCGTCTCGTCTCGTCTCGTCTCGTCTCGTCTCGTCTCGTCTCGTCTCGTCTCGTCTCGTATCGTCTCGTCTCGTCTCGTCTCATCTCGTTTCGTCTCGTCTCGTCTCGTCTCGTCTCGTCTCGTCTCGTCTCGTCTCGTCTCGTCTCGTCTCGTCTCGTCTCGTCTCGTCTCGTCTCGTCTCGTCTCGTCTCGTCTCGTCTCGTCTCGTCTCGTCTCGTCTCGTCTCGTCTCGTCTCGTCTCGTCTCGTCTCGTCTCGTCTCGTCTCGTCTCGTCTCGTCTCGTCTCGTCTCGTCTCGTCTCGTCTCGTCTCGTCTCGTCTCGTCTCGTCTCGTCTCGTCTCGTCTCGTCTCGTCTCGTCTCGTCTCGTCTCGTCTCGTATCGTCTCGTCTCGTCTCGTCTCGTCTCGTCTCATCTCGTTTCGTCTCGTCTCGTCTCGTCTCGTCTCGTCTCGTCACATTTTAATATCTCACTTAATATCTTTTTCCGGCTTATTTCGAACTGAAAAACTTATTTAACCTTTAATAAATAAATTGTTTCACTAACTTGAATAATTTGTTTGAAATAGGAAAATAAACACCCAAATCATTTACCCTAGAAATAAATGAATGACTTAAACAGACAACCATCATGGTTTTTATGTTCACTCTTCAAGACTTAATAATGCAATACCTACATATTATCGTTGATATAATTTAATTTGCTCCTCTTTCACCTATGCTTTTACCACTTAATGGCTTTATAGCACAAGCATATATAAAAAGGTACATTTTCTGACCCTTATTTGTTTTGTTTACTAAAAGTTCGAAACAACTTTTAACGTAGAAACGAAAAAGTGACTAAAACTTCTTCACTCGAATATCTGTCTACCTTGATAAATATCTACGTAGCACGAAGGTATATCCACACACAGCAGGAGCTCACAGTAGCTTACCGCAGCAATCCCACAGGAGGTTCAGGAAGACATCGCATTCAATTTGCAGCATAGCCACATGATACTATACCGCACGGCGCACACCATGTGTGTGGGTGTCGCTTACGTGCGAATGGAAATTGTGGTCGAATCGTCCTGAAATGTAAAGTTAACAGCGTTATTTTTTTTTTTTGTTGGATAAAGGTAGTCAGCAAGTATTGAACACATGAACAGACCCACGAGGCAATATTTTTCTTGTTTCTCAGATGGGAGCATATAGGTTTAAGGACTAAACTTTTTTATACTTTTGGGAATAAAATTAATAAAAAAATATTTAAAGAATAAAGCAGGTTCCTACTTTTTATGTAAGAAAAGTATAAAGGAAAAATTTACTTTTTATGTAAGAAAAGTATAAAGGAAAAATTTTCCTTCGTCAAAAATATGGGGTAACGAATTTCTTCTGGAAGAACTTTGATTTCAAAGTTTTACCATTTTTTTCATACAATTTGTATGAAAAAGTCAAACTTACAATGCGAGACCTCAAACAGCAAAATTAAGAGCTCAAAATCTTAGAGCCTCTTTTAAAGTCTAATAAATAATAAAATTAATTTTATCTGACTCATCCCAATGTAGGTACATACCAACCAAGAGTGATAAAAGGCATAAGGCCCAACTATAATAGAATTTAGCTCACTTATGCACGCATAAGCAACGAGCGAATACACACAATCCCTGTTCATAAACCATAATGTAATTCAGGTGCGATTCGTTAAGTTTCGTTAAAATTTCGAAAGAACGATTCCAGTCACTCGGCACTTAATTGAATTGACAGCTCAAAAAAAAAAAACCTTTTAAAAAGCAAACTGGAGAGGAACAGGTAGATACGCGAGCAAAATTGCATTATGGCTATTAGTTAGCACTTTCGCAAACATAAGCAAATTTTCGTTGGATTTTTGACATTAGCTTATGTTGGCTTAAGCTATTATAGTTAGGACTGGCCACGAGACGAGAATCTGCGAGACTTTTGTAAGTCTCGTCTCCGAAAAATACGATTTCCGGACAACCTGTTGATTTTGGATCGGAATATTTTCGATTATAGTTTGATTACGTGCAAAATAAAATAAACATTTAACTGAAATTGGATTTTTTTTTATTTAATAAATTTCGGTCCAAATATACATGCGAGTCATGCGAGACCGAGATCGAGGCCGAGACTTTACTCGTCTAGTGGCCATCAGCCCTAATTATAGTTGGACCTTTAACCTTCATTTGAATTTTTAGTAAATTTTCTCATGGAAAAGTGCTATTTTTGTCGGGAATTTAACTATTTATTTAAAACTAAGCAAATGAGGTACTTTGTGTTGCACTGTTTCGTACGTTTGCAAAACTACATATTAGGCGCCAGTTATAGCTTTCATTGAAACACAAATCAGTGAAATGGTGGAATATTTTCTGACAAGTCGGTTATAGCTATCATACAATTTTCTTTCATTGAAAATTCCATTCCCCATACAAAAAACAACTTTGAGGTTAAAGTCGATCATTGAACGAAAAACTGACAGACGAGAACAGGAAGAGAAAGGAACGCATTTCATTGGAACGAATGTGTTCCATTAATAGGAACAAATTATCAGCTGTTCATTGAAAACGATTTTCATCATTAAAAAACAAAAAATGATTTTATATGAAAGTTGTAAAGAAAACTAAACAGTTTTTTGACTAAAAAAAATATATAACTGACAACCATCATTTTGGTACCAAAACGTCATCAGTTTTATTTGTTTAAGTGCGTCAAAATTGAAAGACACAATTTTCAATGATGGTTTTCAATGAAAACTATAACAGGCGCCTTAACCACTTAAAAAACAATATTTTCCAAGACAATATACAAAAGTCTTCGTTTTATCAATTCAATCAATTTTTTTTTCAAAGCGTGTGTCGGGTTTATTTTCTCAATTTGTCTACTATGAATTTGATATTACATAGAATAATACTTTAACAAACAAACTTCATATATAAAGGCTCATGAACGTTTTTATGCGTTTCCATTACGAAATTGAATAAGCCATTTCCAGCTTGACTTTACGGAATTAATACCAATATATCCTGATATAATTTTGTTGTTGTTTAAGTCTGCATCTGCAAACACGTTAAACAATATTAGCTATTCGAATTTACCTCTCATCTATACTATAATACCAGACTTAACGTAGAGATATACCTACACGTAGCTATAAGCTGGAGATGGAGTGTTTATTCAAGAATTATTACGTTATGACTGGCAATATTTACAACTTTAATCACATCACCAACGAGATGAATGAAGCCTTATGCCAAAGTATACACCCAACAGCCTATATAATAATAATAATGTGTTCTAATGAATATTTTTATTAGATTCAAATGTTCTAACAATATGCGGACTTCAGAGATATAGATATAATTAACGGTTTTTATATCCATAAAATCATAAATGAAAAAATCATAAAAGTGTATTTTCATGGAGAGTTATTGTTTGAGGAGTTTATTTTACCTTTTGTTTGTATATATATATATATATATATATATAGGGGAGAAATTGAAATGAATAATTTTATTTTTATGTTCATAAATAGAAATATAATTTTTTTTAGTACATGATTGGAATTGTTATGATTTGTAATGTTTACAAAAATGATTTATAGAAAATAAAAATTGGGACTATTTTGGGTTAATTAATATTGAGACTCGTATAGGCTGTTGATTTAGTCAGTGAAAACAATATTTATGCGGGGTTTAAGTAAATCAGTCTATCTGTATAGTCAGCTGCTTATAATACATCCAGAACCAGACTTACCTGTATAGTATAATATGTATATGTATTAGGTTGGTCCTTATAGAGGTCATTGTCTTATTTTTAATGACGCACCCCCTAGATTGTTCTTAATAAATAAAAACAAATCCTGTAAAATTTTAGCTCATTATATTAATGTTAACCCGGCCCCCAAGAAGTCTGAAGTCTTATATGGGAAGTCCCATGTATTTTTGTAAGGCGAAATTTGAAAAATCTTAACTTTGGTAATGATTGTAGTAGCCCGTAGTGTAATGGTTAGTGCATTCGACTGTCACGCTGGAGGTCTGGGATCGCTTCCCAGCCTCGTCCCCCTAAAAACTAAAAAGTTTTTTTTCAGGGCTACTGCCTCTTGCGAGGAATTGACAAATCCTCCAAAAGTATCCCTTGTCACGAATAAGTGCTTCTCGTCTAGACGTTCGGATTCGGCATAAAATTGAAGGTCCCTTCCATTCCTGTCGAAAGGCGCACACAGGAATGGTTGCGAGTTGTAAGTCACTAGGCCCTGGTTCTTCATGAGCCGTTTTGCCACCCGTTTTTTTTTTGTAATGATTGATCAAAAAAATTGAATTTTGGAATATATGTAGTCAACCTTGTCGTATTTCTAAAAATGTATCAGAAAAAAAAATTACAACTGTTATTTCCCTACTTCTAGCCATTTAAACAAAAAAATATTTTTTTTTATTTAATTTGAATTTTAATAGATGTTTGTAAATTTTTTTTAATACAGTTTCTTAAACACGACAAAAGTTACTACATCTGTGCGAAATTTCAATTTTCTTTATCAATCATTACTAAAGTTGTGAATTTTTAAAGTTCGATGAACAAAAATACATGGTTTATCCCATATAAAACATCAGATATCTTTGGGACCGGGTTATATTTAATAAAATGAGCTTAAATTTTACAGGATTTTTATTTTTTTATTTAGTTTCTCGTAGAAAGCTGAACCAATGTTATTCAAATTCTGAATTTGCTAAGGAAAAATCCTCCAAGAGTATCACTTGTCATGAATAAGTGCTTCTCGTCTAGCCGTTCCGATTCGGATTGTACGTCCCTTCCATTCCTGTCGCACGCGCACACAAGAATGGTTGCGAGTTATTAGTCACTAGTGGGTGGCAATGGCACAGTGGATAGTGTTTGACTGCTAACCTGGACGCGTGGGTTCGAGCCCCAGTCTAGGCAGCATTCTTTTCTATATTCCCCAGTTTCAACTGGTGCCACCCGTAGAAAAAAAGAGATAATTAACATCTAATTCTCAATCCACTGTGCCAACAAAAATCTTTCCTTTCCTTCTATTCCTTCTAACTAGTGCCGTGCATTGCATAAAAAAAGAACTTAAGTCTTACAGGCATACAGGCATATAGTTAAAATTATAAAAAAAAAAAAGTAGGGCTGGCCACGAGACGAGACTCTGCGAGACTCTTGTAAGTCTCGTCTCGCTCTCATTAAAATCGAAAATTTTTAGTCTCGTGTCGATCTCGTATAATTGAATCTCGTCTCGGTCTCGCCTCTGAACAATACGATTTCCGGAGAACCTGTTGATTTTAAAACGAAATATTTTCGAAAAGAAAGGAAATATTTAACTGAAATTGGATTTTTTTAATTTATTAGACTCTCTGTGAATTTCGGTCCAAATATACAGTCTCGTTTTGGTCTCGTCTCGGTTGCTCTAAAGCTCGTCTCGTTCTGGTCATGCGAGACCGAGATCGAGACCGAGACTTATCTCGTCTCGTGGCCAGCTTTGGTCAGTAGGGGCTGGTTCTTCACGAGCTGTTGCGCCAACCAATTTATTCATTTTTGTTTCTACTAGGTATCCTCCCTAAAAGGACTTTTCTTTCTCAATAAAATTTTTTAAAAGTAATTCCAATAAGAATATCTCTTTAAATAAATGTTCCCATTGATATCTTAAGTGGTAAAAACATAGTCTCTTGTCACCAAAGCGGTGTGGATTTCAAGTTAATCATAGCATCAGTACTACATAATTGGATGTAGTTAGGTAAATCCTTAAACCCCCCCAAAAAAACCAAAATGCTTTGACATATCTAAGAAGAAGCTGAATCTAAGCTTTCCACAGTGTTCCTAAAAGATATTGCAATAGAATTTTAGAGTAGGACTAAGGAGCTTACTTAAATGGTAAACTCGATCAATAAGCTTTGCAAATATTCGATTGCAAATAATTCGTATGGATTCAATATAGCTTTTAACGGCCTTTAGTCCATACAAATTGGCGTTTCGTCCCGGCGTTCTCATGGCCTCTTCAGTTGACAGTGAGGGCCTTGTCCAGACGCAATTTTTATTAAGTTCAGTCTAGCTTACATCAATTTTATAGTAAAAATCAATTGTGAACTATATTCAACTCAATTAGAATTTCTAATCAAGAATTGTTGGAAATTTTGTCGACAAGTCCAATTAAATAATACTAAGTCTTGTACTTGGCTGATGTATTTCAGTAGTATATAGAATTTGTATTATAAAAAAACACTCATATGTAAATAATTCGTTATATCAAAAATTTAGGAACGCTCAACGAAAGATGATTTTTATTCTAATAATTACCTGCATATTTATAGGGGCAAATATTTTTTAACATTGATCTTTAGCTCATTTTCTTGAAGCTAGATATTTTTCATAGAAATCCGTATTGCAGGCTTTTTTTTTAGTCACAATAATTGTAGATTTTTTAAAATATTTTATGGCAGCACTGATTTTAACTTCCATACTAACAATTATTATCATTCGACTATAAACTTAATTAAAAATCAATATTATTTTCCCATATCTAAAGCTTGATTCTTGAAAACGTGTTGAAACGAACTTCTCATATACACTATATGAAGGTCATTGGGCTGTAGTGTAGTTGACAGCATGACAACCTTTATTCCTTTTACTTAAATAATTTATGACTGCTTCTGTTTATAAAAAAGGTTTGTTAAATAGAGCTTAAGTTAGATTTTCTTTTTAAAACTTTTATTCCTGCATATATGTATGCATAAATAAGGTATATGTATCCATATTCCATATATATACCTAATATAACCCCCCCCCCCGCGTAAATCACGTTCCTTGACGTAAAAAATCAAATAAGGAAGTTAACTTACCTTCTTCAGTAAATAATATAGGTTGTTGTATTATGAGATGCCAAGAACCATATAGAGAAGAAGTTAAAATAAATAAAACCTTCCTGTTCTTAAGGAATTTTTAAGAGTTTATGCACACAGAAGCGTTTCTTTCTTCGTCTAAGGGTTTTTTTTTTCTTTTATTTCCGCGTGAAGGCACATTTTTCTTTGTTTAAAAAATGTTAAAAGACTTGAAATTCTGAAACAGAATATTAAGAAGTTCAGTGTTTAATTTTGTTCTTTTGTGAATTTTTAATTTAGGTACTTATCAAACAAAAAACGCATTGTATGGAAAGACTTGTAAGATTTTTTTTAAGTTATTCATTTTATTTGTACTTGTTTATAGGTGTTTACTTAGGAATTAACTGAAGTAGGTAATTTTGAGTCTTTCTTAGATATACATATCTACCTTTTGGTATTTACCTCTTGAAATAAAATATTTAATTCAAACTTTTAGAAATTTAAGAAAAGTTATAAATAAACAAAACTTTTTTCGTAAACAGATATTGAGGCTATGTATGTAAAGCCTGATCCACATCTGTGTCGTGTGTTGTGTTGTGGAGTCATGTGTCGCTGTCAATCCATATATTTTATGCGCCACACTGAAACACAACACACGAGACAAATATGGTTCTACGCATATGAAATACATTGTGTTAGCGACACTCGACTCCACAACACAACACAACACACGACACAGATGTGGATCAGGCTTAAGAATAGCAACATCAAACAAAATGCAACTAAGGCACATTGCCTGATATCGCTCATTAAAAAGAACAACGTCATAACTCAAAAAACATAAATTTTGACCTAATGATACAGTTCAAACTCATTTTCTTTAAACTATTTTTTGGCAAAACGTCATTTCTAGAACTTGAAAATTTAAGGCTATAGAGCATCATTTTACGTTATATGGAAGGTGGACTAAATTAGTCCACCAAGGTAAAATGGCTCCCTCGCTAGAAATCGTAGAATTGAACAGATTTAGAAAGTTTTGTGAACACAACTCTTTAGTTTATCTGGTAGAACCGACATATACGAAATTTCAGCAACTTCAAGATATTATTTGAAATTTGACAGATCAAAATGTCTCTAGCCATCTCCAAAAGTAGAAACAATACAATTCTGAGAAAAATTTGTTTACAAAAAACTGTATGCAAAACGGTGAATTTTGGAGAAAGCAATTAATGCATGTAAGTATCAAGTACTTCTTTTTATTTTATTTAATAATTTATTTGTTTGGTCTAAAACTATTTCTGTCTGTTCGGAATTAAGACTTAAATAAAAAAAATCCGAAACGGGCAAAATGGCCTACTTAACCATCGGGTAAAATGGCATAGTGTGTCATTTTATACTAACCCCTACATTTTCATTTGTTGTATAGTGAAAATGGTTGAAAAATATGAACGATCTACAGATAGGCAGTCCTGGACAGTGTTGTTCCTCTACGTGTCGACTTTAGTTGTCTACATTTCAACGTAGACAATCGGTCGACAATGTCCAAAATGTAGATAATGTAGACAATGTGTCGACAATGTGTCGACAATGTAAACAATAACTTAAATGTCACAAATAAAATCATTCCAAAAAGTCCTGCTACAACCGATAGACAAGTGGTTGAATAATTTATAATAACAATAAGAGTATTCATGCAACGAGATAATTTTCCGCCTTGCCAGAAAAATATAACTTTTCGCAAGATGTTTACATGGACACCCCCTTAAAAATACTTGCGTAAACGTGGGAAATAATCAAATTAAACGTCACAAATGACTTATCCCAGGTATCAGGTTTATTTCTGGACTTGTCGCAACAAATTTGTAAGATAAAATTATCTGTTTTGCAGAAGATTTTCGCCATACAAATTTTGACAGTTCATTTCTAACGAGATAAAATTATATAATTTACCAGGTATATCTGCTTTTACGCCCGGTACGATATTTTTATAATAAGGTATTCATGCAACGAGATAATTTTCCACTTTGCAGAAAAATAAACTTTTCCGCAAGATGATTACATGAACACCTTTTTATAAATACTTGCGTGAACGTGGGAAATAATTAAATTAAACATCACAAATGACTTATCCCTGCGTACCAGGTTTATTTTTACACTTTCCGCATCAAATTCGTGAGATAAAATTATGTTTTTTACAGAATATTGTTCCCATCCAAATGTTGACAGTTAATTTCTACCGAGATCAAATTATCTGGTTTACCAAGTTTATCTGGGTTTTAGGCGATTGCGTTGGTTTAAAATAAAAGTTTGACACACGTGGGTGGAAATAAAACCGAGAGTTGTTTTCTTCTTCGAACTAATGCTTTTTAAAATCACTCATAGCTTTTTTTTTTATCAAAATGTTTTGTTTCTATGAAACTTTGGAAGTTATTCCATTCTTCAATTAAATGAGCTCTTCGGACTGCTGTAGGATTATGAAATACGGTAGACCGATAGGTCTTGAAGTGCATTACACAAAAGAAAAATCGAAAATTTGAGGTCTTCCGTTTATGGGTGTGGTATCCTATCCACCAACTTTCTTAGAATCATTATCAATTATGAAGCACTACCGATTTATGTAGAAAAAATTATAAAGGTAAAAAATGAACACTACAGATTTTACATTCAGGGGGAGTGGCACCTAACCTACCCCCCCCCACTTTCTCAGATTTTTGTATCAATTATATTGGTAACGTACTTTGACGTTGAATGATGACCTTTTGACTTTAGAGATGCTCGTGTTCATAGTGCATCGAATAAAAACAATGGGGCGTATTCAGTCATTTTAGGTGTGTGTCTAAGTTAAACATAGGTTTAGTTGAATTTTCAGACGTTGATTCTATTTTTAAGTTTATCATTTCAAAATATTTGAAGCTGTTTGTGGAGTTTACCAAGTTAATAATCTTATACAAATATAAAACCACAGTTTGTAATTAAAATCGGTCTCTTTCATTCAGCCAAAGTTGCCTTAAACTGTAGTTTAGTTAAACCTGGGTCTATCTGCGACATATTCGCAGTCTTTCTGGGGTATATTCATATGCCCCAATATCTTAGCAAAAATCAGATAAAAAAAAAAATAAACAACTCCAAATTATGTGAGTAATTTAGTTAATGATTTGATTACTGAACCAAAATTTTAAGGTTTACTGGCAAGTGGAATTTTATCATTTTATTACTAAATTCCTCAAACTTTGAAAGATTTTTAATAATTGACCTGTAAAGCATAGTAAAGTGATTCAGTGAACCCTACTCTAATTAAAAATATATGTATCTGAAACTGGTCAGTTTCACAGTGAGCACTTTACTAGAATAACTTGCACTTAAGTTTCGTATATTGGTACTTTTTGGTAATTTTCGAAAGTCTGAGTTAGTGACACTTAAGTGCAATTTATGCAGGTAAGTGTGCACTGCGAATTTTGGGATTTTTTGTCCTGTATTTCGCACTAAAGTGCTACTACTGTTACTGTGAAACTGGGCCTAAAGCCTTCATAAACAAAGAACTACATAGTCACTCTTACTTTTATATGTTTTTTTGTGGCAATACTGTATTTTTTAAATTTACGCAGGGACCTTTGAAGTGAAAACAGTCCAATAAATATTTAAAAGTGTCATATTTTGCGTTTTACCTTTAATTAATAGCTCTAGCAAGAAAAAAGAAAAAGTTAGATACAAATGAAGATGATTATGAAATACAGAAATGCAAACTTTAAACTGCTATTTCGGAAGTTTGAGGTTTTTTGAGTTATGGCGTTGTTCTTTTTAATGAGCGATATGTAGAGAGAGAGACCTACGAAATCTAAATCTGATTGGCTAAAAACATCCTATATTAATAATAATTACGATTAAATTAACACCTGATGATTTTGCTCCACCTTAACTGCAAATTACTAATTTTATGTTTTCTAAAAATAAAACACGATGAGATTTTAATTGTGATGCCTCATGAAAATATCATCACCAACCATCATCAATGATGAAATCTTTGCCAACTCAACTCTTCTTTGAGCAACAATGTTGCAGTTTTTCACACACGGATGAGATAATATTAGAGGACATGATTAATGCTCCAAGAAACATTAGTATTTCATTGTGTCAGTTATTGTCCACGAATGAACGAATTTATTTCTCATGATTGTCTCTTTAGATTTTAAGAGAATCTATTAAGTTGTTGATTTGGTTCGGTGTCGCGGAGTACCTTATTCAATGGAATACTATGTAATGCTTAAAGATTCTCACTTCTGATAAATTTTCAGCAACAAAAATAAACTTCGAAACGAAATAAAACTCTTTTATGTGCATGTGACTTGAAGGAAATATATTACGAAATGTGTAAGGTAATGTGAAGATCTATCTATAATCTGAATATTAACGGTTTAATGATTTTTATATTTTTATCGTTGCTGTAGAGTTTCTTGAAAAACTTGAACTTGAACCCAGAAATAACTCCGAATTCAATGTATTATAAATAAGTATTTTGCAATTGGTAGGTTCAGTATGTTAGTAGTTGTGTTATGTCCCCAAAACTGTCAAATTAAAAATAAAAAATATTATGAATTAATTATGTAAACCTCAATCTTTTGTATAACTAATTCGGCTTTAATTCCATATCAAAACTTGTAACCCCATCAAAAATTCAACGAATCAACAAAATTTCTAAAAGGGGTTTGCCAATAGGTCCGGCAGTTTTTTTCAGTTCATGGTGGACTTATTTTTTTGTATTTCAGTTTTGACCCTTTTGTTAGATCAAAGTCTGTATTGGTTTTATATTTCCTCTTTCTTAGCAGACCTCCAAACGATCTTTTTTAGGTCACATTTACTATAAGAATGAAGAATCAAAAGAGTCTATAAAAATATTAAGTAAGGATGGGTGCGTTTTTGAAGGTTAGAGAAAATGTATAACAGGGAATTATGGGGTTTTTCAATAAGAGCGCTACAAAAGTTTTTTTAAATAAAACAAAAACAGTTTTGAATATCAATGAAATTCTTAATTCCTGTGAAAGAACGTTTGATGTCATTATGTATAAAACTCGATTTTTTTTGCATGGCCACCACGGGCACGCTTGTAGAAGTCCAGACGCTGAACCCAATTTTCGATTGTTTTCAAGCATAAATCGGCCGATACTGCTGCAATTTCACGTTCGATATTCGTACGAAGTTCATCAATCGTCGCTGGCTTGTTGGCATAGACCATAGACTTGCCGTTGCCCCACAGAAAATCGTCTACCGGCGTCAAATCGCACGACCGAGGCGGCTCAGCGACTGGACCATTACGTGAGATAACACGTTCTCCAAACTTGGTTTCCAATAAATTGATTGTGACATTCGCTGTGTGGCTTGTGGCACCGCCGTCCTGTTGGAACCACATATCCTCCAAGTCCATATCATCTAATTGGGGCCACAAATATTCGGTTATCATTGAACGGTAGCGATCCCCAAGTACGGCCAAGCGACTGGACCATTTCGTGAGAAAACACGTTCTCCAAACTTGGTTTCCAATAAATTGATTGTGATATTCGCTGTGTGGCTTGTGGCGCCGCCGTCCTGTTGGAACCACATGTCCTCCAAGTCCACATCATCCAATTGGGGCCACAAATATTCGGTTATCATTGAACGGTAGCGATCCCCAAGTACGGCCCAATGACGCCGCCGGCCCATAAACCACACCAAACCGTAATTTTTTCGGGATGCACTGATGACTCATGGAGTACGTGTGGATTTCTGCCTGACCAATACCGCACATTTTGTTTATTGACGAAGCCATTCAGCCAGGAATGAGCCTCATCGCTGAAGATGATTTTTCGATGAAAATCCGAATCATTTTCAAGTTGTTGCGGCTTCAGTTCTTGCGTCAATTCAATCTTGTAAGGATGTAGGCCAAGATCTTTTCGCAAAATTCGCTGCAACGACGTCTTAGAGATGCCCAACGCTTGAGAACGACGAGTGAGAGACACAGTTGGTCTTTCTGCAACTGAAGCCTTAGCGGCAGCAATATTCTCGATACTACGGGCACTTCTTTGTCTCACTGGCACGGGAACATTTTGTACTGTGCCTGTGGATTCAAATTTTTCCACTAGACGCTCAATTGTTGATCTGCTAGGAAGATTATGACGACCATAAATTGGACGTAGCGCTCTTATCGTTGATGCCACTGACTCCGAATTTCGGTAGTAAATTTTATCTATCTTATCTTTTCATCATAAAATGGCAAACCTTACTGAAGAGATATGTCAAAAGAGCGGTAGTACGTTGTAGCGTCCCTGTTGAAAAACCCTGTATAAGAGTTTCCGTTGTTTTTTAATAATTTGTTAAGGTTCTGTTTTAAATAATTTTTTTAGAAAACTGACCCTACATTTAAGATTCCAGTACCTATTTTCTTCATGAGATTACATTAATATGAATTGGTTTTGTCGTAATGGATTATAATTTCGTGTTTATTTGTGTTTAAATTATAATAAAAGTGAAAAATATGTGCAGTAACTTTAATTTGGTACCTAATAAAAAAAATATTCAAACAAGTTGTTTCTCAGACGCCAATAACTTCAACCACAAAAACGTCAGTCCTACCAGGGTCCCCTTCACGGTGGCTATACAAACTTTTTGTACAGAACAGATCTTTGAGTTGTCTGAAAGGATGAAAAACCCCTTGAAGGAAGCAAGTAGAATCTTGACTTCAACCGAGCCGTAATGAATATTCTTAGGCGATGAACTACATTCAATAACTATCTTATTTTCTCCTAAAATAATTCTATTGCGATTCATTTAATGACGTATTGAAGATGTTAATGTTGAACCAGTGTTATGTCAATAACGAATTAAAATATAAATTTGAAATTTTTAAGATTTAAGTTGGACAAGTTCTATCTTAAAAACATGTATACATATACATGTATACATGTATACAATCATTTTCAGAAACCTAATCCTTAGCTGTAGTTATTTAAACTAATAAAAAAGATGCCAATTGATTTCTTGAAGTAATGTCAGTATATGATGGAATATAAATTTAAAAATCTTCGGAGCAGTTTTTTTTAATTTTTAAAACTTTTTTTAAGAAAAAAATTGGAACGTGAATTTAAAGTTATTATATACATACAAATACTGATTTAATTTCGAAAAATGTCAACTGAACGTTTTTCGACAAAATAAAAAGAATAGAAAAAAGTAGCCTTTTGCTGTTTAAATTATTTGATTTTTTTAGAAAATCGTTCGAAAAAAAATGCCTTTTAGTCCTTAAAAAAAAAAAACAAAAAATGAGTCTGGGGTCGCCCCACACTTGTAACTTCCTATTAGTGCAATTGAAGACCATATACATATTTACCTTAGTGGTGGGTGGTAGTGTATATATAACATAGTTATATAGTGTAATAACTTTGGGTTTTTGGATAATCAGTATATAGGTAGGTATAGATATATAGAGATTCAGGGCAAACTGTGACATTACCAATATTTTATACTTTTTTCCCTAACTCTTCTCGGTATAGAGGTATTAATAATTTAAGCCAATTATTTCAGACTATTGGCTAAAAAAATACCAAAAATCAGGGGAGTGTACTTAAAAAAAAAGAAACATGGTTTCAAAGAATATAAAAGTGTCATAATGCAAAATTTAGATTTTGAAGGAGATTTTGATGGTAAGAATTTTTCGAATTAAAACATTTTTGGAAAGTTTTTTCTTGTACCATTTTGATTTTTAGCTTTTAAAGGGTGGTTTTAAAAATCTAAAAATAACACAACATTTAGGTTGTATATATTTTTTAGTTTAAAAAAAAAAGTGTCTATTGAATTTTTTTTTAAGATTTACCAATATGGTATTGTGTAATTATGTGTAAATTAAAATTAGTCTGGAGTGAATATCTTATTCCGTTCTTGAGATATTCCAGATAAATGACATTTTAAATTGTTGTAGTAAGAAAACGGTTTATTCAATTTGTTAGAAAACCTTTTCATCACGTTATGACAATATTATCTGTAAAATAAAATTCATCCGAGGTCGATATCTTTATTCATTCTTGAGATATGGTGGACGAAAAAAGTACCCCAAACGTACGTACATACACAGACAAACATACAGACATCTTGCTAAAAACGACGAATTCTGATTCTAGAGACCTCAAAACGTGAAGATATGTCAAAATTTTCAATTCGACAAATCGCACCAATTACAATAACTTCCAATGGGGAGTTAAAAATAACTTGTGGGCATATTTCTCAAAAACACTATAGGGACCTAGTTTAAAGAAAATCCGACATGATTGCGAGGCTCGCTTTCCATGCTAGTCATTTAAAATTTAAAATTAATGATAAATCGTCAAATGCGTTTCACTTCACCTGCTGTTCATCGATTTTGAAAAGGCGTTCGACAGTGTCAATAGAGAATTTATTTGGCTTGCTTTGCACAGGAGGGGCATCCCAGATAAATTGATTGCTATTATCAAGGCTACATATGATGGATCCAGGTGTCACGTTTTGCACAAAGGTAGGCTGTGAGAGGAGTTTGAAATCCAAAGTGGAGTTAGGCAAGGCTGTATACTGTCACCAATACTGTTCCAAGTGACGTACTGCACGCAGCTTTGTCAAATGGAAATGGAGGAATTCAGTGGACTCTGCAATCTCACCTCAAACATCTGGACTACGCGGACGACGTATGCTTACTCTCTCATAGGATCATGGATCTCCATCAAATGACAACAAGGGTGGAGAGAGAAGCAGAAATCGTAGGGCTTAAGATCAACTCGGCAAAAACTAAAAGGATCAGCCTTGGAACTTCCTCATCAATCCAAGTAAATATTTCTGGACAACCGGTAGAGATGGTAGAGGATTTCCAATATCTTGGGAGTATTATCTCTACGGGTGGCGGAACTGAACTGGACGTAAACAGCCGAATCAGAAAAGCAAAGGCTGCGTTCGGAATGCTGTCCAAAATATGGAGAAACAACTCTTTTAGCTTAAAGACCAAGCTACGACTGTTCCGGTCCAATGTTGAATCCGTTCTGCTTTACGGCTGCAGCACTTGGAAAGTCACTGAAATTGTCACCAGAAAGCTGCAAACCTTCGTTAATAGATGTCTACGAAACATCTTGAGGATTTTCTGGCCCAACCGTATCTCCAATGCCGAACTTCATGCGAGAACGGGTCAGGAGCCCATAGACTCCATTATACGAAGAAGAAAGTGGCAGTGGATTGGCCATACGCTTCGAAAAGGCGATCGGTGCATTGCATCTCAAGCAATGCAGTGGAACCCGCTCACACAGGAGGGAAGACAAGTGGGCCGGCCTAGAAGTACATGGCGAAGAACGGTCGAACAGGAATCGGCACGACTGGGGAAAAGTTGGAGAGAGCTGAAATATATTTCAAGAAATCGTACACGATGGCGCGTAGGTGTAGTGGAGGCCCTATGTCCCGTAAGGGAAACATCACGGACGTAATAGGTCCGAGGACCTAAGTAAGTAAGTAAGTCAAATGCGTTTCTAAACTATTTTTTAATTTTTGTCAAAAAAATCCATACAGTTTAAGTTGGTAATCGTGATGGAAATCGCCAATCACCCAATTTTGAATGATAAGCGTTACCGTAACTTAATTCTATTTAAATACTAAGTGGGTTTTAGACCTAAAGTCCACTTAGGATTTAAATATTATTTAAATAAGTTACTAAAAAGGAATAATTTTTGTAACTAAATTCTGATAAAATCCACATCATCACAAATTAAATTCACTTAATACTTACTGTCTGGAGGATTTTCTGGCCCAACCGTATCTCCAATGCCGAACGTCATGCGAGAACGGGTCAGGAGCCCATAGACTCCATTATAAGAAGAAGAAAGTGGCAGTGGATTGGCCATACGCTTCGAAAAGGCGATCAGTGCATTGCATCTCAAGCAATGCAGTGGAACCCGCTACACAGTAGGGAAGACAAGTGGGCCGGCCTAGAAGTACATGGCGAAGAACGGTCGAGCAGGAATCAGCACGACTGGGGAAAAGTTGGAGAGAGCTGAAATATGTTTCAAGAAATCGTACACGATGGCGCGTAGGTGTAGTGGAGGCCCTATGTTCCGTAAGGGAAACATCACGGACGTAATAGGTCCTAGGACCTAAGTAAGTAAGTAAGTAATACTTACTGTCAAAATTCTTTTTGGCAAACATTTTGTTCTTAAATATTTTGAAAATACTATAGGTTAAAATTCTGTATTTGAAAATTCTGCACACTTTAATTTCTCTATATTGAGAATATATGAGTAGGTCTTAAATTCTGTTTTCCAAATTTCAGTTTTTCTTTTAATTCTGTATAACTAATCATGGACAAAAATGTTAAACAACTATGTTAAGATATGAGCATGAGCACGTAGGACAGTACAATAGAATTATGTAGTTGCAATTATATTTGTGCAATAATTTAATTTAAGCAGGAACTACAACTCCATGCAATTTTTTGTTTTTTCAAGAAATAAAGTTTGAATTCCATAATTGATATGGCGTTTTTGACATTATCAAAACGATATTATTTGTAAATGTACCTATAGTATTATAAAAATAGTATTTTGAATGTACAGCATTAGGTATTTGTATTAAATTAATTTAATGCAATTAAAAAGTACAAGTGACCTCAACTCCAGAAATAATTGTGATTCGCCCAAGGTATTTCAGTGGGCTCTTGAGGTCACTTGTACTTTTTAATTGAATTTTATTCATTCACTCCACTTAAAACAGAAGTAATTTCAATATTTTAATATTTAAATTTCTCCATCTTCTTATTAAATTAATTTAGGTTGTTAACTTATAATAATGCTGTCCTGATATTTCGGAGTTCGCCTAAAAAGTATGCCATACTGCTAGCGGCATTTTAACCAAAGATCTGAAGTATTCTGTTAAACGAGTGAAAACTCTCCATGAATATCAATGTTTTTGAAACATTTGGTTGTATTTTTTGGACACCACAATCCACAGACAAATTTGGATTTGCATTAGCAATGTACTGGCTAGAAAACATGTAATATTGGTGGGAAGAATAGAACAAGTATAGTATTTTGATGGAAGGTTTTAAACAAAGTTAGGTATATTCTAGATTTAACCGAATTAAAATGTATTTTAATTTAGCAAAGTGTGTGTTATTTATAGGACTTCAATACTATTTTATTTTTATTTTTAAAACCTTTAAGCACATGATCAATTTAAGTACTTACCCACATTAATTTGCTAAGATTGTCTCATGGTGTCAATCCCCCTCATATCAAAGCTCAGAACTTAAAGTAAAAGACATCAATTTTAAATGAAAATGCAAGTCCTCTTCGTCGCACAGGAATGTCAATCTCACTAAAACTTTATTACTTATTCGTGACGTTGCACTACAGTCATTTACTTAAATAGTTTAACCATACCCATAAGTACCTACATACACCACCACCAAATATGTGTGAGAGTGTATATTAAGACATTTGCCTATTTTTTTGTAGTCATAAAAATATTTTGCGCTTCATTACTTTTATTTTTATTACATAAAGGAACACCGTTAATGGGATATTACAGGGATAATAATAAAAATGAAATTTGCATACCTTTGCGATTTAGTTTGAGCAGCAAGAATTTAAGCATCAAGGACGTGTTTTGCATGTATATTGATGTTATATAGAAACTATCAGGGGTTTTTAAATAACTACATTTTCTTATTATTTTTTCTCTATTTTATGAAAATCATTTGTTAAATTAAAATAAAATGTATATGAAAAAATAACAAAACTCAATTTCTTAGTTGATATTATTTTTCAGCAATGGTTCAGTTACAAATAAATAAATACAGGTACCTAACCATTTTATTTTTCGACACTTTAAATGAAAAAAACTTAAAAACTATGTTGTTGGGATGAAAATAATGCTTCCTTAAACTAAAAAAACATGTTAGTCGCCTCTCTCTCTTGTTTGACAAAGTGTAAACAAACATTTCCTTTAGAAACTCTTGAGGTTTTCCGGCTTTCAATTTTGAGGCCTCCCCTTAGTTTAAGATTGGAATCAAATCTAAAAAGCAAACACTGGGTAATGGGCCGAGAAACCACATTTTCCTCAAAACGGTTGTTCTTTTTTCTACTTTCGTAGGTAGGTAGTAGGTATATGTTGTAATGTAATTATATTCGTTCAATTTTTTTCTTATCCCCATTCCCCATTAGTCGAAAAGGACTTTGATTGATATTGCACTTGACAAATCACAAAGACGACGACAACGACAACGACGACGTTTCAAATTTCAGAATGTGTGCCATTTCAAGGATATGGCACAACAATTAAGTTTGCTTAGGTGAACAAACTGTCAGAGGAAGTATATTCGTAGTAAGGGTAGGCTATAGGCATACATATTATAACGATTATACTATACGTGTCCTCGTCATTGGTTGGTTGTATATCCTTGTTTCGTGCTTATGACATTTAAGTTAAACGATACGTTGACATGTTTGCTTTTTTTCATGTCCATCGCTGAAGGGAGTTTAGCTTTTCCGAAAATGATTGATTTCTACTTTCGCCTTTTGTCATTATTTATATAAAATGTAGGTAAATATGTTTGTATTGTGTATACATATACAATACATATATATATAGATAACTTGCATTCCAGTTTACCTTAAACATGATAAATCGTTTTGTTGTCGGAACTTGATTTACCATCAGTGCGATAATACATAACATCATCGAGGTAGGATATCGTATTAAATTTCTTTATGTTTAGATTTGATATGCTTTTAATTCCGTTTTTTTTTTTATTATAAAACAAAATGGGAGGTAAAAATCTCGTATGACACCTAGTATACGGTGTTTCTAGGTAAACGCCCTCATTCCTGTATAGACAAAATACTACTAGATCGCAGGAACTTACTCTTTTTTAGTCAATAACTTAAATGTTTGCTAGGCATTTACAGTGTATGTATACATGGTGTCCCTTAATTCGTCAAGAGTATTTTAGGGTATGATTCTGGGGTATATTCTAAGAAAAAAATTGTTTTGCAGTAGGGGCCTATCTCCAATTTTGATATCATTTATCGGGAATTTAAGAAAAGTCTTTCTTTGGGGTACCCTAATCCATGTTATCGGTAATTGCGCCGTAAGCACTAACGACAGAAACTTCGTTTAGACCCTTATTTTTAGAAGAAATACCAGTCTTTGTAATTGCGTTTAAATAAATTTCTAAGTCTTAAGATATTCAGTTTTTAGCCTGTTCCATTTTTCCCGCCCATGCTAATTTTTTGAGTTTTAATAATTTTTTTGAACGTATGTAACAATAATTAAAATAAAATTCAGCAACAAGCTTGCCGAAAAACCCATTTGGAAAAATAGCGGCAGGTAAAATTAAAAAAAAAAAATGTTTTTTTAGCTTTAAGCTCGAAAAGCTATGAATAAAAATTATTTGTGTGGTTTTAGATAATTTTTTAAGTATGTTTTTTAGTAAAACAGTTATAACGGGTGCACTCTGATGTTCTTTGGTTTGAATACATGCTAATTTTAGTAGCAAGTTAAGTTGAATTCTACAAACTATCTGCAGTTGTTGCAAAATGATTTATCAGATCAATTGAAGGACATTTCATAGGTTTAACTAGCTTCATCTTATTCATAACTTGATGGTGCTTCCAGCCACTTTGCTCGAGAGGTTTAAAATTGACAACATGAAGAGTAAGAGGTAATCGTTGGATAGGAAAAAGTAAGAGCAGTTCAATGGCCTTCGAGATCACCTGACCCTACAATATTGGATGTTTTTGAATGGGGAAGAATGAAATAAATAAAAATAAAAAAAAGGCAGTAGCAAGGATTATTAATATCAATATCATTGAAATACGAAAACGGGCTCGAGAATGCATACAAAATCAAAGAGGACTCAATTGAACATTTGTTATAACTGTTTTAGTTCACACATAAAATACAAATTATCGATAACCACACATATAATTTTATATTTATAGCTTTTCGAGCTTAAAGCTAAAAAATATTTTTTTTTATTTTACCTGCCGCTGTTTTTCCAAATTATCATAAAATCTATGGGTTTTTTTCGGCAAACTTGTTGCTGAATTTTATTTTTATTATTGTTACGTACATTCAAAAAAATTATTAAAACATCATGTTGATCAAGCATTTTTTGGAGAAAATTGTCCCCAAACTCAAAAAATTAGCATGGGCGGGAAAAATGGAACGGGCTAAAAACTGGATATCTTAAGACTGAGACAAGGTATAAAAGTTATTTGAACGCAATTACGAAGGCTGGTATTCCTTCTAAAAACAAAGGCCTAAACGTAGTTTCTATCATAAGCACTTATTGCGCAATTACCGGTAACATGGATCAGGTTACCCCAAAGTATGACTTTTCTTAAATTCCCGACAAATGATATCAAAATTGGAGACAGGCCCTAACTGTAGAACAATTTTTTTCTTAGCATATACCCCAGAATCATACCCTAAAATACTCTTGACGAATTAAGGGACACCCTGTATAGTCTAAAAGCATCACACAGCAAATTTAGGGGTGTGAAATTGAACCGAAAAAAAGTATATGAGTCGAAAGGTATGGTAATATGCTTACATGCCCTGGTGGCGGCTTAAGATGCGTAATAGCATTTCGAAAACCCCCAAAAATAAACTTTGTGGATCATTATATGAACCAAAAAATGTTTTACCAATACCAAGTAGGGCTGGCCACTAGACGAGAAAAGTCTCGGTCTCGATCTCGGTTTCGCATGACGAGACCTAGACGAGACGAGACGAGACGAGACTGCCTTTTAAGCAATCGAGACGAAACCGAGACGAGACAAGACTGTATATTTAGACCGAAATTTACGGAGAGTCTAACAAATTGAAAAATTCAATTTCAGTTAAATATTTATTTTCTTCTGCACATATTCAAACTATAATCGAAAATATTTCGTTCCAATAATCAACAGGTTGTCCGGAAATCGTATTTTTTGGAGACGAGACTTAATTATACGAGACCGACGCGAGACCGAGACGAGACTGAAAATTTTAGATTTTAACGAGACCGAAACGAGACTTACAAAAGTGTCGCAGAGTCTCGTCTCGTGGCCAGCCCTAATACCAAGGTATTGAGCCCCTGGTTACAAATCCGTGTGTTCAAAACCTATTAAGGGCGGCTTTTTATTGGATGAACCAAACATTTTTGTTACCCATTGATCGGTATTCATGTCCAAGATATAATAAGGGTGGCATTTGCCTTGCCAGACCGTTTGAAAAACCTTTAATGGGTCTTGGACATACGGATCTGTAATCAGGGGCTCAATACTTATAGGTATTGGTAAAACATGATCCACAGAGTTTATTTTTGGGGGGTTTCGAAATGCTATTACGCATCTTAAGGCCGCTCCAGGGACTGCAATTATTTGCATTTATTTCATTAGCATTACCATAGATTTCGACTCCTATACTATTTTTTCGGTTCACTTTCACACCTCTTAATTTGCTGTGGGCTCTTGGTCTAATACGAATGGTGTGATAACTATTTTTGTTATATTGTTAAGCCTATAGATAGTACGCAGCGGATTTGAAAAGAAAATATTCTATGGGTCTCCAAATTCACAGCGAAAACATACGAAAATATACGGAAATATATTTATGGAGATTTCTATCAGAGGTTAATATGTGTGTACATTGTACATTTGTAAACATGTAAATACATTTGTATGCTAAAAATTAAAAAAAATCAAATTCGAAAGACGTTTTAAATTTGTCATTTAAGAAAATGGGTACAATGTGTAAATGGACTCAAGGGACTTAATATTCAGCCAACTAAATCCGTTGAACAATAATCTGCCTAAAAATAACTAACTTTTTTTTCCACATGTTATTATGGTATGGTCCAGTCTTCCTAAATTTGTAGACTTGACACTTTGCATTTCGGATAACAAAACTACAGTTTGACATTTTTAGAAAAAGAACTTGAACGGATACAAAACTCCCGCATCTTCAAACCATCCTTGGAGTACTAAAATGTCCGCGTTCTATTCTCTGTTAGACAGACTAATAAGAGTTCCACTAAGCCAGAAAGATTTTAAAAAAGAATTCCACACCATTCTAGAGATTGCAATTGCAAATGGTTATAAAATGAAGATAGTTTACAATCTATTAAGAAATAAAAGCGAGAAGTATTAAAGGTTTTTTTTTCTAACAACTGCGTAGAAGGATTACAATGTTTGGCGAAAAATACCCTACATACCTGGAGTATCCGAGCATTTAGTAGAACCGGCTTTCAACTGAAAGAATAAGACCAGTATTTTTCAACAACAACACTATAGGGCTGGCCACGAGACGAGAAATGTCTCGCTCTCGCATGACGAGACCGAGACGAGTCGAGTCGAAACTGGCTTTTAAGCAACTGATACGAGACCGAGACGAGACTTTATATTTGAACCGAAATTTACAGAGAGTCTAATAAATTAAAAAATCCAATTTCAGTTAAATATTTATTTTCTTCTGCACGTATTCAAACTATAATCGAAAATATTTCATTCCAATAACCAACAAGTTGGCCGGAAATCGTATTTTTCGGAGACGAGACCGAGACGAGACTTAATTATACGAGACCGACACGAGACCGAGACGAGACTGAAAATTTTCGATTTTAATGAGACCGAGACGAGACTTACAAAAGTCTCACAGAGTCTCGTCTCGTGCGAGGGTTGCGATGGCGTATATACTCGTAGTAATATCCCCGGTTTATTGCACCTCGCCTAATTGACCGAAAAAATTGAGTTTATAAAATTTCCCGTTTAAGTAGAATACCTTTTCCAATGAATATTTGAACCGCGCTTAATTGAATTACTCGCTTAATTGATCTTAAAAAATATTCAGCTGAAAAACTAAAAACATGTACATTTTTCGATTAATTGAACGGCAAAAAAAAAATCATTATAGTTACTTGGAAGTATGTTATTACTTCCAAGTAACTATAATGATTTTTTTGAAATTTGTATAGTGAATTCCTTATGTAAATATTTTATCTTTTAATTGGCCGAATCGTGCAATTATATGGGCTTCGCTTAATTGAACAGGTCGGTCAATAAAGCGGGGTTTCTTTAATTGCAACACCAACACGGATTATTGACCGAAAAATCTGACAAAATGGTCAGGGTAATTAACCGGGAATACTGTATATCGGAAAAACATCAAGAACCTTACAAAAAAGATTTAACACATTTTAATGCCTCTGCCCACTCGGACCCATCTTCTGGACTATCCCAGCATATAAAGGTAACAGGACATTCTTTTTCTCCAGATAATATTCAACTACTCCTCTGTCTCCCGTCTGGTCGTATTCTGGATAAATTTGAAATCTTCGAGATCAATAAACGCAAACATCGGAACATCATTAATTGCCAAGTAGACTTAACAAATAAAAGCGCTTTACTCAATTTTACTTTCGATAAATAAAAATTTAATTTAATTAATTAAATTTTTTTATAATATTTATTAAAAACATCTTAAGTTAAAAATTATTTCTTCTGAAGAATTTAAAGTATTTGACAAACTATTTGTGGATAGTAGGTACTTACACCTTCTTAATTTAACGCTTTGAAATTTCATAAACAAAAACTAAGCTTAGTTTAGTTTATTTAATTCATCAGACACATACAAATGTTTCCTGATTCAAAAACTCAATAATGATGAATAAGCTAGCTACTCTTTTCATTTTCAAACTCAATTAAAAACTTTGAAAAAAATACTAGCTACCTCTCTAGTCGATTCTTTTCTCCTTTCCCTTTGACAGTGTATAGCTAAGCAAATTTGTTTACTTCTGTATTAAAATGCAAATTAAGAAGAAGGAAGCTCTTTTTATCTTCTAGTAAATAAAATATTCAAAATACGGCAGAATACATATTTATGTACGTATACGTACACCAACTCAACCTTTTTTGGAAGTGTAAATACCCCGTCCCGGTAGATAAGACAAACATACGTAGAGAAGTAACTTTATCTTTAAGGGTTTTTCATGTTTTCTGCACTTGAAGAGTTTTTGTTTTTTAAAGGAAAAGTGGATAACCGAACAATTGGATTAAAGATGTCATTAACAACAGCTATTATAAGATAATTTTTAAATGAAATACTTTTTCTGAATATATGGAATTTTGAACGTCATACCTACTTTTAATTAACTTCATATTAATAAAATAAATGTTTGATTATCAGGATATTTTTATGAACAAAATTAAAATTTAAGTTATAATGTAGGTATTATGAAATGATACAGCTGAATACTTTGACACTTGCTCATGATTTTTCTGGCCTCCACTATCGTCCCAAACACCAAAGAAAATAAAAAAAAAAGAAACAGGTGTCGATACTGATACTGCTGATACTGGCAGCTTGAGAGTTGGTATTCTATAGTTTGGAAATGGTAATAATTTGTAGTCTACAAATAGTTGATCTGTATGAAATTTGAAGGAACCCTACACAAAATTGAAATAAGCGCAACAAAAAAAAAAATAATTGGGAGTTTGTATGGGTTGGTTTTAAGTTGTTGATGTTTGGAATACTAGTTTTGAATAAGAAGTCATCTCATTTTTAAAGTTGGGATTTTTCTGCGAAGTCCGGGGGTCCGGGCCACTTTCTCATTATTTTCAATGTTTGAGACACAGAAATCCTTTTCTAGACATCGTTTTGAAAATATCTGCAAAAAATCTGGATACATGCTTTTTTTAAAATATATTTTGCTTAATTTTTTCGTTCAAAACTAAACTTTTTTTTTTAAGAGCAGTTTCAATAAATGTCCAATACTTTTTGTGGAGCCCTAATTGGCTTACATCTCAACTATGGTTTTTGTTTAAATTTTCTAAGAGATTTGAGGGTGCCACTCTTTGGTTCTTACAATTCAATATTCATTGTAGGTCCTCCAACCGGGCATCCAACAGAGCTGCGGGGCCTCAAGTAGAACTGTAGAAGCCTCCAACAGAGCTCTAGGGTCCTTCAAAAAAGGTTTAAGGGCCTCAATCTCAGATCTAGGCCCTCAAACAGATATGTTGAGCCCTCCAAAAGAGATGTAGGGCCTCCAACAGAGCTTTAGAGGCCTCCCAACAGAGCTCTAGCTATTGTAGTAGCCCATAGCGTAATAGTTAGTGTGTTGGACTGTCACGCTGGAGGTGTGAGTTCACTTCCCTACTTCGTCCACCTATAAATAATATTTTTTTCAAGGCTACTGCCTCTTGCGGGGAAGCTGTGGCTTCTACAGCAGAGCTGTAGAATGTAAAAAAATCTAGAACGTACAAAAATCACGAAAGACTTTGGGGCGTATTCATAGTCATTTTTGACCTGGGTCTAAGTTAAACATAGCTTTAGTTGAATTTTCGGACTTTGATTCTATTTTTTTAAGTTTATCATTTCAAAATATTTGTAGTATACCAAGTGTATTTGTGTAGTATACCAAGTTAAATATCTCATTTAAATATAAAACCAACAATTTGTAATTAAAATCGGTCTGTATTCATTAAGACAAAATGAGGACCACGCTGGTCCTCGTGTTATACTGGCACTGGCACTTGGTATGGAATGGAATTTTTTGTATTCCCTTGCTTATCTCCGTTTCTCTTAATACTCGTTCTGTTGGGTGAAAAACAACACGCTCTTCATAGACTTATTTGCTATGAAAGTTGTTAAATATATTTTCTATTTTTGTTTGCTTGTTTTTATATATAAAAAAAAACTATTCTTTTTTAGAACAACAAGTTAAATATTAAGAAAAAATGGTAGATTTGGAATAAAAGTTTCATTGGGGTGTTGTTAAACAAGAAACAAAAAATATATAAATAAATAAATCGGGTGGCACAACGGCTCATGAAGAACCAGGGCCTAGTGACTAACAACTCGCAACCATTCCTGTGTGCGCCTTTCGACAAGAATGGAAGGGACCTACAATTTTATGCCGAATCCGAACGGCTAGACAAGAAGCACTTATTCGTAACAAGTGATACTCTTGGAGGATTTGTCAATTCCTCGCAAGAGGCAGTAGCCCTAAAAAAAAACTTTTTAGTTTTTAGGTGGACGAGGCTGGGAAGCGATCCCAGACCTCCAGCGTGACAGTCGAACGCACTAACCATTGCGCTACGGGCAAAAAAGAAACTAAAGATTCCCTAAAAATGTCTGTAATGAAATAGTGTGAAGTTGAAGGTTTTGTGCTTTATTTTTTGTTTGATAGCTATGTAAATACTTTAGACCTAGGTTTTTAGTCTTGGTTTTTGATTTGTTTTAATTTTTTTTTTTAAAGCATAAATTGTTGCTTAACAGATTTTCTCTTGGAGGAATCAATTGAATTAAGCAAACTATGTATCTTTTATTTTTAAAAATCGTTTTAATGAAAGGCCACTCTATGCGTCCTATGAAAATAGACAGTTGTTTTTTAACTTATTTTAAATGTATTTGCTTGTTTGTTTTTTTTTTTGTTCAAGGTACAAAGAGGTAAGTTTTGTTTACTTTCGCAGATCAATCATTTTCATTACGTCTTCCCATTTCAAATTATTGACGCCACGCCACTGATACGTATATGTATACTCGTACCACAATATAACAAATATCAAAAAAGTACAATAATTATTCAATACAAACGAAAATTGTCAAAATATAACAAAATTAAACAAATAACTCTAGCTATAATAACTAAATAACTTCTATAAACTGGAGTTATATCCAAGACTCTTAAGGTAGCTTACATAACTTCATTCTTCTTTTTCGTTCAGTAATTTTAAGATTTGCTTTTCTTTTTTTAAATACTCCATTTTTACCTTAGTTTCTTGAACAATCTGATTTTTTTGAACCACACAACTAACCTGAACTATGTTTATCATTATCATTATGTTTGACTGTAGTTACCCTGACACTACAAAGATGAGATTTATTCAGTTCACACAGCCAATAAAACTTAATTTTTACAGATTTATTTAAATAATAAATAAACCCATCAATTTCAATTTTGGTGGAACCTTTGTTTGTAAGTATGTCATTTACTTTCATTGCACTTTTTTTAATAAGAAATCTTACGTTGTTATAAGAGACCGTCCCTTTCCCTAGCAACACTAAATTTAGTCACCTACTTGTATAGTTGGATGGGTGCATCTGCAGTGTACTGATTCTCTTAAGGAGACTTTCCTAATCTAAAATTAATATTAATTGTTGATATATTAATTAATTCGCGCGCGCGAATTGTAGCCATTCATTGTCTCAACAATTAATATTTATTCTAGATTTTTGCATTCTAGATTTTTTTTTCTAAATTTTTGCAGTTCGAGAGTATGCTTTCTAGATTTTTTTTTCCAGATTTTAACATTGAAAATGTTTATAGGCTCGTTTTGAGTGTTACCAAAATGAATTAAGTACAAATGAATACAAATGGCAATGAACTTTAGCGTAGTAGGGGCATTTTACGTAAAATTTGGTTGGTGTTACCACAGAAACTACCAACAAAATTAAAATGAACATAATCGTTGTAAGCGATGAACACCGCAGCGTATCGAATTGTTGGGTGATTGTGCAATATGCTTGTGCTACCAAAGAAGAAAGAAGAGAATGAAAGAATGAAAAATAAACGATGACAGAAATAATGAGCCTATTCTGTCAGATCTGTTATTCTGCTATGAATTTTCTGTTATGAATAATAAAAGATGTTCACTATAAAAGATCTTTTATAATTGGTATTCAGGAGTTCGAACTTTTATGAAAGTCTGTTATGGAACTTCGAAAAGGAAATTTTTATAGGAACAGACCTGAAGGACCATTCACATGACAGCGACCAACGACCGACGAATGAGCAAACAAATGGGAATTAAAAAATTAATAAACCTTAGTTTTTTACAAAGTTTAAGATTAATTTAAAAATTATAAAATTTGAATTTTTAATTGCTTAAATATGAGAAATTTGAGAAAATAAATTGGTCGTAACGAATTTCGGCTATTCGCGACGAACAAATTGTTTTCTTAAGATTCAGTTGTCTAAGTAATTAATATGAAAACTTAAGTATCATAAAATAATCCTCAATTATATTTCTTCCATTTTGTCTAGATTTTGTAAAGAATTTAGGTTTATTAATGTTTTTAATCCCATTTGTTGATTCATTCGTCGGTCGTTGGTCGCTCTCATGTGTACAGTCTTTAAATCTGCTATCAAAAATCAGCTTGTCTGCTGTAGGTAAACAAACTGTTTCGTCACTGAAAGAAACCTGTGGATCGGTGGTCATTTTTCTATGGATTCTGGAATTTAATTAATCAATTAATTAATAATTTAATTTTTGCAAATCGGGATCATCAAATTTACTATAACTAATTAATCTTTCTTGCATCATTTTTGTACTTTCATTTGTACTTTCATGTAAAAAAATAAATTCGTGTTTTGTGCAAAAATAATTTGTGTACCTAAATAAATATGTATTCTTATTATATTTGTCTCCCTGTATGAACATTTCATTGACGAAATAAAAGATAAATACCAATTTTTGCTCCGTTAATTGAAATCTTTTATGATAAAAGCCACAAAAATGTGTCTTTTATTCTTTTATGATTCATAAAAGATTCCATAACAGATTGTGGCATGCTGAATACCAAAAATGCGGTTCGTAAAAGATTTGTTGAGAGTTGCGAACTTTTGACAGCACTCATAGCAGATTTCTTAACAGATTTCATAACAGTTTGGCATGCCGAATACCAAAATTATATTTCATAAAAGATTTTTTGACAGCTCAAACTTTTGTATAGAAATTCATAACAGAATAGCAGATTAACAGAATTAAAGATCTCGCCGAATAGGCCTAAATGTTTGTGTTTTGTAAGAATTTTATTGGCAAATGCAGACTGCAGGCACAACTACAGCAGAGTATAGAATTTTCGGTTGGTATGTTGTGTACAATCACAGTGCGTGTTTATAGAGTGTTGTGGGAAGGAAAGGAACAGAGGATAAAGGGATACATGCAAAATTTACCACAGTAGAATTTACAAAAGTTTTAAACCTATTTATTATAATATAATAAATAGTTTTATAATAATTATTATATATGTACATACATATTATGTATGTTCATGTACATATATAAATAATAAATTCAAAATAACTTTCATAAAAATAAGTAATTATTCTGCAAAAAAATGACTTTTTACAAAAAAAAAATTAACTCTCTTACAAAAAAAAATAATTTGTTTACAAAAAAAAAAAAATTAACTTTTTTACAAAAAAATTAACAACTTTTTTTTAGTTTATCAACTAAATTGTATACATATTTGCGCTCAGCCCTGACTAACATATTGTTCGACGGGCGTCTTTGGGGTCCTGCAACCAACTAGCCTCTAATATTAAGCTTTTAAAATACTTCATTAAGCTAGACCTAAAGATAAATTCTCTACATATAGTAGAGGATTAAATAGTTGTAGCTATAACAGATAATTTAAATTTTAGTAGGTACTTTTTGAATTATGATTAAAAAAGATGGGCATTTTGTGACACCGAATCGGACAGGTACAATCGTTCTTATCTTTATTTTTTCTTGGATTTCAATTAAATAATCTATTTCGTAGCTCGTTCCACTGGGAAATAGAAGTACTATACCGCTTATAGTCACAAGAAGATGAGAGCCAACAAATGTGGCTGTGCTTGTAGGTACCCAATTCTGAAGACGGATTGTCCCAAACAAAAAAAAATTAGATCTTTATGAATGAGTTGAAAAATTAAAGCAGAGATGACTTTAATTTGTATGCAAACTAAATCGGAAAATGTTGTACAAATTCATTCTAAAAATGTGACTGAGTTAATAGTCGTTTCGATTTTTGGAGCATAAAATTATAAAGTCGATACAAAATTTTACAAAGTTGTAAAACAAACCCCTGCTCGCCACTGTATACCTTTCTATGATGTATACTGCAAAATATTTTATTTACATATGCACTTAGTAGGGTATTAAATTTCTTGCTTCAATTTTTAAAATAATTTCATTGGTCAATGGCTACCTCGATTTTAGCATTTCTTGCTTTTTTTAAATATTCGTATTAGTCAAATAAGTCAAAAAAATACACATTATATTCTTGAAAATTCTTCAAGTTTTAAATTCGAAAGAATCACTGCAATAATATGATTCTATTTATTTTACAGCAGCAAGTATAAATATACATACATATCTTCATAACACAACATTGAAAGCTATGTTGTAGTTATAAGGAACGTTTCTTGTTTCTCCTTAATTTCTCGTTGTTGCGGTTGTATTGTTTTTTGTAGGCATATGGCAAGATACATTTAGTTCATATTTCTTACTCTGTATTTGAGTGGCGCTACAAGCAATTTGCATTTTCAATTTCAGTTCAATTTCAGCACCTTATTTACTTAATTATTCAGAAATTATTAATTTAACTTCGTTGGTTGGCATATTCTTTACATAAACTAGAATTAGTTCATAAACTAGAGATTACAAAGTTGGAAATCTAATACAAAATTCCTCTTGCGAGGAATTGACAAATCCTCCAAGAGTATCACTTGTCACGAATAAGTGCTTCTCGTCACTTCGGATTCGGCATACAAAATTGTAGGTCCCTTCCATTCCTGTCGAAAGGCGCACACAGGAATGGTTGCGAGTTGTTAGTCACTAGGCCCTGGTTCTTCATGAGCCGTTGTGCCACCCGATTTATTTTATTTTTTTGTTAATCAAACATAGCTGTGCACTTATTGAAAGTGCAACCAACAACAAAAACTATACTTATGGAAAGAATTAACGGGCTGAACACCAATAGCAGTAGGTTCACTTGTAGTTGAAGATAGCTAGTACAATTGACGAAGTCGAAAGAAAGAAAACAGTATGAAGCTTGTACATCTCTGTCAAAGTAAAAAGATACGAAAATTGTGAAGAGCTCTACAATACAACGTTTAAGTTGTTGCAAGAAATGTATGGTATGACACAAAGTTGAGCACTTTTGGTTGAAGTTACAGTCTTGTGTTCAGCCGTCAGTTACCTACAACTATTTTTGTAGCTTTCACAAATGAATTGCATCACGTTAGGTTGGCAACATCACCTCCTAACAAGAATATCAAAATTCAAAAAGATATGGAATTATTTACTTTTATTGTGTGTTTATGTTAAAATAAGGAGTTCTTCTATTCAATTAACATTATCGCTTTCTTATATAACATATCTTGCTTCAACTTAATTTTAATTATATAATGTAATTTTGTTTAAATGCAAACAATAAGTTTTTTTTGGTTTTATCTGGCAAATGCAAGTCATTTTCAATGCCCCCATTCTTACTCTAATGAGTGAGATCTGTAAACTTTTTCAATTCTATATTTTTTGTTTTGAGATTTTTACTTTCGGGATTTTTGCTTTTTGGATTATTGGTTTCTAGATACCGTGGTAAACCCCTCTAAAATAACTAGTTTTTTGAAAGACGGGCACTTGTTTGTTCTGTGAGCTACCATAAGACCAAGGGCTTTATAGAAAAATTAAATACCTTCAAAATACTATACTTAAATACTATCAAACAAATAAAGGCTTCCTAACTGTTTAACCCTTAGAAGATGAAATAGAGGAAGATGTATTTGTCACATATATACAGCCAACGGCGTATACAGGGGGGGGTCACAGGGTCATGTCCCCCCCCGAGAACTCAAGATTATTCTGTTGATCTGAAATAATTATTTAGTAAACAGATAGAAAAAAAAAAGAAAGTTGGTTACTTAGAAAGCTAGTAGGATTTTCGATTGTTAATTTAGAATTCAATAGAGAATTTGAATGTTGGTAACTTCAATTCAATAAGAAATGGCAATGGAATACCTACGTTATTTTGTAGTCAATCGATGATACTTTGATTTTCTTCCTCGTACCTCAAATTTAACATAACAACAAACTTCTTATATTATAATACATTCAAATCTTAAAATATATGCATAGGCTAGTTTCCGTTTTGAGATGACAGCCAAAACCTGTTAAACTAAACAGAAATCAAAGTGCGGAGTTGTTACCAAATTTTCACTCAGTAAAGTAAAAACTAATAGGATTTTCAAAAAAAGAACATTTTATTTTTCGGAAAATTAAATCTTTAAACACATTTTAGAACAAAAACAGAAATTGTTTTGTTTGATTTCTGTATGACAGATTATTTTTAAAAGCAAAAAAAGTGATAACTTTCGATTTATAGTTATTCTAACCAAAACATATTAATGTTAACGATAAAAGACATAAATATATAAAACTACGATGAATACCTATTATGAAAGGATTTTGTTTGCACTTATTCAACATTTACGATCGAACAATATTGTTTTTTATTTGGATGTGGATTACTTTTACAAAGTAACTTATGAATCCCATAATGCAAAAGCCAATAGCTATGGTAAAGGAGATTTTTTGGAACTCCTTGCGGTGAACCGTTTGACCAGTCGGATGGAATTATTGACGAAAAGCGACTAGGCTCGTAAAATTTAACAATTTTGTCCATTATTTGTATCAGAAAGGCTTACTGGTAAGAAAGATTAGGTATATTTGATGTACATATTTATTTTGGAAGGTGCCTTTCACTTCTCCATCGGTGGCAGTCTTAGTGACATACATTTTTTCCAAATCAGAGGCATATCGAAATCACTCGTGAACTTTGTTCACACTATTCTTGAAACGCAACGAAAAAGAATCTTTGTATTCAATTATAATACGAATATGTAATGTATTTTGGTTTTTCCATTATTGTAAAAAGAGCAATTTATGGTCATTTTTGAAAATCAGAGCTATTGTTTTCATTTTCAGTAGTGAATATTTATATCTATTTACTAAAATTAAGAAACAGAAAACAGTGCACAGTACCTATGATATTTTACTAATTTTTCCTGCAAAAAACTTTGATAGGATTAAAATAAATTCTGAATTTTTTTCCTCAGTATTTTGACAGCTAGCTAAACTGATTTTTGTTGGTCAGGCAACTGGAGATTGCTGAGGCCCTCCGAAATAACAAATGTAACAGTCAGGAATAAAAACGAAGAGCGCGGTCACTGGTCCAGCTTATAAAGGTTCGTTCGACTTAGTTGTTTATTTTAATTTTCTTTGGAACCAAAATGAAGGAAACTTTGCAAATACCAAAAAAGTGTTTTCGTCTTAAATTTGTTAATTTGTTTGTATAGATAGCTCATTTCATTTTGAATTGGCTTTGGCAGTTCGGAATATATATTTTCAACGAAATTGCCTGACTTGACGTAGTGAAAATGTAGTATTACATTCGTAGTCTGCTATTTCACGCCGACTTTTTATTCTTAACTGTCTTGAAATTAAATAAGTTAAGGTAATATATATTTTTCCAGGATATGAACGATTTTAAATTATTTTAACTTATTTTTAACAAAGGTAATGTATTAAAGGGTTTCCCATTAAGGGCGGGTCGATTTTAAAATTGAATAAAACAAGATATCAATAAGGTTTTATCTTTATTTGAGAGCCCTATTATAGTATTATAACATCGTTCAAATGGCCGCCCCGGCTTCGCTGGGTGGCGCGGATTCGAATGGTCCAGTTTTCGATGACTGGCGCATAAATCAGGCTGAATTTGACCGATGGCATCGATTATGTTGTCTTTGAGGGTCGAGGTGGTTTGCAGCTTATTCGCATAGACCTGCGACTCAAGAAAGCCCCACAAGAAAAAGTCCAAAGGGGTAAAATTACACGATCTTGGTGGCCAATTCACGTCACCTCGGCGCGAGATAACCATGCCATGAAACCGCTCGTGCAGAATATCGATTGTGTCTTAAGCTGTGTGGCACGTAGCGCCATCCTATTGTAACCATATATCTTCAGTGTCTATATCATACAATTTAGGCCACAAGAAGTTTGTGGTCATCGACCTATAGCGATCGCCGTTGACGGTGATGGCCTGGCCAGCATCATCTTCGAAGAAGTACGGACCGATAACGCCTCCAGGCATCCAGCCCAAAATCCACACAAAACAGTTACTTTATTTGGATGCATTGGCACCTTGTGAATCTCGCGTGGATTAGTGTCGTCCAAAATCCGGTAATTTTGCTTATTCACGAACCCATTCATCCAAAGATGGGCCTCATCGCTAAAGATGATTTTTCGACCAAAATTGGGATAAACTTCTAACTGCTCTAAAACATCATATGCACGTGTTGCTCGGCGCTGTAACTCACCATGGTGATTTGTCTGTAGTAACTGATTAAAAGACGATATTTTGACCGAAAGTAAAAGAAACAATATGGCCGCCACGAGCTGTCAAAATCAACACGTCCCTCTTGGAAAACCCTTTAGTATAGTTAATTATGTTTTTTTCCCTTTTCTTTTATATAGCTACGCACAGTAAAATATGAAGAAAAAAAATATAAGGCACTTGACTTTTAACAAATATTAGTTTGTGTTATTTTTTTTGGCATGCCCCCCCCCAAGAACTAAAGCTGTATACGCCCCTGTATACAGCGTACGTGAGTGAAGCAATTTTTGAGAACCAGAAGTGTCTAATCGTTAGCGTGTGATTAGAAAAAACAAAGAAAAAAAAATGAATACAAGTTAAAACCCAAATTAATATAACAATAACTTTGAAAGAACAAATAATTTAAAGTGCATTAATTGGACATTGTGGTGATTTTCTTATAAAAAAAAAAACATGAAGTGCATTGTTCAGGGGTTTGGAAATCAACAAAACAAGGTGGGTAAAAGCATTTCCCTTCACAGGTGAGTTTTATTATATTTTTCTCAAAAAAAGTGCTGTAAAGTTTTTGTATTAACATTGATGAACTATTAAACAACATATTTAGAATGGGTTACACTTTAAACTAAGTTAAGAATATTACTATTTTTGTTGAAAATGTGCACATAATTTTTTAGGTTTAATGCAAGACCGTACTCAACTTCAGTCGAACTAAACTGCACGACAACGCGGTAAAACATTATTTTTTATGAAATTTAAGGAGCTATATCGCACTAAGCGCCAACTGAACTTCATACAAATTCATACGAATTCGTGTGAAGTGTAGTTCCGGATTCCGATGCAGTGCAGTTCCGGCGAGTGCGGTCTAACCTTTAAGGCTCAAGTATTTTTTTTTTTCCTTTTCCTTAAATGATATCCATTTTTTGTGTGCCTTTATATCCGCTCTTGTTGCGCTTCAAAATGTTTTCAATACAAAGTACAATAACAATGATTCATAATTGCTGTAGCGGAGATAGAAGCAAATTCAAATGCACACAATAATTTTTAGCCATATATGCTTGAACCACGCGTACAAATTCGTTTATTTATATTATTTAAAAATTGATTAGGTATCTACATTATGTAGTTATATTTTTAAATTAGTTGTGGGTATGTTTTGAACTTCCTATTTTTGACAACAATTGAAAACTGTTTTTAATTGGCTAGTTCAGAAAAATTATATTTTAGTGTTCGTACTGGCAAAAGCTCATATATGTGCTTTGACACGGTATTAGTCCTGTAAGATCTCATTTTTCCTGAATTATCGAAATCAAAGAGAAACTATTATATTCAACTGACACTTTACGACATAAGACAAAGCTGCTCTAAATAATAAGCCGTGGCCCAATTCTGCCAGCGTGAATGAGTTTTCGTGTATTCGCTGCATGCGCTTTATAGGTATTCATGCTAATAAAATATGACGACAAATTTGCACGTCACTCTAGAGTCTAGAGGGATTGCAAATATTCATTTGCTTTTGCATGATTTTCTGAGCGCGCACAGAGAAATCTCACGCTTTTGAAATTTGGCTCCTTGACTAGAGAATTTCTTTGTTTTGTATGTACAATTGCCTTCGACCTTTCAAATTTTGAAAACGTAACCCCGAAAATTTCTAAGCCCATCCAAGGTCGTAAGAAACAATTCCTGTTGTATTAAACATACATTAAACTTGACATCCCGTTGTTCTCCAATGGTTTCAGCCTCAAATGCGTTTCTTTCAGTAAATTAGCTTTGTTTTTAGTATATACAGTTGGGGCGTTTGACACGTTAATGTTTTATCTCTTTTTACTTATCTCTTCAAGTCCCAACTTCGGACTTGGACAGTCCCTAGACTTGAGCCCCCAAAACTCTCTGGAATAAGGAAGTAAGTTGCTTAACCCTGGCTTGGTTTTTTGTCCAATATTTTCAGACTTTATTGCGCCAAAGCTGTTTTTTTTCGTCCCAATTTTCTGGGTTTAATTTTTAGGGAAAGATTGTCGTTGCATTAAAAATATCCATATTCATAGCCCCCAACTTAGTTTTTGTCCACTTCGCTTCAGGCTTTAGCCCCAATCTTAGGGCTTAGAAAAAAAATTACATAACATGTATGCAAATAGTTTAGCCCCAACCACGTTATTTTGTCCATCAAATTTCATACCTTAACAATATTTTAGACGGAATATAAAATTGTACAAGTTGTAATGCATTGCTTTCTATATTTCAAATTATTTTATGATTCGGCTGTGGGGGGGCTTTAGCCCCTATAGCCACCCCCCTGGATCCGCTACTGACTAGTTCTAATAAATATTTACGCTTATCCCTGACTCACTAATTCACTGACTGAATACGCTGCAATGCCAAAAAAAATAACTTTCTTGCAAAAAAAAAAAAAATACTTTTTTACAAAAAAAAATTAACTTTTTTACAAACAAAAATAACTTTTTTACAAGAAAAATTAACTTTTTTACAAACAAAAAAATTACTTTTTTACAAAAAAAAAAAATAACTTAAAATAAAAAAATGTACTTTTTTACAAAAAAAAAATTAACTTTCTTACAAAAAAAAAAACTAACTTTCTTACAAAAAAAAAATTAACTTTTCTACAAAAAAAAGGCTTTGTAGGCTTTGAATAGGACAACATTGGTTCAAATTTTTAGGGTTCCCACTTTTTAAGATGTAAGATAGTAAATTATAAACGGAAAATAGACACCTACTCCTAAACGAACAATCAAATAAATACAGGCAATATGAATATAGGTCATAAAAATAGGTCTTAAATAGGCCTAAATTGGGTAAAATTTTAAGGGTTGCTACATCTTTAGAAGTAACTTTTTTTTGGAAAGTGAAGGATGAGGTTGTCAACTAAATTATATACATATTTACGCTCAGCCCTGATTTAGATGAAATAACATAACATGTTCGACGGGCGCCTTTGGCGACCTGCACCACAAAAAAGGGCTTTGCAACGGAACTCGGTTAGTTGTGGAAAAGCCTGGACGACATTAGATAATAGCTAAAATAATTTCAAAATTTAATTTTTGTTTTGTCACGATGACGATTTGCAAATCCAGCGAATGTTTTTATTGGATCTAATCCGCAAAGAACATTACCGGATAACCAGAGAAAATTCACGCGCAATGTTGTTTTCCAAGGAGTTCGTCATTTAAAACATTTTTATGTCAATTTCTTTTTATAATCACTCAAATAACTTCCATCTTTATCATTAAATCATTATTAAATTATGTGTTTATTTAATAACAATGAACATAAAATATATATGTGATGTACCTATATATGCATACATACATATGTATATTCCTATTTGCAAAACATATTAAAAATCATCAAATTGAATTTTTATAAACATTAAATTAAAAGTGTTCTTATGTATGTTCATAATCTTTTAATGGTTGCCTTACAACCTACTTCTAATAATAATGGGGTTCAACGGGCGCCTTAGGCGCCTAATTGCACAGCCATATCGCTGACATTTTTATGAGGTGAAAATTTAATATTTTCTGCTTTACAGCCGATACGTGCGGTTGGTAGTTAATATACCTACATAAGTACCTATTTTATAGTTATGTAAATATGACAACATTCTAAAATGAGGTGTTACCCGAAATTATATAGACCGTAAGACAGGTGCATGTGATAAATATTCAACGAATATTGCATGATAAGTACATTATTTGCACGTTACCAGTCTAAATGGGTTAATTAACGCTTTCGAATATTGAGGCTAATTAAATGAGCATGATTGTGACACATCCGGTGGGAAAATGGAGGAAGCTCAATGGAATTGATCCTGCAATTAAATATTTTGGTAATAAGCTTTAATATGGGAAGGCTGTTGTTTTTTTTTATCTAAGAACATCGATAAACAGATTATTGTGATTGTGAGGTACTGCCTTTTGCTAGGAATAAGACCGAGTAAGGCTTTTGCTAATGTTTCAGGCGAGTTGAACCTCATCAATTCGTTGAAGTGGATGCTGATGGACTTGAAGTTCTTTTTGGCTGCTATCGTGGATTTCAGATTCAGGCTTCTGGAGTTTGTTGCTTCGCGACTACCGTTACTGGATCTCCCAAAGCACATAAGCTCCGGTTTGGATGTGTTTATGCGGATTGCCCATTTCTTGTAGAACGCTTAAAGTCTGTTGTGTGGTTCAACTTTGCGTAAAGCTACCAACGGAGAAATCGATGAGGCCTATGTAAGGGAATCAGCATACATACGATTTTTCCTTCCAAGTGGTGAAAAGCTGGTCAGATGTCATCCCCATCAGGCTTAAGAGGAAGGGACAAGTTTTAAATCTTGGGCAACTTCGGCTTTGATGTTCTTCACTATTGATTTTCAGTTATACAGTTGAACGTAAAATTCTCTGAAAGAAAGAAAAAAGAATTTTTGTAAGTGATGAAGGTAAATGGAATAGGTCAGGCTTATAGATAAGGGCTGTTAAGAATTATGGTGATTTCATGCTGAAACTTTAGAAGCGGATGCAGTGATTGCGCTTTCGCTACAGAACCTCTTTAGCCTCTGAGGTAATACTCCTTTAGGTGTTTTACTTACAAGTAGGGCTGGCCACGAGACGAGACTCTGCGAGACTTTTGTAAGTCTCGTCTTGGTCTCGTTAAAATCAAACTGTTTAGTCTCGGTCTCGTTGCAGTCTCGTATAATGAAGTCTCGTCTCGGTCTCGTCTCCGAAAAATACGATTTCCGGATAATCTCTTGATTAAACGAAATATTTTCGATTATAGTTTGAATACGTGCAGAAGAAATTAAATATTTAACTGAAATTGGATTTTTTAATTTATTAGACTCTCTGTAAATTTCGGTCCAAATATATAGTCTCGTCTCGCCAGTCTCGTCTCGTCTCGCCAGTCTCATCTCGTCTCGCCTCGCCTCGTCTCGTCTCGTCTCGTCTCGTCTCGTCTCGTCTCGTCTCGTCTCGTCTCGTCTCGTCTCGTCTCGTCTCGTCTCGTCTCGTCTCGTCTCGTCTCGTCTCGTCTCGTCTCGTCTCGTCTCGTCTCGTCTCGTCTCGTCTCGTCTCGTCTCGTCTCGTCTCGTCTCGTCTCGTCTCGTCTCGTCTCGTCTCGTCTCGTCTCGTCTCGTCTCGTCTCGTCTCGTCTCGTCTCGTCTCGTCTCGTCTCGTCTCGTCTCGTCTCGTCTCGTCTCGTCTCGTCTCGTCTCGTCTCGTCTCGTCTCGTCTCGTCTCGTCTCGTCTCGTCTCGTCTCGTCTCGTCTCGTCTCGTCTCGTCTCGTCTCGTCTCGTCTCGTCTCGTCTCGTCTCGTCTCTTCTCGTCTCGTCTCGTCTCGTCTCGTTTCGTCTCGTCTCGTCTTGTCTCGTGGCCAGCTTTACTTACAAGTTGTTCATCAGAAGCGAAATCGACTGGTAATTTGACACCAAGTTCCTTTCCTCATGATGGCTACGATCTTAGTTGTTTTCCACCTTTGGGGGAGCAGTTCTTGATGCAGTTGTTAAAAATATGATCACTGCATTTCTGATGATTCTGTTAGTGTGGCTCTTCCAGTTTTGAATTTTCGTTGATCCTCATCCAGATTGTAGAGATGTGTACTATCAGTTGGGTTACTTATTACGTTGAAGTCACCATAACGACTCCTTCTGGATTTTGCTGCAGGGTTTACTGGATAGGCCTTGAAGTTGGATCTTCAAAGTTCCCCTCAAAGCAGTTGCCAAAACTTTCCACTTTGTCCTGTTTTGAAATTGCTTCAATATTGTTGAGACTAATGAATTTTTTTTTTATTTCCTAACGGTTTTGTTTATGTTCTTAAATAATTTTGGTCCCGCCTTGATAGCTTGTAGCCTCTTCTGGAACTGGATGTTATGGTGGTGATGGACGGAGCTCCGTTGGAACATTACGCCATCTTGTAGTGGCTGTCGGTAGTGTTTAGTGCTCTGTACATTCCTTTGGAGTCGTTTTCTCGCTCGCTGACTAGGTGCGTACAGATTAGCTATCTCTTGAGTCTATGATCTAAGAGAGATTGCTCAAGACCACCACGACCCAGCAGCGCTCACGTAGGTACTACATAAGTTCTACTTAAGTCCCCTATGTTGGGCAGTTAAGTGTCACTAACTCAGGTTGCGAAAATTACAGAATAGTACTAATATATGCTAAATTTAAGTGCTACTTAAGTAAAGGTTCACTGTTCAACTGGCCCTAAAAATACGCTTTTGTTGTTGTTTTAAATTAAAATCTTATCTTTTATGTTTGTATTGGTGAATCTTGTTATAAATTCATCTATATCGATTGGGATATCTCGATGAACGTTCATTAAAGCAAAGCCAGTGAGGCATGCCGGATTTTTTCCTATCTAAGTCTTAAAGTAAGAATGGAAAATGACCGTTTCGATGTTGTAAGACCAATAGGAGGAAAAGCCAATATTTGAATCTCTCTACACCATCTTCATGAATTCCCCCTCCCAGGATCCACCACTTTCAACCACTCAAAAGAAAAGTGGATGTGCTGGTATAGTATGGAACAAGTATGTGTGGAAGAATGTATTCCCAAGTATTCGAAACACCTATCTTCTTCAGTTTACAAGTATCGATTAGAACCCGGCCAGATTGACCATAGACAAAATCTTCACACTGAACCAAACATCCTGGAAAAACTATTTCAAGCCGGAGCCCACCATCAATTCATTTACTTCAGGGGCACTTAAAAGTTTTAATAATATATACAAAAACTCGTTGAAATCGGTTAAAGTAAACACTGCCACCTTGCAGTTGAAATTTCAATAGAAAGTACACTTTGGTATAGTTTTGAGTCTTTTACTCAAGAATTCGGTTTTACTAAAACTCAACCATTAAGAACACCTCTTACAATTTCTAAGAAGAAAAAACTCCCTCTAACGTGTCAAAAGAAGGCAAGTTATCCACCCTCCCCACACCTTACTGGACAAAATGTCTTATTTTTTCGTATTAATAATTTTTAAGTGCAAGTGACACATCTAAGCCCGCCAACCATAATATTCTCAAAGGACTTTAATTCCAACCTTAAGTATTATTTTTATGAATCCGGAATACCTTCGGGAAATATAATTAAAAAAATAATAATATTCAATCGACGCGACGACGGACGGCATGATGTGAACTTTGTTTGTTTGGAGAGGAGGGTTGCATTTTATGAAAACAAACTTTTATAATATTATGATTTATTTCGGACTCTCTTTTCTGGCATCAGCCAGCTGCAGAAGGAGTGAGAGAGCTTCAGGCAGTCTCTGGATTAATTACACTTTGACACGTGTCGATTTCATCATCAGGTCGATGTTTAAGTGTGTTAAGTGAACTTATTGTATATCGTGAATTATAAAAATGTAAATTAGATGAGAGTATTTTTCCTAATGCAAAGGACATGCTCGTACTCATGTTCATGTCCATTTTCACGCTCCTTCAGGGATTTTATTGTTGTTATTGTTATATCCAGATCGAGCACACTTCAGTTTCAGAATTGATTTCAAGGTTATAAAATTAAATTATTAAATAAAGAAGGCCTATGTTCAATGATTGAGTAAATATTTTAGATTACTTACCTACTTGAGGCTGAGCTAGAGCTTTATAGCTCGGGGGCGGAATTGGCCACCTCGAAGTCAGCCGGCGTACTTTCGAGTTTTGTACAATGTACACCCCGTCTTTTAATAAAAAGAAACTGAATATTGTATGGAACTTTCAAACCCCTACATTTCCGTTACTAAATGGAATTTCGAAATGTACAGGGGCTTAAATCATTCTCCCCTTTGAAACCTAATGTTTTTTTTTGACCTACACCAAATCAATAAATCGATAATAAAAGTTTACAAACGAAATGCTTTACTCTGAAAATCCTTATATGTACATACCTATTACCAAACAAACTCATAATATTTACTATCAACCGCAGTCTGTCATAATGGGTGGGTCCAACCCGGATATATTTTTTTTTAATTCACTTATTTTATTTTCTACTAATTTTAGTATGTTTGCAATAACTTCTTAACTACAACGTTTTTTTAATTGAAATTAATTTTTAAATATAATTAACTTCAATCTTAAGTTTTTAATTTAAAAATCTTCAATTGAAAACCTAGCCTAGTTTGATAATATAAGGATTTTCAGAGTAAAGCATTTTGCTTGCAAACTTTCATTACCTATATTTATTGATTGGGTGGAGGTTTACAAAAAATGTTGGGTGTACAAATTAGGTTTTAAAGGGGAGAATGATTTAAGCCTCTGTACATTTCGAAATTCGATTTAGTAACGGAGATATGGGCGTTTGAAAGTTTCATACAAAGTTCATTTTTTTTAAACGAGGGGGTGTACAATTATTTTTTTTTTTACAAATGAAACGTACAATTAAAAATACATGGACTGGCATTTTTGTTTTCCGAAAATCAAAAGTGCGCCGGCTGACTTCGAGGTGGTGCGGAATTGAGCCTTAACCAACAAGCTAATACATTCAGCTCGTGGTTAGTTTCTAGATTGATTATGAAATTTCGTTGCTGACAATTCCCTTTTGAAATTCCATATTAAATGAAATCCCGGTAGGTAAATAATGAGATTTTTCATCTGAACCTAACTTCAACCCTATTATTTATTTAAAGTAGGAAGGTACTTATTCTAGAAAAGAGTATCTGCCTAAATTGTTGCAAACCGGACACTTTTATAATTTCTTCTTATAGACTTCTTGACTTTTCTATGTCTACGACTGTTAGGAGAAAGTTTCTTGTTTTATTTTTTATAATTCAAGGTATCCTTCTCCAGTGTCCCATCCCATGGCTAGAACTTATTTCCATTTTTTTTAAATTCCACAATAATTTGTCCAATCAATAAAGATAAAAGAGAAATAAAATAAGTATCTTCCTTGGAAAGTGTAATAAAATAGGACGATTGTAGATAGTGTGTTTCGTTTCCCCCTCTAAAAGTTAACGTTGTAATTTTAAAGGCAATTTCAAGATTTTCAGCCCCTTCTTTTGGATTATGTCAATTGAGCTGTGGATCTGGATATGTTGGGAGTGTGGGTTCGGGTTTCGGCTTTAGGTTTGGGTTTGGATATGTTAGGTCTTAGGTATTTTTTTTAAGATTTGGTTGGTGTGCGGAACAATGTGGCGCCATTTGAAATACTTTGCTTAGGAATTTTTTTTAAATTGCGTGTCTGCGCGTATCACCTCGGTAGTGGTGATGTATAAAACGAAGTTTTTACTCAAATGCGTCCTTGAGGACGACAAAACTTTTCTAAATTACTATCTACTCTTGCAGGTCTTCTTCTTTCCAGTTTTTTTTTTTCTATCTGAAAAGGAATGTGTTTTGAGAATTTTATTTCTTCATTGTAGAAGTTGGTTATAGTATATATGGGATTTATGAGAATTGCTTTAACCCAGATTAAAATTCAGGAGCACTTTTACTCTAATTTTTTTTTTTTCATAAATATAAAACACGGTGGAGGATGAGAAGAAATAGAGATAGTTTAAAATGAACGTTATCAGAATGATATATAAGACCAATAAGGCATTTGATATTGCTTCGTACCTCTGATTTATGGGATTTGCAGTAACAAAAAATATCAAACTAAATTTTGTACACTAAATCAATTCAAGCAATTTTAAATGGACCGTTTAGCAATAAACTATATGATAAAAATACATTGGGTACCTACACTCCCTCTCACTTGTTTGAGGCCACTATTTTCATTCTCGATAAATACCTGTAAGCAATATTTTTCCTGGAAATTTTTGATACGTGTGAGTAGGTACGTATATATATTTTGCAATAAAAAAGGATAAAGTTAAAGAGTTAACTTAAATAATTCTTAGAAATTTTCCAAATTATGTGAATGGACTGCAAAAAATCTCCAAAATTTGCTTGGCAAGAGTTAACATCGTCGATTTTTTTCAAACAAAAGTTTAAAATATTTAAGAAAGGACAGAAAACTATATTTTATATTAAATTTCAAGTTAAAATGTGCTGTGAAAACACGTCGACAATAGCAGAAAGGGGATCAATAGATGCCTTAAAGGAACTGGGATTCTCAGGCCGAGAAAAAGCTAGGAGACCGAACAGAAGTAAGACCATTGTCAACAATTATCTAGCACACACTTAAAACTATGGAAAAAACGAAAAGGACGCACAGATCAAGCAACTCCAATCCGAGAAAATCAACTCATTCAGCGGCTAGCTTCAAATTCCACACTCAGCGCCTAAAAAAAGGTCAAAAACTGGGGTATCAGCTAGTATTTCGACGGTTTTAATGATAATTAAAATCAGTGGTAACATCAAGAGTATGAAAATCAAAAAGAAACCGGTTCTACGGCAGCTTTATAAGGAACTACGGATGAATTCCGCTAGGGAGCATGTTGCCTGTAGCTACGCATGGAAAAAGGATGTCTTTTCAGGTGCAAAAAAGTTTAATCTTGACGGACCCAATGGTTACGACTTTTATTTTCACGATTAAAGAAAAGAAGAACTTATTTTGTCAAGACATCACAGTGATACATCAGGTGTTATGGTGTGGGGAGCTATCACCTATTATGGAACAATTGAATTGGAATTAATAACTTCAACAGTGAACGGAAATAGTTACAAATGCCTGCTGTAGCGGGTATTTGCAAAGCTAAAGAATATTCTGGAACCTCTACCTTGGATATTCCAACAAGACAAGGCCCCTATCTATACTTCCTAAGTAGCTTGAAGCTGGATTCACTTGGAAAACGTTGGACTTTTACCATGGCCACCCTATTCACCGGATTTAAACATCATCGAAAACGTTTGGGCCTGGCTAGCTCGAAAAGTTTCTGATGCTGGTAGACAGTTTGGAGATTAGGACGTCTTAGTCGAAGCCAACTGCGATGCCTGGAGCCAGATTTCACGGGATTATTAAAAAAAACAGCTAATTTCAAAAAATGGCGGGCATACTAATTATTAATTGACAAAAACACAATACATTTAAAAAAAAGTACACATTTTTATAGTTTTTTTCTTTTTTTATAAGATTTTTCAAGTGGCCTGAATCAAGTGACGCATTTTTTTATACCCATTTTGGCAGTCCATTAATATAATTTGTAAAATTCCTATGGAATTTCCAAGTTACCCCTTTAAATTTATACTTTTTTATTGCAAAATATATTTACCTACTCACAGGTATCAAACATTTTCAGGAAAAATATTTCCTACAGGAATTTATCGAGACAAAACTTTTGTGAAAATAGTGGCCTCAAACAAGTGACAGGGAGTGTATATTATCTAGTTTCAGCTATCTAATAGATACACGAAGTAAATAACTTTGAACTGAGGAAGTGACTCGAGATATGCCAATTTTGAACAGCTCTGATAGAAACTACCCGTTCAAGATGAGTTAAAAAAATTGAATAAAAAAAAATGCTGGAAAATAAAATCCGTCCAACCAGTACATCAGGACGCAAAGACATAGAGACCGATGGACTTCTTGTCGAAAATTAAATCACTTTTTCGGACTTCTCCATCATCGTAGTTTTGATGAAAAACTCGAAACTAATACCTTCCCTAAAGAGCAAGTAAAAATGTGTTCAAGTTTTGGAAACCACTCATAAGTTTTGTGTGTTATTGCCCTATTGGTGAAAAAAAAAACAAAGCTTATTTTTTTTATTCAAAGTCTAAAGAAAGACCAAAAATAATTAGCGATTTCGGATGCTAATAGAAATCTCTCCAACAACGAAATTGTTGGAAGCAATGAAACTGACCATAAGCAACGCGTTGAACGAGCAAAAGTGGCCCAAGATTTCGAGGGACAGGTACCAGCATTTTACAGAAATGATTTTACAACTGTAAGATCATTGAAAGCGATAGCGAAAATTATCGTAAAGGATGATTGGCAAAAGACAAAAAATGCCAGAATATATCAGTACCACTTAAGGGGAAGTCATGCTCATGGCCATCCAGGACAAAGTGGAAACATTATTATTTGCTGAATATTTTGAAGAACATCTCGTGCCAAACCCATCCAACGAATCTGAAGTCACCAACCCTAAAGAAGTTGCTAAGTAAATCCACAGCGGACGACCAAGAAAATAATCCGGACTAGACAATATTTTTAACTTCATTTTTCCCAAGTCATGGTGCTATTCCTCACAATCTGGAAGGCAGTGGAAATAGTACCGACCCCGAAGAAAGTCGACAAGATTGCCATTTCTGGAAACAACACCAGTCATTCTGAACCGCTAACAACATCATCCTAGTTATGCAGTTTGGACTTCGGGAGAACAAATTCTACACAATACCCACTTTGAGGTTCCAGAATGACGTTGTGAGCTCCTTCGATGGCTATCAGGTTGTTTGTGGGTGCTTCCTAGATATAGAGATAAAGCATTCGACAGCATCTGGATACGGGGGCTAATGTACAAGCTAATCAATTTTAATTTTCCAGGTTTTCCAAAATCAGCATGAGAGACAGCTCGAACTAAAGAGGGTTTTACTACCCTAAAAGTTATTTAACGCGGTATATTTGTTAATAAAATTAAGAAGAATGTGAATGAAGATACCGGTGCACATTCATTTGGAAGTTTTGAATATTAAAATAGGAGGGAAAGATAGAGTCGGGTAAAGCATTCAACATTCGTGAGATGCCGATAAAAAAGAAAGAATCCCTGTACACGACATTAATTCCGAAGTTGAGCTCCAGTTTTTACGGTTCAGTTGTTTTAGGGGTGCAATGCAACTGTCGACTTCACTAGAAGATTGCTTATAAAAATAGCGATAATTCTATATATGTATATCAAGTATCATTTTCATTGCTATTCTTTGTATTCTATCCAATAAACTGAAATAGGTTAAAGGAGCACCTAGCTAGACATGAATTTTGTTCGAGTTTTGGACGAATAAAGGTGTTATTGATTACGGTGACGCCGAACAAAACCTAAGTACTTGGCAGCATTTTTGGCAACGTTGAATATGTGATCGTTCAACAGAAGGTCCACTCATGGAAAGCGGCATGGGGGTGGGTTTCGTTTTAATCACAGAAGACAGCATTTACTTTTTGAAACATTAAATTCTGAGCGGGTTTTGATTCCACATTGGACAATGCTGTCGAGATCAGAATTTAATGAGCTTATCATACGCTGCCGTTCAAGTCCCACAACTTGTAGATATGTATTAAACGGCCTGAAATGAATGTGATTTCTAATCCAAAGAAGAGAACGAAAGCCGTAATTAAGAAGCTTTCGTTCTTCGAGATATTTCTTAGGCTGCGCGTACAGATGCCAGAAGGTATTCGAGATTCGAGTAAAAGTTGTCAAAAGAGTTTTAAAACGTGATGCTTGCGATAAGTATGTGATAAAATCGCAACACTCACAGCAAATATCGCTTCATTGTGCACACGTTTATAAGAATAAATGTAAATATTTTTCTCGCATGGAAACATTTCTCGCATCGCATCGATTTGTCGCACAACTATACGCGCAGCCTTAAGCTCAAATTTCATGAACTTGGAAGGAAAGGACGGTAGGGTAATTGGTCGATAGTTTGAGAGTGAATAAGATACGTCTTTTTAGGGACTGGCTGGACGAATGCCGTTTTCCATCCACTCAGAAAGAGACAATTAAAATAGGCCATATGGAATAGCTTACGCAGTGGTCTTTCAAACTATCCGGGCCAGCAGATTTGTGCTAATCGAGATTTTTCAGAACTCTATAGCAACTGTTCGAGTGCGAAAGAATATGTGTCCAATAAAATCGTTTTACGCTCTCAAGTACCCAAAGGGGGAGTTCTAACACTCACTGGCAGCGTCCAATTAAATGCAATCTGTGCTGCAAGCAAATTGGCTTTATGTTGCCAACTGGCAGTAGGTGTGTCATTGAAGACGAGCGTTTGAACCGAAGGCGAGGTAGTGTTTCGAAAACGTTTACAACTGTTGGGACATTGTAGTATTTTTTTTCGTTAGGTAATTTGAGCAATGAGGAACGTCAGCGGAAGCATTTCAGCAAAAATTGAGCCTGGATAAAAAAACACCTTTATTGCAATCATTCGAATCTGCTATAACGCTATGAGCACCATCACCAGCGAGCAGAAATACCCCGAACCAGGGTTATTGTTGTGAATTTAAGTTCTAATTGCAATAAAAAGGTATTTTCAATTATGTTTTTCTATATAGGCAATCCTTCCTCATCTTAACCCAGAGGTTATCTTATTTTATCCTTCTGCTCAGAAATATACATATTTTTAAGTTTATAAGTTTCTTAGCTAAATTTAAAAATATTGAAAAACCGCTGAAGTACGAAGTTAATGTTATACCGTCAGCCAAAATAATACCGATTGTTAAACAAAAAAATCATATCGATGAACAACTTCAAAGGACAATATTATCCGGTCTAATCATCAAATCGACACGAAAGATACCTATACCTAATAAACAAAAAAACCTAAAAAAAAATTTGGATTTCCATTAAGGTAATTGAGAAGGTACTTTAACTCATTGACAGCAACAAAAAAAAAACGAAAAAAACACAAAAGGACAAAATAGGGTTACGTGACAATTTTAAACAGCCGTAGACCCTTTTTACCGACACGTCTCAATCCTTTTCTCAAAGAAGAAACACAGACAAAAAACAGGTCAGCTTCTTCTGTCATCATCAGCACTTTCAGCATCTGTTTGCGAATGGAAATTAGGGCTTTAAGACTTAAGGCTGTAAGAGAAATTGTTTTTTCTTTTCCTTCTGCTTTCCGTAGGCCAATACACTTTGGATGGTTTTTATTTGTCTAGGAATAGTGTTGAGCTAAAAGCTGCTGGTTCAAACATCCTAAACTGACAGAATTGATGTAGTTTATCCTTGACGTGGGTCGTAAAGGTGTTGTTGATGAATTTGAATATTTGGTTTGAAATATATTTAAGGTATAGCTATTGAGCTGACAAAAAGTTCCGTAATCTTCATGGGAATTCTTTCACTTGTTGTTGATTTTTTTTAGTAAATTAAATTGTATAAATTGTAGGTAGGTATCTACACTTATAGCTTTTATGTCATAAAACCGCACCGTAGAGCTAGTGACAATACTTCGGACATCCCGAAGTTTTGTTTTTAAGCTGCGGGAAGTGCGTTGATATACCTACTACCTACACGCAGTTTTTATGACAAAATACTGCTTTGGTACAGTAAACAAATTGTCCTATTGTTAAAGTTGCCGGCGCGGCATTGATTTTGCGTTCTTCTTTGAAGAAATCATCGGGGTTTAAGCCTTCCGTAGCCCCGCGTTATATCAAACTGATATACCCATACATTTCAATTTTGAATCAAGTTTGCTTCTGCGAGTCAAAAAAGGTTCATTTTTAGAAATTTTGTTCATCGCCATTCGAAAAAAAATAAAAAAAGTAGTTTGGCTGAAGCCACAATCCTGTTGCGTGAACAAATCGTAGGATACCACCAACATGTCCTTGTCATAAATCACTGAGAGTTTTGTTAGCCCCGCGTGGAGTGTTAAATGCTTTGATTTGTTGATACTCATGTTTGGTACAGCTTGGCTGCAAGAAGCATCAACTGAATGTGCTGTGTGGAAAGCCCAAAACCAGTGCGGCATCATCACAAGCAATGCCACTCAGCCATCTCCATCAACGATGAAGAATTTAGATTTTCAACGGTTACTTATGACATTATCTGCGTAGTAATTTTAAACCGCCTTCCAGTATCCTGAGGATTATGCTGTTCCTCCATAGCTATAGCTATACGCTTATGTGTCATGGTTAAACTTTTTTTTCGCATAGTCATACATTGTTCGCCCTCTGTCAGCTCATCAACATGCCTCGCAGGAAAAGTAGCTATGTAAATATATCCAGGGAAAGTTAGCAGGAATAGTAAACTCTCAAACAGGAGAACCGAAAAGGTGAATAATGTCTAAGGATGGAAACAAAGTATAGAGAGAGAGAGAGAGTATGGAAACCTTGTAAAGTGACACGCACGAAGTTTTTGTTAGCTAAATTTACTGGGATATCATAAATCAATTACAGATAAGGAAGAAGCCGAAGATAAATGCGAACGTGGCGAAGGCGATGGCGGAAGACGTGGACCGCATGATGTTTTGCTAGATGAAATATGATAGATTGGGAGTGAACACACTGAACATCTCTAAGGTGCAGATGGAGATTACCAGTGCAGCGCCCTATAGCCAGCCAGCGGAAGGTTTGGAAAGATCCATGCAACACGAGAGATGGATAGTCAATGTGATTTGTGAAATTTTTGAATTATTAGTTAAAAAGTCGTTAGCATCGCAGCAAGTGTTTGATTAAGATTCACACAGTTAATTACCAACTTGACATGACACAAGGCGGTTGAAGGAATGATTTGCCACAACCAGCGTTTTAAAAAACTATGGAATTTACTAATCTGAATGTGTAATATTTTGTTCTCAATGCAATAATATAAAACTTACTGACTTTTACTTCAGTCTTAACATTTTTCTTGTCGCGTTTCAATGAAAAATATTAGCACTTAGTTGGAAAGCGAGGAAAATAGCATTTAATTTTATTGGAGGTGGGAGGTAGGACTGTAATTTTTTCCAATTTCGAATTTCTCCATTTGTATAACAATAACATAATCATGTAGTGCATTTAAAGACAAGAATCTCTAGTTAACACTAGATTTTAAATTGCGAACGAACAAAGAACAATTTCGAGCCGCCTGGCCCAGAAGAATAAATTTGGCGGTGTATTGGAATCCTTAGCACGCCTAAAGTAGTCAATGTATACAGGGTGCACTGGAGGTCTGCTGTATACACTCAACTTGCATATACCAGCTATTAGTGGTCCCAATATAGTGATTTCCTCACCAGGACATGCCTTTTATTAGCTTAAGAGAATATTACTGAACGTTGCATTAACTCCTGGGGTTCCAACATGACACCACTATTATGGGATGGATTGAAAACCTTGAACATCTTCTACATAAAATGGGGCATCCGGATAAATATATCGTAATCAGATCAGAATTTGTGTATACTGCAGAGAACCTGCTACAGAAACTTCCGGACGAATTTACGAAAATAGCCAAAAAAGAACATGAAAACCATAGCACTAAATAGGAACGCATGCACTTACCAAGCCTTAATTTACCAGCAGCTTGTGTGATCTGTCATCCCGTTTGGTTCTCTATTTCGAACACGGTCATGCAGAAACCTCAAATGATCGATAGAAATCTGCTATGCTAAGGATCTGCACTAGAGTACATTTTTAACTTCAGCGAATGAGACATTAAGAGAGCAAGCGTTACGTCCCGCTACCTGGATAGATTCTTCTAGGACACACAGTCTTCCAAAAAAAAACGAATGAAATTAATATAACTACCGTGGACGACAACCTGAGCCGAAATACCTCAGGGCGATGGATAGACGAAAACATAATAATGTACAGCGATAAGGAATTTTATTTCTATGCTGACAGACGGTCATCTACGGATAAATGCCAAGTTATTGCTTGCAAGAGCCGTGAGATAGAAGAGTATCAAGCATTGAGAAGGAAGAAAAAGATCATGCGTACTTGGTCTAGGAGGCTACGTTCATCATCAGAATATGGCGTACATAGCCTCCTAGCCCAAGTAGAATAAAATGTCTCAGGAGGCTGCATAAAATGCCAAGTTACTGGATACGCAACTAAATAACAGATCACATGAGAAACAGTGGAGGACAGCATTTTCCAACAGTTGTTCAACGGGTATAATATGTAGAGTTATTAAAAGAGAACCCACTCCAGTTAATGAATGAACTAACTACCCAATTTAGAAGAGGTAGACTTCACTTTGCTATTCAAAAGCTTTGTCGCCTGGGATCGATTTAATCAAGATACCATGCTGCCCCAAACCTGCAGACCAGAGTTCTTTAAGGACGAATGGGATGTGTTGGGAGTTGGGACATTGCATGTCTAGTCAATCATGAAGTTTTGGTAAAATAAAGCTTTCCCAAATACTAGGCTGTCAACTTAACACGCCCCATATTCTTAACAGGTGACTATTTGTGCGGCAAGAACTCGAGGAATATCAATGCTAAACGACGATACTTCCACGCCACATAGGCCAGTGAAATCGTACCTTAAATGTTAAATCGTACTTAAAACCTTTAAATTACGAAGCGTAATGTAGTTGTGGTATGTTGTTAGCACCAGTCATCAGAGTTGCCGCATCTGACGTGCCACCACAATGAAACCCATGGTTTGACGATGAGTGCCGGCCAGCACATGCAAAAAAAAAACAGGAGGCATACAAAGCATCACTGAAAGTAAGGATCAGAGTTGCTCGCAAGTTCTACGAGTAGAAGAGGGGAGATGAACACCGGCTTCTCAAAAAGACAAAGACGCGATCGAGGAGACTGAGGGATGCATAGCAGGAATGAGGTTTTAGAGATCTTACCAAATATTAAAAAGAAGCTACAAGCCCTAACCAATGCCTGCAAGGGAACACTGTAGTGGATTCGCAGTCGATGCTCAGAATATGGAAAGATCACTTCTGCGAAGTGAAAATAGAAATACCTAAGCTTAAGTCCAAAAAAGCTGCTAGATCCGACGGCCTCGCTGCCAAGCTATTCCAAGCATCAAGCGCTGACTTTGTTAGGAGTAAGCACCAGCTCATCTGTAAAATATGATCGGAGGAAAGCACGCCCGACGAATGGAACCTCAGCACTGTTTGCCCGATCCTCAAGAAAGGAGATCCTCCTAAACTGTGCCAACAACAGAGGAATCAATCTCCTTAACATCGCCTACAAGATCTTCTTGGCCGTGTTAAGTGAATGCCTAAGACGTTCATATCAGTGTGACTTCTGGCCAGGAAAGTCCACCATCACAAAATTTTCACACTACGCAGATCTTGTAAAACAAAAACTTCAAAATGGACACTCACCACCTTATCATCGATATAAATGCCTTGTATGACAGCATTAGCGGTAAATGAGGGCAAAACCAAGTATATGCTGTCATCAAGAAAGGATGCTCAACGACCATGTATTGGACAGAACTTCATCATAGACAGATATAACTTTGAGGAAGTTAAGGGCTTTGTCTACCTGGGATTTGCTATCAACTCAGAAAATGATGCCAGCAGCGAAATCAAACGAAGGATAACTCCTGCCAATCGCTGTTTCTTTGGGCTAAAAAGGCAATTGAGAAGCAAAGCCTTCTATCGAATAACTAAAGTGTCCCTGTATAAGAAACTCATAATTCCAATCCTACTGTATGAGGCATGGACCCTGTTAGCAGCGGATGAGTATGCTTACCACAAATGCTTTAGCGCCCAGTTATGATTTCAAAACTGCATCAAGACGCGCGCGGAGGCCAGGTGTCAGAGAGCTTGATCTGGGTGGCTAAAAGCAGCATAGATAGAGATTGCCAAAGATTAAAAACGGAAAGCTATTGTGTTTTAGACAGTGAGGCCTCATGTATTGATAAAACTGGATTTATTAAATTTCCAAAATAACTAACAAGCTGTTGCCGCAGCTGTCCTCTTAAATATTGTCTGTTAAGCGAGATGTGTAACTGATAAACAATTAACTTCATAAGAATCTTTTTATCTAGGGATAGGTATTTCTTAAATGGAAGGAATATAAAAACTTCGACTAAAATCGGAAACAATCTGTCATGGATTGAGTAGATTAATGTCATAATCCAAAAGTATAGCGAATAAAAAAGAATTTTACCGTTATTGATACAGATGTGTTGAGTTTTCCTTTTGCTACATGCTATTTTGGGTGTAAAACAACGAAAACCACTCTGTCACACCTTTAATCGGATTTTCGGATGGCTGCAAAATAATCCTAGCGCAGTCGAATCGGAATTCATTGTTTTATAAAGGACAATCTCCCTTCTCATTTCCTTCGTCATGTTGGTCGTCGTCAGATAAATTATTTTACAATTGCACAGGATGAATACCATCACCGGTGTACCTTACTATAGAATCGAAGCTACATAAATATCGTCAGTTTATTTTGTCCTTTTTTTAAGGGCACATACACACACGTATCACATATAGGAGACAGCAATCGGAATCAAAATCACAATTGGATTAAATTTACAATTGGCCAATATGCCTGAATGAACAAATAACAAAACAATTGAAAATTGAATAAAGCTTTTTACTGACCACCGCAGGACTAACGGTGGACTGGACTGGACACTCTCATATTGTTAATATATACGAAGGTATATGGAATGGACGTAAAGTTCGATATGGTTTGGTGGTCTGGTTGGTCTACTTGTACCAAAAAAGGGAAGGTGGATAAATCTGGTGACTGAATCCTCCAAATAAAATTCAAAATAAATAGAGACAAATTTATTTTAGCCATCATTATTTATGTGGCTTTCACATGTAGACAATGTTGAAGCGATTTGTGGTACAAAGGAAATTGTGGTAAATCAATGGGAGCGGTAATAGTCCTTTTTTGTTTTTATTTGTATTTAAAGTTTTTTTTTTTTTTTTTCTTCTGGGAATTAATAGTGAGATCAAATGTGATTACGCGGGATATTTAAGAACGGATTGTTGGCGTTCAGAAACGAAATACATACTCTGGGAAAATACCACATATAAAAAAAATGGTATTATGATATGTGCTCAAAAGGCAAAAGCTCTTAAGTCTATTTTCATAGTTTTTCAGAAAGTGAATTTTAAACTTTGAATCTGTGTTTAAAAAAAGCTAAGAGGGTTATACAATTATTTGAAAATGTGCCTAAAAGTTGGTCAAGTGAAGTATTTAATGCATTTATTTATGTTTTTTTTGACTTAAGTGCTTTTACCAAAACAACTATTGCAGTTTTTATTTTATTATGTCACCTAAGATGTAAATTATCTATTAACCAAATATGGTAAAACACCTTAAGTCTATTTAAGAAATTTTAATGCAGGAAATTTTGTGTGGTAAAACATCTTAAGTCGACATAAGCGATCACACTTTGTTGATTAATATCGAACATGAAAAAAATAAATAAATTGATACATAAGACTAGCCATCATCTACTTAAGTTATTTGACCTTTTGCAAGAACCTAAGAAGTACCTAAACTTAAGATATTTTACAAACGGTCATAACTTTCTTGTTTTTAAAGATTTATCAACAGGGGTATGAGAGAAATACAGGTTTTGGACAAAACATGTACGAAAGCGATAAATAGCTAAAACCACTTAAGTCGACTTAAGAGCTTTTCCCTTTTGAGCACAGATGTAACATATTATATGATGCTGGGTGAAATTTGTACACATAAGGTGATGTGCGATATGAAAAACTACAAGATTTTACTAAATCCGGGTAAGTACACCTAGGTAATAGGTAGGTATAGGTAGGTACTACCTATTTATAAAAGTAGACAAATCTCTGAATATATATTTCAAATAATGTGGTTCACACCCAGGAACATTATTTAAGATTCCATGGATCGTTTTAAGTTTTAAGAGACGACTTTTACTAGCCGAGAATATTTTTTTTAAACTGCGCAACTTTAAACGTACATGAAATTGTAGTTTGTTGATGGCTGATTCAAGAACATCGCATTTTCTTATATGACGTCATATCTCAAAGTCCTCAAGGTTGCCAGAGGTAAGCCCGGCACTTTCGGTTTCACCACACTTTTTCCATAAAGATACCATCAAAATATTTTCTACCGAAATTTTGGGTTGGGATTCCCCAGACTATTATAAAACTTTCATGATAACCCTTCATAGCTATAAATAAGGTTAACAAGTAGTAGCCCGTAGCGTAATGGTTAGTGCGTTCGACTGTCACGCTGGAGGGGTGGGTTCACTTCCAGCCTCGCCCACCTAAAAAACTAAAAAGTTTTTTTCAGGGCTACTGCCTCTTGCGAGCAATTGACAAATCCTCCAAGAGTATCATTTGTCACGAATAAGTGCTTCTCGTCTAGCCGTTCGGATTCGGCATAAAATTGTAGGTCCCTTCCATTCCTGTCGACAGGCGCACACAGGAATGGTTGCGAGTTGTTAGTCACTAGGCCCTGGTTCTTCACGAGCCGTTGTGCCACCCAATTTATTTTATTTTTTTTATTTTTTAAGGTAAACAAGTAAAATATAACGTAGTCTTTGAAGTACCCGCCGAAATGAAACCATACATTTATTCAATATTCAATAACCAATAAATCTCAACAACATGACTTATTTTGGGTTGGAGTAAATTTCTTTGAATTATTTTCTTCACATCTATGGAACCGAGTTTACAAAATTGCCAAATTCATCCCACTCGTATTATGACCATATTTTCAAGTCAATTATTGTTTCTATGCCAAAACAAGATAAATAAATTGCCTTCTTCATAAATATGTAGGAATTATATGTATGTAGTTAAAATGTTGGCTAGATGATTGGTCGTAAATAAATTTGAAAAGAGTTCAAACGGAAAATTCAAGGAAATTAGTTTTATTCCATTGTTTTCGTTTCGTTGACAAATTAAATAAAATTGGCTGAGATATGAATATATTGGTCAATGACGGGTGATAAATTTAGTCATGAAGTCAGATATACCTACACACAAAATTCGAGGGTCATTTAAAGGCTTAAAGCTTTTGATTGGTAAAAAGTTTTTTTTTGTACTACCCTATCCTATTGCATTTTTTTACAACTTACCATAAAACTGTTTTTCTTTCTTTTTTTTTTATTGTTTTAGGTGCATGGTGGTTCACATAACAAGGTGTGCAAAAATGCTGGAGCGTGTGAGTGATTCGACACAATACAAAAATGGAATGGGGGTCTATTAGGCCCCATTTAATACGGATGGGCAATTTTTTAAAAATGTTGACTTTAAACGGAAAACAAGTTATTAAATAACAACGGTAACATTTTCAATTCCATATGTTAATATATATAAGTTTAGGCCAGAAAAGTTGGTTTAGCGAGCATCAAGTCATGTAACTCCGATCGGGGTTATCTCGTTTAAGCTTCATTCAATTATGCGTTTCGAGATGACAAACAACGGTTTCGCATGGTGCACATTTAAGCCATACGGATAAGGGCAAAATGTATGCCTTTTGGTGAAGTTGCCCTAGCTTTATGGCTATTGGTAGGAACATTTCAAGATCGTGTCGTTTTGCCGTAATTTCATACTAGATCCAGAATCTTATTGAACGAATATAAAACCAGGGTGTCAACAGATGTTTAGACGTCGCGATAAGAGCCGAACAATAAATGCTGCATCTAATTCTTCACGAATTGCGGGGTAGGGCGTTTCAGTTTCGGTGGTTTTTCGTATACCTATAAGAAGTACTGGAGTGATTGTTCGGGGCAAAATGGCGCCAGCTCCAAATTTGACAACAACACAAAAACAAAAAAGATTGGAATTCGCCCGTCAAAACATCGGCCGCAATTGGTAAACCGTAAGTAAAATTTTAGTAATTAATGCTAAAATCTTCTAGTTCGACAATAAATTCGCATAACACGATGTAGTTCTGCATTTTTGATATGTTGTTGTCTGTAGCTAAGTTTGCAACTTCAAAAAACCTGTACTCGCTGCAGAAAAAAATGCAACAGTGAAAAAAACCCTATTTTTTCCGACATTTTCCTTTATTACTTTGGAAATATGCAACTTAGGAAAGAATCGTCAGCTATAAACTTGTTTGTTATAAATTGTTCTACAAGACCACATCAGCTTTAAATTCATGCATGTTATATTTGAGTTGCTATGTAACTATGAATTTAAAAAAAAATTCTGAAAAAGTAATTAATTTTGAAGCACTCAAAAAGTAGGTTAAAAATTGTCCAATTCTGCTAAAAATTTGGAATCAAATAGTCTTAAGTATAACAAGACGAAATTCGAAAATTCGATCTAAATCGGTCGAATAGTTTTGGCAAGAAACATGATGTTAACTAAGTGCAACACGCAATGTTTACATCATTGCTGTGGTCTAAGTAGGACACTTAAGTTGGCACTTATTTTTGTACACGTACTTGGAACCCTTATCTATCATAAAATATAGTTATAATATTTATATCTTTTTTTAAGCAACTTTGGTAGTGAATTTAAGTCTTTTACTTAGTTTTTTAAATTTTTTTTGTAATAGTTAGATATAAACACAAATATAACATGCATAAGGTTAAAGGTTAGACCGCACTAGGCGTAACTGCACTGCACCGGAACTGCGATTCAAAATAATTTGTATGAAATTTAATGAAGTTCAGTTGTCGCTTAGTGCGATTTAGCTCATACAATTTCATACAAATAATGTTTTGCCGCGTCGTAAAGTGTATAGTTCCACTGTCTTGTAAAAAATTGTATAACAAACAAGTTTAAAGTGGACGGATTTTTTCCTAAGTTGCATATTTCTAAAGTTATAAAGGAAAATGTCGCAAAAAATGGGGTGATTTTAGCGTTTTTTCACATTTCCATTTTTCTTGCAGCGAGCACAGGTTTTTCGAAGTTGCAAACTTGGCTATAGACTACTCTTACATGCCGCGAAAACATATCAAAAGTGCAGAACTACATCGTGCTTTGCGAATTTAGCACCTTTTCTTTGTAATTATTGACTGGGCTCTGCAACAATCTAATACGTTTTGTATACAAAGATTATTTTCATGGACGAATAGTAGTTACCTTTATGGAACAGATAGTTTGTACGGTTATTGACGGACGCCAGCTTTATGCCTTTTGAGTGTAGACTCGATTCTAGAGACTTTATCCTGTCGAGAACAATGGTTGACATTAGTTTTGAAAAAAAGAACATTTTGTTGGGGCATGCAAGAGTAGTCTGTAGCTAAGTTTGCAACTTTAAAAAACCTGTGCTCGCTGCAGGAAAAATGCAACAGTGAAAAAACCCTATTTTTTTCTAGAACGTATCAAAAATGCAGAACTACATCGCGCTTTGTGATTTAGCACTTTTTTTTTGGAATTATTGAATGGGTTTTTAATGCAACAATCTAATACATTTTGTATGCAAAGATTATTTTCATGGACGAATAGAAGTTACCTTTATGGAACAGATAGTTTGTACGATTATTGACGGACGCCAGCTTTATGCCTCTTGAGTGTAGACTCGATTTTACAGACTTTATCCGGTCGAGAACAATGGTTGACATTAGTTTTTAAAAAAAAGGAAAAAAAAAGGTAACTCCACCCCAATTGTTGCAATTCTTTAGTTCACCATTCTTTGGCAGCTCCACACACAATCACTCCATCCTTCCAGTCCCCGAGATATAAGTTTCGTTTTCCCAAACAGTTTTTATCAATGGATATAGAATATTAGGCGTTGTGTCGGGATCAGTTTTCAGGAATTCAGCTGGTACTCTATGAAGTCCATCTGCTTTGTTGTTTTTGAGGAGATTTATCGAAAATTGTATTTCAGCTACTGAAAGAAGTTCGTTGTCGATACCCCTACAGAAACTGTGCAGGTCGTTTAGCTGGGACACTTCAGTCTTCATTCAGCACGACAAAGAAATGGTCCCTTCATCTGCGTAGCTGATCCTCAATTGATACCAAAAATGTGCCCTATACATCTATTACATGATGATAGGTGTTGCTTTTTTCAGACAATTTCTTTGGACAGTGGTAGCAATTGTATGATATATCTCCTCTTCTTGCAGCGTTTTCAATTTCTGCAAAAATAGACTTAAAACTGAGAAAAAAAGTAAATACAAAACAACGTTTATTCTTATACAATGCCATTTTATATCTTTTCTTTTAACGAGTTCTAAAAAAATAATTTTAAAACAAAATTTAAAAAAAAAATAAAAAACTATTAAAAAAATCTGTTACTCATTTTTTTTTTTCAAAATTTGTACCTAATTTCTACCTTTTTTGTTTTCAAAATTCAATGCTCTTATCAATTCTTCGTTAACCACTGACACCCGGATGGTTATAGGAGTATAACTTTTGCAAATACTAAAAACTGTTCATAAAACTGATAATTGATAACTTCAACAACCAGTGTTGACACAAATTTTTTTGAGATATTAGAGTCTGAAAATGGAATATAAGCATTTTTTCACCTATTTTTGAGATTTTATAAAAATTCGAAATGCTTTTTTTCAAAACAAATTCACCGATTCATGAAAAAAAAGTATTTCGAATTCGAAATAGGTGAAAAAATGGTTATATTCCATTTTCAGACTGTAATATCTCAAAAAGTAGAGCTGATGGCGAAAAACGGATGATAGATTTGAGTTCAGCACAAAAAATTACCAATGATACGAGTCTTACTTGTTCATTCCTGAACTCATGTAGGTCTTTTTTGGGGGGTTTTCAGCCATTTATAGAGTAAAAAAGGCATATGTATTTTGAAATTTTAAGGGGCAGTTACTTGTGCTATTTTATTAAAAGCATCCGTAGAGTCAAAAGAAATCTTTTAAAGTCGGTGAAACCACGTTTTATACGCGAAATTCTTGATCATTTATTGACTTTGAAAAAACGTGTTTTTAAATTAAAAACGGCCGCGGGGTCTGGAAGTACCATTTTAAAAAATGTCCGGGATGTAGAAATACTTGTGTGGGTATCCTCTACAAGACCCACGATACCCATTTTGAATATCTGACAAAAAAATTATTAGACATCCCTAATGTACGTTTTGAATAACGATTTGGATACAATTCGTCTGTACTATATAAACTAAATAAATAAAATAAATTGGGTGGCGCGATGACGAGACGGCTCGTGAAGAACCAGGGCCTAGTGACTAACAACTCGCAATCAATCCTGTGTGCGTGTGTCGATAGGAATGGAAGGGACCTACAATTTTATGCCGAATCTGAACGGCTATACGAGAAGCAATTATTCATGACAAGTGATATACTCTTGGAGGATTTGTCAATTCCTCCCAAGAGGCAGTAGCCCTGAAAAATTGTTTTTAGTTTTTAGGTGGACGAGGCTGGGAAGTGAGATTTTAGAGATATCCACCCACTGCAATCCCTACTTTTCACGCTTTTCTGTTCCTCAGAAACGGCTCTAACGATTTTGATGAAAAGTTTACATTTAGTTCTTTTAGGCAAAATAAAAATTCTGAAAGTATTTTTATTAATATCCGCCTACTGCCACGCCCACTTTCATAATTTTTTTAGTTTCTCAAAAATGGCTCCTAGTATTTGGATGAAATTTTCTAAGTCTATTCATATAAGCAAGACAAATATCGAAAATTAGTTAAAGTTAAATCCGCCTACTGCCATTTAAGTTTTTTTTTTTGTTTTCTGGGAAGCGGGTACACCGATTTGGATGAAGTTTTCAGAGATTTTTTTCTTAACGAGAAAAAATTAAAAAAAATAGTTACAGTAACATCCACTCACTGCCACGCCCCCCTTCATATTTATTTGCTTCGTGGACTTCACAGAAACGGCTGATTTTCTCGAAATCGAACCAAACGATTTAGAAGAAATTTTCACAGTCGGTTTATATGGGTAGTCAAAAATCGAAAAATAGTTTTAGTGAAATCCGCGCACTACCTCACTCAATTTTTACGCTTTCCTGTTTCTCGGAAATGCTCCAACGACTTTAATGCAATTTTCAGAGTATGTGTATCTCAGCAAGAAAGGCAATCGAAGAACAGTTTTAGTTAAATCCGCCTACTGCCACGCCCGCTTTTTACACTTTATTGTTTCTCGGAAACTGTTTCAAAATTTTTGATGAAACTTTCATAATTTGTTTTTTGAAAGTACATACTTAGACTAATATTCACCCACTGACACGCCCACTTTGATATTTTTTTTCGTTTCCCTGAAACCCTGATCAGGTTCAGGGTTTTTTGTAATAAGAAATCCAAACATTTTAAAAAAGTATTTTTAATAACATCCGCCTACTTCCATATCCACTTTACGCGCGTTTTTCAGAATTGGCTCCAACGATTTTAAGGAAATTTTCGCAGTTTGTTCTTATGAGAAGAACAAAAATTGAAAGTATTTTATTATCCGCTCATTGACACGACGCTCGTGCTATGTTAAAACATTGTAAGGGTATTCATAACCAGGGCCGGCCCCAGCCAAACTTGCGCCCTGTGCAAGATTTGCAGAAAGCACCCCTTTTTTATATTTTCACACATACACTGATACACATGCATAAGTATTTTCCACATCACCCAGGAGGTAGACTTTCAATGCGTTTTTTCTATTGAGGTATCCCCGGAAGGCCTAATCCTCAGAAACAAACAAATATGTTTACATATATGATTACATGTATCAAATGTAATAAAAGTACATATTTACAAAAAAAAACAGTAAATAAATTAAAAACAAAATAAAATAAAAATACATTTACATTTACATACATTTATAAAATTAAATAAATTAATTAATTAATTTAAAAACAAAATAATATAAAAATATATATACATACATACATATGTTACATATAAAAAATACAAAGGAACTTCAGTTGATTTTTTTTAGGAAAAAAAGTAAAACCATAAACTAAAACGCAGCGAAGAATGTGCAGAGGGTAAACGTTTAAACTTACTTTTCTGGCCTTACATTTTGGAAATTCAGAAATGAGTATTGCAAGAAAGTTATTTTTTGTTTGTAAAAAAGTTAATTATTTTTGTAAAAAAGATAATTTTTTTTTGTAAAAAAGTTATATTTTTTTGTTAAAAAGTTAATTTTTTTGAAAAATTTTTTTTATTTTTTTGTAAAAACCTTATTTTTTTTTGTAAAAAAGTTAATTTTTTTTTGTAAAACAGTAATTTTGTTTTTGTAAAAAATTTAATTTTTTTTTTGTAAAACAGGAATTTTGTTTTTGTAAAAAAGTTTAATTTTTTTGTAAAAAAGTTTAATTTTTTTTTTTGTAAAAAAGTTTAATTTTTTGTTGTAAAAAAGTTAATTTTTGTTTGTAAAAAAGTTATTTTTTTTTGTAAAATAGTTAATTTTTTTTTGTTAAAAAGTTTTGAACTTGCATGGGTCTAGTGGAATTTTTAATTCTACGATATCTTGACTCTTGAGTTAAGTTTTCCCTGAATGCAACAATGAAAGTGATGCTAGTTAGTGTGCAAGAAATAACTTAGCACGGTTGTGATGGATGTTATTTTGGGATTAATGTTAATGTTTGTGGTTAAAATGCAAATGGCAGTACATATTTGTTTGCGCATGATCAGATTACATTTTCTTGCTCCTGGTAATGCGCCCCCAGAATGTTCCACCCTGTGCATTTGCACATCTTGCACATATGGTTGGTCCGGCCCTGTTCATAACCCCTTTTGTGCGCGCGGAATATATATATAAAAAAAAAAAAAACTATAATTCTAGCCTAATGTATATACAATACAGCTCAAGTGTTTGGTTTTCATTAAAAACATTCAATGTTAATATGACAGAGCAAAATCTATGTATGTATTACACGAAAACCCCATTAACATATTAATTTCGTGTCAAAAAAAATTCCAGCTTTTAATCAAAACTATAACATCACCGCATGTTGGAGAAGTCCAAACAAGTGATTTTCGACCAGACGTCCGTGTCGGTGTGCGTCAGTGTGTCCTGATGTGCATTGAGTTAGAGCCTAGATGGTTGAACGAAGTTGCTGCAAATCTTATGTGAAGAAATACTTCTGAATAAAATTTTTTGTTAGCTTACTAGAACGGGTAGCTCAAAAACGGCTGTTATAACTTTGATTTAACCTTGTTACATGTAATCATTACAACAGTTTTAATAACACTGCATACCAGGTTTTACCAAACAAAGTCCAGGTTTTGCAAAACAAATCGAATAACGGAAATAACTTGTTGAGGTTTTTTGAGCAAATTGCCTTTTTTGTTGTCGTATTCGCGAATATCTCGTCAAAGGCTTCGTTGCCTTTTATTAGAGTTGCACTTTAGTTCAGATTTCAAAGAATTCCGAGACATGAATAAAATTATGGCAATCGCTTTAATATACAGTTTAAAGCTCAAGTTTAATATTTCCAATTTTATAGAATGTTTAATTTATTCAACAAACAAGACAATGTGTATTACATTTAAGAAATAATAATCTTATTCCTGATTTCCCTCGTTATCCCCAGCATTATCACCATTATCTTCATCAGCAGCTTCAGTTGTAGTTGACATTGTGGTTGAAGTTGATTATGTAGTTGGTGCTGCTGTTGTTGTGGTAGTTGTTGTTGTGGAAGTTGTTGTTGTTGTTTTGAGACAATGAGGCTTCAAATGAGCGAACAACTTGCAACCAAATGGACCATGTCGCCAAAAGGTGCCTTCTGCAGATGGAAGGACACTTAAAAATCCCAAAAAAAGGAACAAGAACACCACTTTAATATTCATATTGATTGACTTGGTACTACTTGTTGTAAGAAGACTGAATGATGAAGCCTCAGGGAAGTTAGCTTTTATACTTTCTAAATCTCTAAAAAAAACATCAACACTACATTAGCATGTACATTGTACACCGGTTCTGTAAACAGACATTATTTGATTATCGTTAGATTTACCAAATAATATTGGTAAAACATTTGTGCAAACATTCGTTTCTGATGAAAACAATAACTCCATTCCAAGAAATTCTTCATTTATTTAACTTTATAAAATGTGCAAACGGATTACTGGTTTGGTAACGCGTCTTTTCAAACTATAGCTCTAAGTATACCTTAATAAAGTCAGAGTCAGCTAAATGGAAAATACAAGGTAGATCTATCATCAAACTAATTTTAAAAATATTTATTTATGTATCCATATCCACAGGAAGTGAAGTAAAAATTAAAACTTTCTGTTTTCAGGATTTTGAGAAGAGAGAGGAGGATTGGGTGTTGGGTTTAAAACTCAAGTCTTTTTTGTTGCAATCGAAGAAGACTGAGGGAGAATCAGAAGGGCTGGCGCTGGGCACTTAATTTACCGCTATCCCCAAACCGCGATCCACAAAAGAAAATGGTCCTGGCAAAATGTTTTCGTCAAAAATAATAATTCAGAATTATCTAAATCATTAAAGCCAAATGTTGTTTCGGAAATGTTTCTCGACTAATTTTTAAATATATTATTTTTTTATGTATAAATTCAATGATTTTCTGGGACAGTACATAACTGTCAAGAAGTGAATCCAAAATTATATGTGTCTAACTTTTTTTTACAAAGAAACGAGCGGTACCTTCGAAAACCTCTTTGTTCAGATTTATGAGAACTCGGATATCTGATTCAAAGTATTTGTATTAGCAGGCCCGTAGCGTCCATAGATAGATAGATAGATAGATATTTATTTCTTAAAATCCAAATACAAAAATATAAATTCGATTTACTTTGCTCAGAATGAAATTAATTGAAATATAAAGTGACAAAGATATTTTTTATATAATGAAAATAGTGTTATTGTCACTAATCGGCAAATAGTATTAAACATAATTAAGGTGGGTGGGGTGACCCATAGAAAATAAAAAACAAAATAAAATCAAAATAAAAAAGAGAAAAAATACATTTGTTTTTCAGTAATGTGGAGAAAATTAAATTAAGTTTACTATTTCATTGGAACATCAGGATAAACTAAATATTAAGCATTGATTCAATACCGTATATATCAAAGCAAAGAAGCCAATTGTTTTACATGCTTCACAAACAACAATTGAGAAATAAGAACCCTGATGGAGTGTGGAAGCTTATTAAATAATCGACATGAAACAACATCAACAAATTTACGAAATGCAGTTGTACGGAAGGCTGGTATAGATACTTGATTTAAAAAATTTCCACGTATGTTATGACTCGAAATAATTCTGCAATTGAGAATTCCTGATCTTTTAAAGAATTCATTTAGAACTTTGTAGCAGTACAAATGTCGAACTGGAAGAATTGGCAATTCATTAAAAAGTGGGAAACTAGGATATAGGCGAGGTTTACGGCAAATCTTCTTAAGGACAGACTTTTGAAGAGTCAACAGAGGTTGCATTTTGTTGAAATGGGTTCCCCCCCATCATGCGATGCAGTATTCTAGTTTTGAATGAAAGATCCCATAGTATATTTTCATAAGAGTTTGGTAAGAACAAACATCCTAAGAAAATAAAAACTATCTTAATGCGCCACGAAAGTATTTTCTCAGATTTTCTGTGTGATTGTAAAAGCTCATTTTAGAATCAATTATAAGTCCCAAGTATTTGAATTAATTAACATTCTCTATCTGAAAGCATCTATCACTGCAACTGGAAGAACTACAAAAAGTGGAAGAAGAACAATTGGTGATACAAGAGCAGTTAACAAGTTTAAACTTCTGGCATTCAGTAGCATGAAAAAAGAGCTCAGCATCAAGGTTTTTATTCTGTGATAAATTAAAAACATAACTTTGGTTTTAGAACTAATAACTAATTTATGCTCAGCAAACCAAAGCCTAAATAAACTCAGATCCCAATTAATGTCAGCTGTAAGATTACGGTTACTATCCGCACTAAAGCTAAAACCGATATCATCAGCGAAAGCTGTCAGTACACCTTTAAAAGGCAGTCGAAACAATGAATTGATGTAGATCAAAAAAAGAAGTGGGCCTAAAACCGACCCCTGTGGAACTCCCAAATCGATTGACTACATATCACTCCTAACCTCTTCGAATATCACTCTTTGAGTTCTTTTATTCAAATATGATGATCTGAACCATTCACAAATAAAGCCACGAAACCCAGCGTTTTCAATTTTACTAATCAATATTTCGTGATCTACCATATCAAAGGCTTTTGAAATGTCAAAAAAATAAAGCGGCAGCACACTTTTTTTTGTCAAGGCTTCCAAAGAGCAGAAGCGCAGCAAGGCATCCTTAGTAGATTTATCACTTTGAAAACCGAACTGAAATCTACTGATAAATTTCGTTTTATCTAAGAAAATCATCATTCTATTTTTTACAGCTTTTTCAAAAACTTTACTTATAGAGGGTAAGAGTGAGATCGATCTGTAGTTCGATAGATCACCGGTTACACCTTCTTTAAAAAGCGGTAGTACATTAGCACATTTTACGGATTTAGGGAATACCCCGATAAAAACACTTTTATTGAAGATGTGTGCCAAAATATCAGTTACAAAACAAGCTACATTTTTCAAACAAATATTAGAAAGACAATCGATACCAGAAGTAGTAGCCCGTAGCGTAATGGTTAGTGCGTTCGACTGTCACGCTGAAGGTCTGGGTTCGCTTCCCAGCCTCGTCCACCCAGAACCTAAAAAGTTTTTTTTCAGGGCTACTGCCTCTTGCGAGGAATTGAAATAACCTCCAAGAGTATCACTTGTCACGAATAAGTGCTTCTCCTCTAGCCGTTCGGATTCGGCATAAAATTGTAGGTCCCTTCATTCCTGTCGACAGGCGCACACAGGAATGGTTGCGAGTTGTTAGTCACTAGGCCCTGGTTCTTCATGAGCCGTTGTGCCACCCGATTTATTTATTTATTTTATCGATACCAGAAGAGTTTGAATTTTTTAGGGTTCCAATTATTTGTAGAAATTCAAAACCAGTAATAGGCTCAAGTACAAAACTTTGCCTTTGAGAAGGTTCACCTGAATTAAAAACAGGACTACAAGTTCTTTTCATATGGTGACCGGAAAACACTTGTTAATTTTGTGAAATTGTCGAAAAATGGTCGATAAAGGCATTAGCAATCCCAATTTTATCAGAAACGACACGATCGTTAACATAGACAGCGGACGGAAGTTTGCGATTTGTATTCTTGTTCAAAATATGTACTATTGAAAATTTGCCATTCATCTCTAACGTTACCTTTAGCTTGATTGAATTTTTTTCTGTAGAAATGAGAAAATGTCTTTAACTGTTGATTATTTGATTTTTTGCATACTACTTTTAACGATTTTCTGAGCTATTTGGTTGTTTTTCAAGGTGTATTTAAACGAATGACACAAAAAATTTGGTCGATTTTTTGACTAAAATTGTTCAAAGAGCCATAAGACAAACAATTTTTTGGGAGGATTCAAAATTCTTCCTGATTCCTGAGGATTCAAAATTCTTCCTGATTGAAATCGTTAAAAGTTTATTGAAAAAAATCTGTATATAAACGAGTGAATTAGAGTGTATATTAAAGAAGTTATAATGTGTCAAATTAAAAAACAATTATTGAACTTATGCGCCATTGGGATCTTGAGTAGTAGATGTAGTTGAAGATGATCTCGAACTTGAGCTTGTGGAAGGAGTTGGTGTTGAGGAGGAAGTTGTTGTTTCGCACTTAAGTTTGAAGTTTTTAAATTCGCAATCCCATGGTTTATGTTTAAGTTTATGTTGAGGTGGAGGATTTGGTTTTTATTGATGATCACAAAATTGAGGCGCAAACCAGCAAATTGTTCCGTCAACATTTGGGAGCACGTTCAAAAGTCCCAACAAAAGGAAGAGAATAGCTACTTTGCAGTTCATGATGATTGAGTTTGTTCTGGTTGTAAGAAGACTGGAAGATGTTAGCTCTGATGGGTGGGCTTTTATACTTTCTTAATTTCACAAAAACCACTGTCGATGTTGTTTTCAACATTCCTATTAGAACAAGAGCCGACAGCAAATTTTGGGAGTGGATGTATAACCAAAATCTAAGAATGAGGGTTTAAAGGTGACACAACAAAGGACAGCAAATTTTTGGGAGTGGATGTATAACCAAAAACTGAGTATGAGTGTTTAAAGGGGTATATTTTGTGATAGTATCGAAGTCAAAAGTCTGGCAGGTTTTGTCTCAGCCTTTGGCGGGGGCGGGGTATTGAAAATAGAGATTTTCTAAATTTCTTTTCAAGGGTTTTATCACTTCAATTAGTTTTTTGAAAACACATTATGATGCTCTGTCATTTCCCCTTAGTGTAAAGACCTTAATCTTGCTGATCCAATTAATAGAACTCAAGATATACGCATTTAAAGCAAACCTTAATCGTCTTTTCTTGGAGACTTTGTTTTGTTGATTTTTTGCGTTTCATAAATCTCCAAGAAAAAACGGATGAGGTTCGATTAAAAACCTTATATCTTGAGTTCTATTGGTCGGATTAAGGTCTTTGGACTTAGGGAAAATGACGGAGCATCATAATGTATTTTTAAAAAAATAATTGAAAGGATAATAGCCCCGATCAGAAATTTGTAAAATCTCTATTTTCAACATCCCGCCCCCGCTAAAGGCTGAGAAAAAAACCTGCCAGACTTTAGATTTCGATACTGTCACACAATATACCCCTTTAAACCCTCATAGAAAGTTTTTGGTTATACATCCACTCCCAAAAATTTGCTGTCGGCTCTTAGACTATATGTATGTTTATGCTTTGACGATTGTATATTTTACAATACAATATTTGCAGAGCATATTGCTGTTTTTTATTGAAAATTAAACACAATACCTACATTAACTCCTCATAAATTTTATTTTATCATATGGATACATAGAAACTGATTCTCATAAAACACTCTTACACGTAGGTACTTTTTATATTTAAGATTTATTTAAAACTATATCTTTAGACATCATCTTATGTGAATAAGATAAGAAGTAGTTAACGTGGGTTTTTTCTTTGTTTTATATTCGGTATACCTAGATTATTCAAGAGTTTAGAAAATATGCAAAATTAAGTTAACTAACATTTTATGTGTCGATGTGGCAGCGACCGGCAATTACTTCTTATTATAATAAGCACTGCAGAATGCTGTAATGTCCTACAGTGGAGCGATTTAGTACATATATGACTATGAGTGTTGATGTCTGAGTTCATTTGGGAAAGAATGCTATACTTTGGTATTTCATTGTTTGAAATCGCAACTATCTGACTTATCTTTGCGAAGTTAAATGCTTTTTCTAAATCTGGTCAATTTGGAAGTCGTTTATATTGATTGCAATAATTTTGAGCAGTTAAAACACTAAAAACAATGCACTACTTAAGACTTCTTGGATTCTTTGAAGTCTCTTAAAAGCCTTCTAGATTGTATTCTTGAAGTCACTCGATTGCAATCAACGATTACCTTTCTACTGGTTTGAAGGTTTTTTTTTCAATCCAAGCAGTTTTTTTATTTTTTGCAGTTTCTTACTTATTTGAAATTTTAACAAGAAGAAAAAATTCGATTTTAAAAAAATAAAATAAGGACATACCTAAAAAAACTATGCCAATAATGTTCCAATAATTTGTAGGTACATTCGTATATTTAGATTATCATTTCACCTTTGATTATTTATTTGTTATTATATTTATAGCTAAATACGCTATTGAATAGACCTTTAAGTAAAGAACAATTGCCTTGACGGGTTTTCGTTTTTGAATATGTTTGTCTGGAACCGAAGATTGCTTAAAATACAAAATTTGCTTAAATTCACCAATGTGTTTCTGAGAAAATGGTCACACTGGTTATTTTTCAATAGTGTTGGTTTAACTCGAAAACTAAGCCGAATTTAAGAGTCTTATGACACTTTTTGTAGCAAATTAGATTTGTTATCAAAATTTATAGTTTACAAAATTTGAAGAAACAAATCTAGGTTGAAAAAAACTTACAAAAACCAACCAATTTTTTTCTGAGAAAAGATATGCGCGAGATATATCCTTATAAAAAAAGTAGATGTTTAGGCCTTTAATCTGACGGCTCAAAAAAAAAAAAAACTTTATAAATAAAAATAAAAAAAAACTCATAACCCTGATATATTCAGGGTGTCCAGTAAATAATGGATAACCTTGCAACCGGTTATAGCTGGCCTAAATACATTTCAGAAAAAAAATTTAAAACAAATATTTTCCTTGTAGTTTTTAGGTTATTATTAAAAACCTAAGTACGACATGCCTCAAATACTTGAACATTACCACCACGGTTGAATGATTATTATTGTTTTTTTTTTTTATTCTCATAATATTCTCGAATAATTGTACTAATAGATGTTATACCAAATTTAACACTTGCTGTTGCAGGTTTTTATAATATTTTTTTTAATTTAGTTTTTTTTATTTTCACAAAAGTTTGATTTTTGTATACAAAAAATAAATTAGAAAAATATTATAAAAAAACTGCAACAGCAGTGTTAAATTTGGTATAACATCTATTAGTACAATTATTCAAAAATATTATAAAGGGTCCGCCATCTAACGTTTTTTTTCAACTAGTGCTTATTTCGTGAATGGTAACACTTAGCTCATGTCTGATTTGACAGATAATTATTTTTATCCTTCCGCTGAACGAATATGGTTGTTTATACGCTTGAACAACGCTGGGAAATATTGCGACATTACAATAATAAAAAAAAAAACAATAATAATCATTTAACCGTGGTGGTAATGTCCATATTTAAACATTCATTTTTCACCATTAATAACCAAAACTAAAAAAAAAAAAAATCTACCCATTCTAAAAATATTAACTTTAAAAATATTTTTTTTAAATAAATTTCAAATAAGAAAAAACTGCAAAAAAATAAAAATTCCCCAAGCTCTTAAAAGACCTTTAAATCCAAAAAACTGCTTGGATTGAAAAAAAAACCTTCAAAGCAGTCAAAAGGTAATCAATGATTGCAATCGAGTGACTTCAAGAACACAATCTAGAAGGCTTTTAAGAGACTTCAAAGAATTCAAGAAGTCTTAAGTAGTCCATTGTTTTAACTTTTTGTCTTTTAACTGCTCAAAATTATTGCAATCAATATAAAGGACTTCAAAATTGCGTTGACTGAGAAAAAGCATTCAACTGGATTCGCAAAGATTTGTCAGATGGTTGCGATTTCAAAGAATGAAATACCAAAGTATGGCATTCTTTCCCAACTGAACTCTGACATCCACACTCCACACTCATAGTCATATAGGTGCTAAATCGCACCAATATAGGACATTCCCGCATTCTGCAGTGTATATATACTATAATTAGAAGTGGTTGCCGGTCGCTGAGACATCGATACATTAAATGTTATTTAACTTAATTTTGCATGTTTTCTAAACGTTTGAATAACTTTGGTATACCAAATATAAAAAAACGCACGTAAACTGCTTCTTATCTTATTCACATAAGATTATGTCTAAAGACGCAGTTTTAAATAAATCTTAAATATACAAAGTAATAGTACCTATGTACGTACGTGTAAGAGTGTTTTATGAGAATCAGTTTTTATGTATCTAGCATACGCCATAATGATAATGTATGAGGAGTTAATGTATTATGTTTAATTTTCAATTAAAAAACAGCAACACGCTCTACAAATATTGTATTGTAAAATTTACAATCATCAAAGTACAAACATACAATAGGAATGTTGAAAACAACATCGACAGTGCTTTTTGTGAAATTAAGAAAGTATAAAAGCCCACCCTTCAGAGCTAACATCATCCAGTCTTCTTACAACCAGAACAAACTCAATCATCATGAACTGCAAAGTAGCTATTCTCTTCCTTTTGTTGGGACTTTTGAACGTGCTCCAAAATGTTGACGGAACAATTTGCTGGTTTGCGCCTCAATTTTGTGATCATCAATCAAAACCAAATCCTCCACCTCAACATAAACTTCAACATAAACCATGGGATTGCGAATTTAAAAACTTCAAACTTGAGTGCAAAACAACAACTTCCTCCACAAGCTCAAGCTCAAGTTCAAGCTCATCTTCATCTACATCCACTACTCAAGATCCCAACGGCGCATAAGTTCAATAATTGTTTTAAATTTGACACAAGACACATTATAACTTCTTTAATAAATAAATAAAATCCTATAAGATTGGACAAATTTCAACTTGAGTTTTTGACTGTATTCAAAATTCGAATACTTTGGATCAGATATCCGAATTCACATTAATCTGAAAAATAGTGTTTTCGAAGGAACCGCTCGTTTCTTTGTAAAAAAAAGTAAGACAAATATAATTTCGGATTCACTTCTTGACAGTTATTCTGTCCCAAAAAATCATTGAATTTATATATAAAAAAATAATATGTTTTAGAAATTTGTGGAGAAACATTTTCGAAACAACAACTGGCTTTAATGATTAGGATTATTTTAAATTACTATTTTTGATGAAATCATTTTGCCAAGGCCATTTAAATTTCTTAGAATTAAATTCTTTGCGTGGATCGCGGTTGGGGATGCCGGAAAATTAAGCCGTTGAAACTTCAAACTACAAACAGATTTTCGCGAGGTTAAAGTTATAGAGGTTAAAGAAGTAAAAGAATTTTTCTTAATTTCTTTTAAATGTTGGTTTTAAGATAAATGAATGTTTAAAAATGAAATGAACTCATTATAGATTAGCATTTCGAAAAAATTGTAATTGGCTACAAAAGGTGTTTCATTTTTCCAAAGTTGTGATTTTCATATGAAGTCGCTCACGCCCCGAGTCTTAGCGATGTAAAAGAAATATATACCAAATTTCATGAAGATTGGATAATGTTTCGATGTTGCGAAGGTACGCGAGCTAAATTAGTTGGTCTCAGCTATTTTATTAATTAATTTGTTTCAAGCGCATGCATTTTTTTAAATATTTTTATTTGAAGGTCATATTTAGCGATGAGTGTCGGCTTGAGGCGGTAACCGTCAACAAAAAAAATTGTTCGCCGTAGAAACGATGAACGATATTAAGATTGCTGCGTGGCTCCGAAGGTCAAACATCCACCGAGTGTTATGATTTGGAGCTGCATAACGGAAGAAGGTTCTGGTCCAATTTATTTTGTGGAAGGAACAATGCGCTCCGAGCAATACATTAATGTATTGAATCTTGTTTTGACACCTTACTTGGGAAGTCTTAGGCTTCGAAAAAACAATTACACTTTCATGCAGGATGGTGCTCCTTGCCATAGGTCAAGAGCTAGCATGCAATGTTTGGACTCACTAAAGCTTAACGTGCTGCCTTGGCCTGGCAATTCTCCCGACCTTAACCCTATTGAGAATTGTTGGAGCGTGTTAAAAAGAAGGGTTTATGACCGCCAAAACAATACAGCTGATGAACTGAAGAAAAACATCGAGGATTTATGGTACAATGACACCAAAATAAAAGAAACTATACAAAATTCGATTATTAGAATGCCTCGAAGAACAGAGGCAGTTATTAAAGTCAGAGGAGGACACACGAAATATTAAATGTTGATGTTAAATATCACTCACCATTAGTAAAGATTTTATTACAGAAACAAATACAATTGAATTGAAGAAAAAATATAAAACCGTGTTCTTTTTTTAAGTAGCCAAAATAAATAATTGGTGAAAAATTCCATCGGTCATAATTGTGTGGCCACTTACTGTAGTTCATTAAAGCATAATTTATTCAGTCAAAGTTGAACATAACTCTGGGATTTTTACAGTCAACTTGAGAAATAGTTTTTATTCACTCAAAGTTGACGTTTTAAACTTTTTATTTTCAACTCTAGAGTTGATCAACTTCGGATTTTCTCAATTCCCCGAAATAGTAGAAGTTAGCGAGCAAACTTGGGACTTTTCTTCATTTCTGTCTATTCATGCTATTCAGTTCTCAACCGATCACCGCAATAAAGCATCGTCGTGTGAGTTAGTACTAGGATGGAGGACCACATGAGTTTTTTTTTGGTTTCATATTTTTTTTACAATTGAAATTTGTTTATAAAAATGATGCCTTTCCCCCACCAAAAAAACAGATCACTTCAGTATTGTGTTCTATTTTATGTATGGAATGATTTGCTGGTCTTGTGATGTTTAAGTAGTGGACGACGATTTCGTCGGAAAAGTGTATAAACATACTCATGAACATCGATCCATTCATGATTCCATTTCACAACAACAGTTCAACGTTTCATGGAGTTGTTGATCTTTGTTTGGCTTTTCCTGTTTGACACTACATCATTCTTCTCTGTGAAAATTTGTGTTTCTTCCTTTACCTTTATAATTTCATTTTAGGAAAACAAAATAGTTATAGGAACAAATTATAGTGTATGAAAACTCATCTCTTATTGCTAGATATATGTTTATTATTTTCTTTAAAAATAAAAGTTGTACCTAATCCGTTTTGTATAGCTTTCATTTTAGCTTGGTATTTTTTTGATTCCGCGCTTTACATGGAATGAAAAATCCATTGCAATTATTCGAAAAAATTATTCAAAATGCTAAATTAATTCTAATGCTTTTGAAAATGACGTCTTGTGCGTCATGTGTCACAAATATCCCAAGGATATTTGAGAAACTGCAGGTTGGTCAACTTTTGAATTTAAACTCTGGAGTTCAGATTCGAAGTAGTGAATAAAAGCGTTTTTCAACTTTCAGTTCAACTACGGATTTGAAATCAACTTGTAAGTTGGCCAACTTTGGAGTTTTCAGCAAGTTGAGCAACAGTGAATAAATTGGCTCTAAAATCATCACTAAAGACTACACAGGTGAAAAAGTACTATTATCCAATTCCATTAAATATTATTTTAAAATTCATACAAATGCCTTAACTCATACAAATGTCTTAACTTCAGTTCCGATGCGGTTCGGTACTTAAGATTAAATTATTTCAATAAAGCTTAAATGTCAAGATGTCAAGACATTATTCGCTTGTTCGCGTATGAAAATTGTTTGAAAGGGGAAAAGAATTTTCGCAGCCTCGTATCGTACCAACAAATTATTACTTGGTACGAGGCTGCGAAAATTCTCCGTCAATTTGTTTTTATTAACAGTTCAAAAAATTATAAATATTTCACACAATTGTATAAGATTATTGTTCCCACCCTCTAAGAACAATTTGTTAGTATCAACCTACTTAATAACTGTTCATTTAACGGAAAGGGCAACAGAAGTCATCCTGTCCTGCTAACCTTTTGGTGAAGTTAGCAAAGCAGCGTTAAGTTTTTTTTTTTACAAATTAAGCACTTCAAAATTTGAACCAAGCTGATTCTTGAAATGTGAATTTTGAGCCTTATTGTAAGATTTCCCCTTTTTGATAAACTGATGCAAAATCGGGAATAGAAAACCAAAAAAAAAATGCAAATTACTGCGTTGGTACCATACTACTACTAAACAGAAATTTGACCTCTGCCAACTTCACAGACGTCAATTTTTTAGTAACTTCTGGAGATGGATACTTTTGGCAGATTTTACATGATATCACAAATCACAACTATTCAGGCAAACCAGGTTGATGGAATACAATTGTTTTATGTTAGCGCTACCCTATTTTTTTGTATCTAAATTTAAATGACATTTTTAAGAATAATAAGATTTCGATTTGAAAAGACGTCACAAACTCATTATTTCCTATACAACACATTTGAAAGCTTAATTAATGAGTATTTTTTGTATTATGTTATTGTTTTTATCGAAACGGAGGTTTGTCACATGCTCTTCTCTTCCAATATTATGTCTAATGATAAGCAAATAATATAAGATCATTGACACAATATTCTACACATGCTAATTTTGTGTTGTTTAATTTAGAGATTTTTGTGGAAAGTATAAAAGCTAAGTTTAAAGACGGCTCATCATCCAGTCTTCTTATATTATTTATACAACATTAAGGCCCAATTCAATCATTATGAATATTAAAGTAGTGTTCTTGTTCCTTTTCTTGGGATTTTTAAGTGTACTTCCCTCTGCAGAAAGCACTTTTTGGGGAGGTGGTAGTGGTTTATTTGATGAACGATGGTGCAATTACTTTCCATATTATAAATTCAGGCGTTGTCTTAAATCAAGAACAACTTCAACTACTTCAACTACTTCAACAACTTCAACTACTGCAACTCCCTCAACAGCTGCAACAACTACAACTGTAGCTCCTTAGGAATAAAAGATAATCTTTATCTTGAGTGCGAGCATTTATTTTTGGAAAAATTGTAATTTGTATGATGTACGAATATTTTTAATTAAATAAAAAGTTATATACGAGTATCTGCATATTATAAATTCGAAAAAAAAATCGTCGTTAATTTTTTGTAACTTTAATATTAATAAGCCATTGGGAATTAAGGATACCTCTCCGTATTTTAAGAAATTCGTACAGTTTCTCTGAAAGATTAATAAATTGTGCAATTAGTTTATGGGTGAGAAACAAAAATTTCTAGAACACACTAAAAACAAAACAACATTTAAGCCCGGGTCAAACAGAGCGCGATCTGGCGACGGGGTCAACCAGCAAAGAAAAAACTCGGCCGGCAGTCAAATTATGTTTCTAAATTTTTACAAAGAGGCCGCGCTCTGTTTGACTCGGCCATAAGGCTTGTGTAAACTTCATTATTTAAATGAAATATCTCAAAAAGCTCACGTTACGGCGGGATTTCGAGGTTGAATACGGATTTAATGCATCGAACACATTTGGAAGACGTATCTAGATTTAATTTGTTCAGTTCTTACTGTTTGTTGATAATCGGTTTTCCAGATTACACAACAATAATGCGAGTAATATCTAAAACAAAATACTCATTGACATGGTGTCAATGGAAATGCTGGATTTACATGGTATCTTCGTCTGCAAATATGACGAAAAGTAGAGCGGGACAGATGCATGCCAGAAACCCGAGCGTGTGAAAGAGAACCATCAAGAAGATGAACATGTTCGTCTTCATATCTGCATTATGGCACTTCCTATAATCTTCATGTATGAAGATCTTCTGCAATTTGGTGTTCTCTCTCTATCCAACAAAAGTAAGTTTTAATCTTGCATCCCCTTATTTTTGCAGAAGAAGATACATGTAAATCCACCCGAATTAATACAATGGTAATTAGTATAGTATACAAATTGCAAACAAAGGATACTGGGCAAATTTGTACAAAAACAATACTAATGAATAAATTGGTATTAAATGAAAGGTGATGTTCAGTTCCTTACATCCACTCCGCTCCACTTGAATAGAAACAAATTTTTTTTTACTTTCAGAACGTGTGGCGCTTTGGTAAATTCATACATTCACCTTTTAGTTTTAGTTCCTAAAAGAGAAATCTACTGCGAATAAAACTGCATGGACAGAATAATTCAGGAAAATACCATAAGGTTATTTTTTTACCACTTTTCTAATTACTTCATAAAATACACCGTTTTTTTTGGCGCCACTTGAATAGAAACAATGTGCGTTTTTGTCTCTATAGATTACGGTAAGAAAAAAAAATATTGTTGTAATAATAGGAGTGTAGATTAAAAATAATAATTGTTTGATCAAAGAAAAGATGAGCCGCGGAAAACTATTAAACCCTGCAGAAATGCTTACAAAAACATATTTTTCTTTGGATTTTATAAGGGAGCTTTCGGGATGGTAGCTTTTTCTACGCTTTTGAGGATACTTGAAGACAAAATTGTTACGGTTTGCTTTTTTTGTTTCATAGATTTGTTTTTTTCTTGGTAGTTTGGAAAAAAATTAAAAGCCATTAAAAAAGTATTTGGCTAAGCTAATAAGAAAAACGGTTTATTTGAGTGGATTTTCGAGCGCGTGCGGTTTGGCACATAATTTTTATTGATGTTAAAAGTATTAATATAGTCCGTTTACTTATAATCGTTTTGATTTCTGGTTGTGAAACGAAAAAAATAAATGCTCAAAGTTATTTTAGTGCTGTGTAAGATAAACTGTGTTTTTGCATTTACTTTTGAACCTATATATAATGGGGCGTATTCATAGTCATTTTAGACCTGGGTCTAAGTTCAACATAGATTTGGTTGAATTTTCGGACGTTGATTCAATTTGTTTAGGTTTATAATTTCAAAATATTCGAAGCTATTTGTGTAGTATACCAAGTTATTTATCTTATACAAATATAAAACCAACAATTTGAAATTAAAATCGGTCTGTATTCATTGAGCCAAAATTGTCTTAAACTGTAGTTTAACTAAACTGGGGTCTATCCGCGACTATGAATATGCCCCAATAAGTTTAAATGACGAAAGCAACAGCAGTTACTCGTCGTCATATGAAATAATGTGATATGCTGCTGTGTAATTTACATTGAAATTAAGTTCCCTACTTATATTTTTTATAGTGTGATAATATGTATATTTTATTTATTGGAAGAATGAATTTGTTTTTTCTATTTTCTTTTTTTTTGTAAGGGCTCAGGCCAGGCCTACTGTAGCCCAGTCAAAATCGACAATAAATTCGAAGAGCACGATGTAGTTCTGCATTTTTGATATGTTGTTACTTGATATGCAGAACTAAATCGCTCTTTGCGAATTTATCACTTTTTTTTTTGTCATTATTGACCAGAGGCGGCGCTAGGCCAAAATGAGGCGTGTGCGAGATTAAATTTGGGGGGACCCTCTGAAAATGATTTCAGGCTGCAAGATTAAGAAAAAAGTATATAACACACCTGTCATCGAATCTTCCGCAGTCAATGTTATAATTTAAGTTCAAAATTGTTATAACAAACTTAAGACAATATTTGATTTCAAAATTTTCAAGCATTCTCTAATTTGCATGTACACAAAAAATAATAAGCTCACTTTCTGAATTCTGAATGGGACTCCCGTGAAGTTAGCCCCTCAATTTTTCAAAAAATTGATTTATTTTGAGAGTTCTGGGTAGGTTTGAAAGAGTTCTAGAGTTCCTGCCCAAAAATAGCAATAGTTCCCCGTAATCTTGGTCATAAATAGAAAAAAATGTGTTGGCGGCCAACTTCACGCCAACTTAACATGAAAAAGATTTCTGATATGAAATTTCTATTCTTGATGAAAAGTTCTGGAGTTTTCAATGGGTTTTGGAAATAGTTCTGCAAAATTAGAATTTAGAAAAAATTACCAATGCTTGGGAGGCTAACTTCACACCTAGTTTTTTTCTGTTTTGTCGGAGTTTTGTGGAGGTATAGGGAGATCTGTTTAGAGTTCTGGGTAGCCCTACAAGAGTTCTTAACAGAAAATTTTTTAAACTATTAAAAAAAAAAAAAACAATTAGGATTATAAAATCAAATTAACAAAATAATGTTTCGGTTTACGGTATGTTTAGTTTAACAAGCAAAACACGAACAAAATTTAAACCGAACACGACAGTGGAGTACTGGGGCCTATTTCACAGCTACTACATCACTTTTACAACAGGATTATACGACAACACCAGTTATATTTCCGTTAAAATTTTCAGTTTCCCAAATACAATTGGAAGTGTTGATGTGAGGAACATGAAAATGTAACTGAAATATAATTGTTGTCGCTGTAGGACGCTGTTGTAAAAGTTGATGTAGCTAATGTTGTAGCAGTAGCTGTGAAATAGGTTTGAAACAATTTTTTAAGTCTTATTTTACACATGTTAAAATCAATTCAGGAAACATTTAAAATATAGAGTTTACTCATTCGGTTAAGAGGTATATGCATGCCATAGTTAGTTATATGAAAATCTACGTGAAAAAGGTCAAATTCTCGCAGGTGGTGAGAACCCCCGCGGTATTTCAAGCCAATACAGGCTAGCAAATCAGGAGCATCGATTTGACCAGTAATAAGTTATTCATGTATACACCTTGTGGTTTATAATAATAAGTAGGTATCGGAAAAAAAATATGTTTTCTTTTTAGAACAGCTATTGAATTTGCAAAAGCTTTGAGTAAATCACAAAATGACTGACTATTTAAAAACGGTAGGAATAATAAATCATTTAAGGCTCTCCCAAACTGACTCGGAAGCGACACATTCGCTGACGCGGCAGCATTTTCTGTTGTTTTTTAGCATTGCTTATTTGTCATTTTTGTTATCATTGTCAATGATTCGCCCTGCATAGCGAATTTTCCGCGTTAGTTTGGGAGAGCTTTTATGAGTTTCAATTCAGAATAGTTTTCGTATTTCGTATATATCAAAAGATATATAGGCCAGTCAAATTCGACAGTAAGATCGCAAAGCGCAATGTAGTTCTCCATTTATGATATGTTGTTGGGGCGGTAAGGGTAGTCCGTAGCTAACCTTGCAACTTCAAAAAAACCTGTGCGCGCTGCAGAAAAAATGCAACAGTGAAAAAAACGTTAAAATCACTCCTTTTTTTCTGATATTTTCCTTTATTACTTTGGAAATATGCAATATAGAATAAAACCATCCACTATAAATTTGTTCGTTATAAAATTTTCTACAAGACCACATTTGTTTTAAATTCATAGGTACATGTTAGAAATCTGAAAATCTTAGTAAATTTCAAGACATTCTGCTAAAAATTTGGAATCAAATAGTCTTGAGTATTACAAGACGAAATGCTGAAATTCGATCAAAATTTGGCAACAAACATGATGTTAACTAAGTGTTTGCATCATTGCTGTGGTTAAAGTAGGACATTTAGTTTGGCACTGATTTTTGTACCCGTACTTGGAACTCTTAACAAGGTATCATTAAATATTGTTATAATATTTATTTCGAAAAATGATTTGCTGGATTTTATTATTTCAAGACGTGGAGACATTTTAATGGGGCAAGCGTGGAGCCCCTCGAGGCGCGAGGCCGTGTGCGGTGACACACTCCGCACACCCCTTTTGCCTCCTCTGTTATTGACTGGGCTAACTGGGGATACCCTTAAAAAAAAAGCGCCTATTATCTTACCGCTTGGTGGTGTAGAAAAAGATAAGACCAATTTATTACAGTTGACATATAAGAACTCTGACTAAGAAAATGTTGACATTTTCCAGATTTTCACATTTAAGATTTTGAATTTCGTAATGTTCATATCCGTGATATAATTATTTTTGATTCGGGATTTTGGGATTTTCATTTTAAGAATTCAATTAATGATTGTCGTAAAATGAATTTTCCTTCGTTTTAAACTTAATAATAAAGCATAGATGGCAGCCCTTCTGAGCTTTTTTATAGTGTACGGAAAACCTTATATACACATATTCATTGGACAGAGTATAATAAGGCCGATAAAAAAGGTGGTGGGCCTTATTGGGTACACGACAAAATTTCTCTTTTTTATTAAATTTTTGTTGGGTTTCATCCAGAATGTTAACTTTAAGAAAATAAAGAGCAATTTGTAATGAAGTCGACATGGAAAATGCCTTGAAGTCTATTGAACGTGGTTTGTCACAAGATGCACTCTTAGGCGCTTTGGAATTCCAAGAAGAACACACAGGAATCACATCAAGAGTGATTCAAGTAAAAAGAAACTAGGGCGTTTATCAACGTTTACTGAAGAACAAGAGATAGATTTGTGCCAAAGAATAGTAAGGCATGAGGCTGTCTCAGATTAGAATGCCAAATACTCCAAAGATGGTCCGATACTAAGCTGCCAGCTTTTGCAATTTGAACAACATCCCCAACAGCTTTAGTAATTCAGAAAATGGCGCAGGAAAAGTGGTTGTGGTTGTTAATGAAACGTCACCCGGAAATCTCAGTATTAAGTTAAATATTCTTATTTTTAACCAAGAAGGGAATTCTAAGTTGTATGTTTTTCGTTTCAAACGATACTTTGTTAAAGAGGCTGTTTTTTTGTATTTTTGTATGAAATAAATTTTTTTTAAATTATTATTGAAAAAAATATTGTCTGTTTTTTTTAACTTAAACACGTTTGATTTCAGATAAAAATTTTGCGAAATCTTATGAAAATTAAATGGGCCTTACTAAGAGCCCCTGTTCTTAAAAAGGCCCGAGTTAAGCTTTTTTTAAATTTCGAAAAAATATATTTTCCAGAATTAAAAAATAAAGAAAATCTATGTTTGTTTGTTGATAAAGTGATACAGATTCATAATCCTTTTAGTTTACTCCGATATTTTCAAAAATTTTGCAGAAATTTAGAAAAATCTGTTAGGTAGGCCTTATTTGGCTCCCCTACATCACCAAAATCAAAGCAATTTCGTTAAGTTTGACTCACCTTAGGAGCATAACAGGAGTAGATATGACGGCTGTGAAGTTGGCAGGGTAACTTTCACCTAGAGTAATGCTACCAACGAACGCAATAATTTGCAGTTTTTTTTTTGCATTTCTATTCCCGATTTTGCAGTTCACCAAATAGTGGGTGTGATCGAGTGACCTGCTAACTTCACAGTGAAGTGAGCAGGTCACATAAGGTATCTAGAGAACCAAGCATGCAAGAGACTTGAAGTAGGCTCCGAATTAGCAGTTTATTTTGCATTTCAAGAAAATCTAGGTCAAAATTTTGAAGTCCTTATTTTTAAGAATTTAAAAAAACAAAATGACTTCAGTATGAAATCAAATTTTGTAGCCTTATTTTAATTTCGTAGCATACTTAGTTCTCAAGATACACTATATGGTGACCGGCTTACTTCACTATGTGAAGTTAGCAGTGCAGTATGATTCTTTTTTTCCAAATTGAGGAATTTAAAATTTGGAACTAGAATTTCTTGAAATGCAAAGTTAACTGCAAATTCGGAGCCTATTTCAAGTCTTTATAGCTATTTCAAGTCTTAATAGCATTGGTGAACTGCAAAATCGGGAACAGAAATTGAAACAAAATGCAAATTACTGCGTTGGTCCCGTTACTCTAGGTGAAAGTTGCCCTGCCAAATTCAAAGACGTGTGTCCAATTGAGTTTGATTCTATCAAATCCTTTAAAATTGCGAAATAAAAATTGATGTGTCTCGTATTCTAAGTACCTATACCTAAATTGGTATATAGGTATATTCCTATTAAACTTTAATTTAGTCGTTAAATTGAACAGAGTATCAACGTTGCACCTTAAATGGTGGTGACAATGAAGACAACATCTGTTATGCTGACTGTTTTGTAATACAATCCATTTTAATGCTATCCTACAGATGTGTCTCAGGTATAAATGGGGGAACAATACAATAAAGTTCATGCACATATGTACCTTCATAAAATGTACTTATTTTAAGATATGTTGGAACATTGTACCTACCTAAGTAATTTAATTCAAACAGGTGATGGGTCTTGGTTTTAGAGAAGGTTCAATAAAGGTTCGTAGGTGGAATGAGCATTTGAATTTTCAAAAAATGGGCACCATTATTGAAAAAAGAATAGGTTCACAAAAGGCGTTTTTTATTGGTAAATGTATACGCAGCGCAGCAAAATTTTACACTGGAAACAACAATAAAGGAAAAGTGCGAATACTACATACATATAATGTGTTATTATTCTGCTTTGTGATTTTTAAAACATGTCTTATGTTTTTTGAGAAATCACAAAACAATATACATAATAACACATAATATAGTATCCGCACTATTCATTTGTTGTTGTTTACAGCAGGGACTGTTTTAAGACAAAATCAGAACTACCAACAAATCAGTATTGAACAAAATTAAACAAAAAGTGTTTGATTTCGTTGAATTTTTGAACAACAACAATAACTTAAAGGCGCTACCACCAATTGCTTGGCTAGAGATATAGCTATTTCGTGCTTTGCCACTTTTGCACTCATAAGTCTCCTTTTTGTTGTGCTGAGCTTTAATCCAATTTTATTTGAAAACTTTTTATGCAATCCATAGGATTCGAACCCACGCATATCAGATTTGCTCGGTCTTAGCAGTCGTGTGCACTACGCATTCCACCGCTTTAGACCACTGACGTCACAGGTCGAGATGTGTTATTTGTTTATCAAATGCATTTGGAGCATCAGCATTCTTATAAGCGCCTTTTAGTATGCTGTCTTGTTCCGCCTCTATTTTTCTCCATACCTTATTTCGATGGACTACAATTCGCAGTACGTATAAGGTATGGAGAAAAATGGAGGCGGAACAAGACAGCATACTTAAAGGCGCTTATAAAAATGCTGATGCTCCAAATGCATTTGATAAACAAATAACAAATCTCGACCTGTGACGTCAGTGGTCTAAAGCGGTGGAATGCGTAGTGCACACGACTGCTAAGTTGTTGTTGTTGTTCAAAAATTCAATGAAATTGACGGAATAAAGAATGGTCAGGCCTAATAAGCTGACATTCTAGTATGAATAGTACAATAATAACAATAATTACAAAAAGTGTTTGTTTCTTTTTAAATTGTAGGTTCTTATAAGTAGCCCGTTTATCGGTTTGCTTTTTCATCGAAGCATTCTTAATTTTGTTGTTCTTACCGAGGGTAATCTTACCGCGCCAGCTGAAAAACTTTCCAATAAAATATTTTATTTCTGGAAAAGCGATTCAATATGAACCTAATTTTTTTGTAATTAAAATTTGATCTTTTTGTTAAAATTCCTCACTTTTGCTGTCTAACGGCTGATGCTGAAATTTGTTTTTTCGCTTGCTTAACGATTTTTTGTCGTTGATTAATTGAAAAAGTTATTCAAGAATCATAAATAAGTCGGTCAATAATTTAGGTTTCTTTTTTACCTTCAATTGAAATTGCATATGAAGTCGTTGAAGCAACAAAACCAAATGTCCCAATTCTGTGCGGGTAATAGTTATCTATTTATATCCGTTAAAAATTTTGAGATCAGATAAAAGTTGAACATGTTTTCTGTAGTAAGATAATCCCAACAAATATGAATAGTAATAAATCATTCGAAATTAAAATATTCAGCAAATATTCGATCCTACACTATGATTGAAATTTGACATTCGTAGAAGTACAATGTGTTGAACTGGTCGAAGAGAAAAAAAATAAATAAATCGGGTGGCACAACTGCTCATGTAGAACCAGGGCATAGTGACTAACAACTCGCAACCATTTCTGTGTGCGCCTTTCGACAGGAATGGAAGGGACCTACAATTTTATGGTGAATCCGAACGGCTAGACTAGAAGCACTTATTCGTGACAAGTGATACTCTTGGAGGATTTGTCAATTCCTCGCAAGAGGCAGTAGCCCTGAAAAAAACTTTTTTTTTAGTTTTTAGGTGGACGAGGCTGGGAAGCGACCCCAGACCTCCAGCGTGACAGTCGAACGCACTAACCATTACGCAGAGTGTTAAATAACAACTACCAGAAACGTGATTTAGAACTACCAATTTCAAATATCAACTACCAGAAAACATAACAACTACCACTTAGAACAGTCCCTGGTTTACAGTGTAAAATTTTACCAATTAAAAACGCCTAAAGTATTACTTGTGTAAAACAAAAATAATAAAGTTAAGTGTTAAGGAAATGTTTAAATAGGTCTGTATATATAAATGAAGATTTGTAATCAGGAGATAGTCTAGATTACAGGGTCCAGGTACCTACTGAATAATTCAGTCAATGGGAACTCTTATTAGATATTATGTCATCCCAATTCAACCTACCATAAAAACAACAATAATTCAACCGCATATACCTAGAAGTTCATATATCTATTTGTCTCAGCAGAAATATAAAAAAGGTCCCCCTTTTGTTTCAAAATAATACAAAAAATATTTAATATCCATAACTTCATTCTGCAAGTAGCGTTTTTATCTGCAGAAAAGATGAAGCATCATTATCATCGTCGCCTTGCCGATGCCGTTGCTCCTTTGCTTACCTATATAATACACGTTTCAGATTCGTAAATGAGTCCGACTGCCTGGCGCCATCAAAGGATGTTCTTCTTGTTCTCAATGTTGATTTCCATTTCCAAAGTGTGTTTCGTTCTAATAATATTCTTGCACTGTATCTTCGGGTTTTTTGTATAGGACATAGGAGGAGGAGAAATGGTGGTCACATAATAAAATCAGGAAACCAATGACTCCTACTGATTTTTAGTATGCAGGTTAAAGCATTGTCTTTACTGCAAGAAAAATTGAGTTATGATAATACCGATATTCATATATTTATATACAATGATGTGCAAAGGTAAGAAATATTTGTTTATACTAGGTGCAGTTCTTGTTCATTGTTCTAGGGGAAATTTCAAAATTGAATTAAAATGTTTGACAATTTTAAAAGGCAAAGGAGATAAGGATTACAAGATAATGAAGACAAGTTTGTTAAAATTAGTAACTATATTTAGTAGTTAACAAATAACAGCCCTATTATTTAATGCGAAAAAGTGTCGAGACAACAAGTATGTACATGTGTTTAAACTTATGGTTTGTATTAATAAATGTGTTATGTGAAATGTGAGAGCAACTTTTATCCCACCAAAGTTTGAATTTTAAGAACGGATAGCTTCTTAAGACCCACATGCGTGTTTTGTATAAGAACTATTTATACTACCATAACCTTAATTATAATACGAATCAGTGGTTATCTGTGTGGATAGTGAAATAGATGCTCCTATAGATGGTCTGAAGCAAGCTGTCTGTTATGCATTGGAACTCTAAATGCACCTTGCGATGTCAGGCGATAGGTACCATAACCTTTCCGTATACATACATCCAGGGCCAAATGACTCCAAAGAACTCTTCAGGAGCTGAAGACCTTCAAAGGCATCAACGTCATGTTACCTGAACTCCGTCTTCAAGCTTCAAGTGATATCAAGCCAGCACCAGAAGCATTCAAGAACATCCAAAAAAACATTGGAAAACAGGCCCAAATTGCGGAAATTATCATTTTACATTGAAGCAACATCAACAGAGGACAAAGTGAAAACGTTAAGCAAACCCTGTAGCTTAATCCGTAAGGAGTCGTTTTTGGTGACTCCAAGCCAGCAATTGACAAGAACAAAATACATATATGTGAGTAAAATACTTTGATAAGGATTACTTCGGAGACTACAGCAAAAAAGCCACCATCCCGGTCATTCAGTTTGGCCTTAGGGACTCGACTTTGTTAATAAAAAATCGGTTTTCATTTTTTTTCTTTTTAACGTTCAACTGGACAACTGCAAATTACAAGAAGAAGAACATAAAAACCGTAGTTGCCCGAGATTAGAAGCCAGGCCCTTCCTCTATACACAGCCTGTTGACATCTGACCAGCCTGTGTCAAATGGATGTGAAAATCTGTGTATGCTGATGACTACCCACATCAATGTCTCCTCTGGTAGGTTTACGCAAACTTGAGTACCACATCAACAAACTAAAAGAAATGGGGCATCCGGATAAACACTTTTAAATCGGAGCTTGTGTGCTTCAGGAGACCCAGCGGATGAAGTCGCAGCGCAGCCAACTGCTGAAGCCCTGTTCTGAAACTTCCGAGCAGATCTACGACAGCGTCAAAAAGAACGTACATATTATCCATTTTAATGAGTGGCTAATGTTCAAACCGTACTCACGAAACGTACTAAAAAAGCCAATTGGACCTTGCCCAGACTCCACCCACTGATGAGACACAGAAATGACCTCAGTCAGAAAACGAAGAAACTGATGTACAAGCTAGAAGCACCCCAACAGTCACCCGAATCATCTGATGAGAACGATTACCATCGAGCAGCGATAACCCGAGCCGAAATACCTCAGTCAGTACGATGGAATTCCTGTTCGATAGCATCATCAAAGACAGCAAGCAAGCAGTTTCGTTCAACGCTATCACGGAGGTAAATGCCCGCATCGTTCCACCAAAACCACAATAATTTGACAACCGGGATGGAACACCTCGTTCGTTTCAACAGTCCTAAATTTTACTATGCAAGATTTACCAATACTTGCCCAACATTTTTTGTAGTTTCGTTGAAAGAAAATGTATTGATTTAATTTACAGAATTTTTAAATATAGAATAACTGATTTACAGGATAATAAAATAGAGAATAACGAAATCACCAATTCCCGAGAATTTATCGGGCAAAATTTTACCAAGAGTCTTGGCAGATACTGCTGTTTCTTTTATTTTATTGCTTGATACTGTTTTTTTTTTTTTTCTATTAATTTTTGAATGTGGTTTTCAAATAATATATTGTTCAAAACAAATACATAATTAAAAAAAAACTTTTTTTGATAAGAAAAAAAATCAAAAATTTTACTAGATAAAAATATTTAGTATTTTAAAAAAATTGAAATAAATTTTTTCTAATTTGTTTTCATAATTTTTTTTTAATCAGTTTAAAAAAAAAATTATTTCTTAATGGCAATCAATAAAAAAAAACAACGAAAGCTGCTGAATAGCGAGAAAGAGAAAAAATAAGAGAAAAATATGTAATATTAAAGTATTTATTAATTTAAAAAATCGAAATAAATTAATAATTTAAATTTTTTAATACATTTTTCAATGCAGTTTTTTAAAGGACTAATAAATCAATCAGAATTCTCACACAAATTTGTATGGGAAAAGTATGACCTAAGAGACACGGGTTAATGACCTAGGATCAATTTTGTTCAATTATTTTTTCTTACGGCAAAGACGGGGTGTGCTATCCAAAAAAATGAGTTTGGGAAATAACGGACACCCTTATGTACATGTGTATAAAGTCCATCGGTCAATTGTCCTCTAAAGCATATCTACATGATTCAATTGCTTCCGTCTTGTTCAAATTTGGACATTTATTGATTTCTAAAGTTGCTATAATTTTCGTAATGGAAAGAATATAAGATTTTATACCGTTCATTACCGTTAATCTGAAATTTATTGCTGAAATTCCTTGCTGAAACATATATACATACATTATACAGATGATATAATTGATTATAATATACTTCCTCTTGAAAGTACTTAAAATACCTATAAAAGTGTCCTTTGTGTCGTTTCATTCAAATGTGTTTCCTAATGGAGCTTATTAACAGAAAATTTTTGTCCATTCTGGAATACTTATGAAAGTTTTATTACCTTTAATGAGAATTTGATCATCGTTATTCATTTATAGTATAGATAGTTGATGAAGGAAGTAAATTTTATTATCAAGGAGTAGGAATACATATATATGTAAGTACAATATACTAACTAAATATACACTACACGTGCACAAGTACCTTGTTCATTTTTAATTAATTCAAGTGATTTTTTAAACATAATTTTAAAAATTGATATGGGATGTATATATGGTAGGTATATTTAACAAAACCCTCTCCGTCTCCATAGCGAATAATAAGATACTACGAACCATGAATTTGAAGGTAATAAGTGGTAGCGGTAATGTTTCTATTGTAAGAAAGGGAAGACCTATTGAAGCGCAGGATTAATTCATCTAATCAGCATTTTAATAGCCGTGTTTTTTCTGCCTTTATATCCGCTTTCGTATCCGGTAATAAAATATTTCTATTGTTCTTGCTCTTGTATTTTACATGGAATTTTTTATAAGCGGGTATGGAAGCGCATTTAAAAGCACAAAAAACAAGGCTATTATAATTGGTCCCATTTCATGATCCCTTCCACTAGATTGCAGGGGGTATATTTGAGTACAAAATTAAATTCAAAACTATGGTCACTTGGGCGTATGCGTACTTTTCTTATTTTATTATACTTTAATATTTTGTATTAAATTTGTCCTATTTCCAAACAACCTTAAACTTTTACACAGAAGCATTAAAAATGTTTAAAAATTTAACATTCCAAAATTAAAAATATTTTTAAAAAAAAATCAATATTTTTGAAAACATGTAAGAATGCTATTATACAGTACAGGGTGTTTTGAATAAGAAGTGACAAAAGGCTAGAACGAGTGAGTTCAACAATACCACCCCCAAACACTCTGTTATCTAATTTAAAATTACTAATACGGCAAAACAAACAATGGCAAGCTATAGCTACATAGTTTAAAGGCCAGAAAACTAAAATTTTCTTTTCTTTTTAAAACAAGTTGATTTAGGTATTGATTGTCTTTATTTCAAGAAATAATTTTCAATTAAAGCATTTTACCAAAACAAAATTTAAATAAAAATTACGTTTTTAAGTTGGGACTATCTATTTATATTTATAAATCTCACTAAAACCCGAGAATGCTGGACCGATTTGGCTTATTTTGATCTTGAAATATTTTTGAAAGTTCAGGGAACGCTTACACGGTAAGAAACATAAATAATAAGTAAAGCAAAACACTAAAAACGACAATTTAATTTTCCAATACAAACAGTTCCTAGCTGTGAAACTTTTGATGCCTTTCGTCCTTTTAGAAATAAAAAATTGATACTTGGTTTGTCAAATATTTGTAGATGCATTCAGAAATTGGGCAAGTTACGTTATAATAAATAATAAATAGTATCGAATCATTACTACACTACACAGTCAATGTGTAACTAATTTCTTGTTGTTAGCTACAAGAGAAAAATATTGCGATCCAGTCGTGCATTTTTATATTTGTTTTTTTTTTTTTAAATTATGAATGGTCTAATAACTAACAAAGGATTTCTCGCATATTAAAAAGAATAGGTTTTAAGGAATTTTAAAGATAAGGATTAGAATACTTTCAGGAATTGTCAAAAAATGTTCAAACTAAATTATACATTTCTATCGGCACTTTTTTTTCGAAAATCTGACTTAAGAATATTTTTTGTTAAGTACCTACACTATCATTTCCAAGCATTTATAATTATTAATAATTCCATAGAATTCCAACTAGGTATTATCTTTACGAGTGCTGCTCATAATTTTCAAATAAGAAAACAAACAAAGCGTGTTTTTTTCTGTTTCTCTGGTGTTGACATAAAGAGGTATAATAAATTTTTAAATTTTATTAAAACATTTGAAAGAAGTTTAATCTAGCAAACACACAACTTTAATTGTTGTTCTATAAATGCTTAACTGTTTACCTACCTATGTATCAAATATAAGAAAATGACTTTGAACTTGATATTGAAATTTTTGTAATGTCGTGCCATTAGGTAATGTAAGAATGGAAATAGCGAAAGTTAAGAGAGCTCCAATTTTTTTTTTTTAATTAAAAATGTTTCAGTTGTAATAATATCGTTGAATAGAATAAAAGTACAAATAAGTTGTAAGAATTAGATTTATGTTAGACCCAAAGTTCTTGTGTATTCACAAAGAAAAAAATCATTTTAGCTCCCGTGCTTAGGAAAACTACACCATGGAATACAAATTTTCTAGGCTCAAACTAAAGGCATTTTCTCACTGGTCCATTTAAGTCTGGAATATTCTTTTTCCATGATGTAGTTTTCCTAAACACGGGAGCTAAAATAACTATTTTTTCTTTATGAATAAGGGTGTCAATGTATAATATTAATACAAAGAGCTTGTAATATTTGTATTGTGTTATATAAATATTCATATAATACTAGTATCGGCCAGTGGCCGAAAATTCGCCCAACAAAAAGTAATTAACACACTTTTTGGAGAAGAAAGAGAAATTAAAAATAACCAATAAGTTGGATTTTTTTATTGGCAGGGCTTAACTACAATATATCTACTTTTTGCAAATAGTGCAAAAGTGAGAAAAACATGTTAAACGACATGATAAACATGTATTCTACAAAAAACTACTTCCAAAAAAACATACGAAAATTGTTCTGACAGATAAATTTAACCACCCATACATAATTTTGAATTGTTTGTTGTCTTCAGCAAAGATGTTCATTTCTTACTTTTTTTTTTACAAAATAAAGGTCAATGTCGTTAAGCCTTGACTATAAAGAATTCATTAATTTTTTATTTGAACAATATTTAATTTTGTATCTTATTTCTATCTGTGACTTAACCTCTGCACCTTCCAAAAAACTATGAAAATATTTTGCCGCTTAGTTAAAAAAAAAATATTTAATTTTCAACAGCATACAATAAATTAACCAAAAATTACTCTTCCTCAGTTAAAACAAACTTTTCCCTACTAAAATTATGAATTACCTTGTGGATACAAGCTAAAACTGCCAATTTGTTTGATTTTATTTACACTATGCCAATATAACTCAAGATATTAGCTTTTTATGCGAACCTTAATGTTTTTTTTTGACTTTGTTTTGCTGATTCTTTGCGTTTTATAAATCTCCAAGAAAAAGCCGATAAGGTCCTCCTAAAAAGCTAATATCTTGAGTTCTATTGGTGGGATTGCCAAAGATTTAGATGATTGGACTTAAGAAAAATGGCAGAGCATCATAGCGTATATTTTTAAAATTTATTGAAGTGGTAATACCTCTGGGAAACAAATTGGAAAATCGCTATTTTTAAAACCCCACCCTCGCCAGAGACTGAAAAAAAATCTGCCAGACTTTGGTTTTCGATACCACGATATAAGCACCTACAAACCCTCATACTCTTATTTTGGTCCATCCCTCCCAAAATTTGATGTCTGCTCTTAGACTATAACATTAACATACTATGGTAGGCAAAAACAAATAGATACAACGAATCTTGAATTTTGGCACAATCAGGAGGAAGCCAATGTTATAGTTCCGTACAATTGTTGCAAGATTACGTTATTTTATCTAAGGTCTTACCTCTAATGACAGCCAGACACCTTGAAACTATTAAACTAATCGCATCATTTATGTTGTAGTGTCCGAACTAAATTAATTTTAATATACTTTTTGAGCAACTATGTAGCATCAATCACAATCAGAAACACCCGTACAGTGTGGACTTGGCTACGTCAAATTTGGCCCCAAACCTAAAATGTAAAATAGCCCCAAAAATGTATATGGGAAACAGCAAAAACAAATAAAAGTTTAAAATTTGTGAATTGGGTACATTTTGTATGGTTTTTGGACATTTTTTCATTCTAAATTTTGGGGTGAAATTTCATTATGAAAAGTGGCCCCAAACTTTTATTCTTAAACCAAAATACAAAAACTTTGATCACAGACCAACGGACAACTTAGGCGCCTGCCTGGCGACTGACCATACCCTTAACGTGAGCGGGACAGAGGACCCAAAAAGGGAGTTAAGATCATTGAACCCGCGAAGGGGGCCAAGCAAGGTCATTTTAAGGCTATCCCAAACCGACGCAAAACACTTTTTGTACGATTGTAATTTTTCTGTTGTTGTTGCTTCTTACACTTATTTTGGGATAATTTTTCATTTTTTGTTTGTCATTTTTCATAAGTTTGGGTCCATTTTTCATTATGAGCCCACATTTTGGGACATTTTTCGTTTGAGGGCATTTTTCAACGGGGCTAAATTTCATATAGCCTGCAGGCTTACATATGTGCATCAGCACCAGGCACCTTTACAAATAATACTCACTTTTTTTTAAATACTGACATACATTCACACACACAAATTATTTTTTGATATAAAAGCTTAGGCTGCATATAGTTTAACATTTATATATTCCTATGGAAGTTGTTTTTGAGCAAAAATATATACAAAATTTAACTTTCTCTGTTATGAATTATAATTTTTCAACAAAAAATCCAAATAAATAATGGTTACATCTCCCAAAATTTCAGAGTTCTAATCCGAACCCTTAAAATGATAAAAATAATTTATCTGGAAAAATTTTAACGTCCATTAAATGCTTTAACAGCTACATACAGACATAATTTTTGGTTTCTGCACATCTGTGGGTGGAAACCTTTCCAAATTTATATAATTTATGTAGTTCTGTTGAGTATTTACAGAGAAAAGTGTACCTACCGTTAGGTTTTGCTTAGGATTGGCTAAGCGTATTAATATATACATAGATTAAATAAAAAAAAAAAAAAATTTAGTTTAAAATTGTTTTATTTAAGAAGACTGCTTCTTTTGCCATATTATATTGCTAATAATGAATTACACACTCATACTTGCTACTTGATATTTAATTGGAATAAAGAAAATTTATTTTAATTTTTCGCAATATTAACATGTTGATAAGTTTCTCGCACAAATAAAATACTTATTTCTTTTAATAAAATTTGAATAACTATCAACTTTCAACAACTCACCACCATTTTTTTCCATTCCTTAAAAGTTAATTACCTTAGTTCTCATGAGGAAAACTTTATTTTAAGGCACATTGGCATTGAAAAATAATAATCTTTAATTTGATGTAAAATTTTAAAAATACCTTTTATCACAACCAAATTAAATATTTTATCTCTTTTATGAATTTCTGGCATGATTTATGTTATGGATTGAAGTTGTGATAATATTGTTAAATACGCTTTTTACCCTGAAAGTTGTAGGCAGTGGCGTAGCGTGTGTTTTTTGCCACATGCATTTTTTGCTGCTCCTGGTGGGATTCTTTTTTTTCTAAAGCTTATAATTCAGACAAGCACCGTTTAAGAAAATTAACTTAAAGCGAATGTAGTAGGAATAAATAAATTTTATTTATTAGCAGTGTTACCACTGGGACTCACTTGAGTCAAAAGGGACTCATTTTTTTTAAGCTTGGCCCTGAGCCTCATCTTATTAAGATTTGACTCGTTTTTTTAACAAAATAAATTTTTGATAATAAGGTTGAGTCGATTTATAGGTTTAACCACTTTTTATTTCATAATATTGTTTTTATATTATCGAAAAACATCGCTTTTTTTGTGACATTTGTAAAGTGTGTGCGTGATTTATGCAAAAACAGTTAGTTTAATAATATTTATGAATTAAATACTTGTTGCTTATGTTTTCTTATGTATTTATTTTTTTATGAATACAAAATAAAAAAGGAAATACTCACATACATGCGATTTATGATTAGATAATGATAATCGGACAAAAAAGCCTTTTTTGAATTTTTTTTAAATGGCTCATTTTTTCAGGCTCTGTGACTCATTAAAAATTAAACCTGCGCTAACACTGGTTATGAGGTACATATAATGGATCAATAAAAAGAGAGAATAGTACAATATGAAAAATTCATAGTTAAGGTAGTCTAGTCAAATTGTCATATATGGGTGACACAAATTCGCTTATTTTTCAATTTTTAATTTCCTGTTTGGGTTTCTACCCCTTAAAAAAATGTTTCTTTAAGAAAAGTGGTAACCTGAAAATTTTGCTTAATGTAGCGCTATTCAAGACCAACCATATCGACTGTTTTATCCGATTTTTTGTTTAGGATTAGGAGCCTATTTTCTGATTGAAATTTATTATTGTAGCAGCGCTACCAAGTCAGTGAATCCGAGATGAGCGTAAATATATAATTAAGAAAGAAAAAACCTAAACAATAGAAGTTATATTGTTTTTGTTTTTATTTTAGTGGACTGTATTGAAAGAAATTCAATAAAAAGTATTTAAGCGACCTTTAGTCCAATGCGTTTCAGTCCTGATAACAATTACAGTGGACCTCATCAGTTAGAGCTGTAATTGTTACCTTTCTAAGACGCAACATTTTAGTCGATGGCTACCGACGTTTATAAAATTTACAGCATAAACACACTGCAAATTATATTTTTCTAGGCGAACATGGTTACATTCAGACACCTAGATATAGATATAGATATTATGCCCGTGGTCTGGCAAAGGTAATTAAGAAAGAAAAAACCTAAACAATAGAAGTTATATTGTTTTTGTTTTTATTTTAGGGACTGTATTGAAAGAAATTCAATAAAAAGTATTTAAGCGACCTTTAGTCCAATGCGTTTCAGTCCTGATAACAATTACAGTGGACCTCATCAGTTAGAGCTGTAATTGTTACCTTTCTAAGATGCAACATTTTAGTCGATGGCTACCGACGTTTATAAAATTTACAGCATAAACACACTGCAAATTATATTTTTCTAGGGGAACATGGTTACATTCAGACACCTAGATATAGATATAGATATTATGCCCGTGGTCTGGCAAAGGTAATTAAGAAAGAAAAAACCTAAACAATAGAAGTTATATTGTTTTTGTTTTTATTTTAGTGGACTGTATTGAAAGAAATTCAATAAAAAGTATTTAAGCGACCTTTAGTCCAATGCGTTTCAGTCCTGATAACAATTACAGTGGACCTCATCAGTTAGAGCTGTAATTGTTACCTTTCTAAGACGCAACATTTTAGTCGATGGCTACCGACGTTTATAAAATTTACAGCATAAACACACTGCAAATTATATTTTTCTAGGCGAACATGGTTACATTCAGACACCTAGATATAGATATAGATATTATGCCCGTGGTCTGGCAAAGGTAATTAAGAAAGAAAAAACCTAAACAATAGAAGTTATATTGTTTTTGTTTTTATTTTAGGGACTGTATTGAAAGAAATTCAATAAAAAGTATTTAAGCGACCTTTAGTCCAATGCGTTTCAGTCCTGATAACAATTACAGTGGACCTCATCAGTTAGAGCTGTAATTGTTACCTTTCTAAGACGCAACATTTTAGTCGATGGCTACCGACGTTTATAAAATTTACAGCATAAACACACTGCAAATTATATTAATATATAATATAATTTTACTTACTTATTTTTGTTTGTATATTTTTCCTGGGATGTGTATAGTAAACACATCCCAAGAAAAATATACAAAAAAAATGTCCAATCTGCCAAAAAAAAAAATACAAGTAAAGATTTTTAAAAACGCAATTATGTTAATTTTGGTAATAGCAATTCCTTCGCGAAAGTCCATTACAGTGGATGTATAGATATCACTTTTTCTCATATAATTTCGAAACGGTAGGTAAATGCTTTCGAAAAGTATTTCATACAAAATTTGTAGGTCTTGCCATGCGCAAGAAGAAAAGTTAAAAGGATATTGACACTTAAAAAAACGTAAAATGTTTCTGCTCTAACGATTTTGAAAAAAAAAATTAAGAGCTACTAAAATTACATCAACAAATATTTTGGTAGAAAAAAAATTATAAAGGTTATTAACCTGTCATAGAACCGATTTTTTGGTTCTCAAATTTCTCGTTAACGGCTACACCGATTTCAACCAAATTTATGTAAGAGGTCCCTTACAATTTCAACAATTTTACGTATGCAATTTTTTTAAAAAATATTTTTTGAATTTCTGAAAAAAATATTGAATTTTTTGTTTTTTGAAAATTCAATAACTTGAAAACGATCAATGAATATTTTTTTTAATTTTTTGTTAAATTGTATTTTATTATTCTAAAAGTTGGCACACCAAATTTTATTTTTAAAAATTTTTATGTATAAAAAATTAAATAATTTTTAAGAAAACCGCTCCAACGATTTTTGAATTTTTTTTTTTCATAATTTCATATTTATGAAACAAATCAGATGGCATATTTGCATACTTGTTTTTTAAATAAGAAATGTATAATAATTTTTATTTAAGAGGTCCTTATTTGTTATTAAAAAAAACGTTTAATATAATAATGTTATGGAACCAATACTTATGCACATTGTCATTTTCCAGCTACGTTAAAGTTGTTAGCTATGATAGCAAGTTTGTGTGATCCAGTCGTGCCCATTTTATTCATTCCATTTTGTTCTTCGATAGATATATGTAGGTAATATGTCATCTTAAATAGTCGAATTATTATTTTCCTTTCGTTAAAGATTTTATGCCAAGGACACAACTTTTACTGTTAGTTAACTTGTATAATCACTCCCAAAAGGCTACCCAAAACAAACTTTTCTATACTTCGGTAATATTTCTCGTAATTTAAAAACTTGTGTATTTGTGCTTAGTGCCACTGAGAATTCTGGAAGGTAGATTAAGAAGTCTTAAAACAAGTACCTATAGCATATAATCATATATGTTTCAAAACAAATAAACAAGTTAAAGTAAAGTTTAAGGTTCGCCTTTCTTTCAACATTAAATTTAGATTTATAAGAAAGTTGCATTTTGAAGATTTGGAATGTATGACTAATTATTGCTGACAGGTGTATTTTTTTTTAATTTTTGAGATTTTGACATGTATGTCTGACAATAAGGAGTGAGCATTGAATAAATTATGAAAAAAGGAATATATTCTGCTTAACTATACATATAGGATTCTATTTACAGAAGAGTAGGTTTTGGACTCAATGTACTTACTTACATTCGAGCTAAGCTGTTTTTTTTTTAATGAGATCTTTTTTCTATTCTTTGGACATTTATTTGGTGTTTAAAACCAATCTACTCTAAAACCTTTTTATGACCCTCAATATTTAAATACTTTATTACTTTTAGTTTTTATTTGCACTTTTTGCTGGTCAAACTTACTTAGAATATTTTACAGGGTTCTCAAAGAAATACTATTATACATCTTGAGGCAAAATCAGGAAATAACGGAAGTGAGCGCAAGAAACTCAGCTTAAATTAAATTCCAAAAATGATTTTCTTGATCGTCATCTTCATCAGTAATTAGAGAAATGCTTTTCAACAGAATTCAATTTGGAGTAACCTCTATGCTTCAAATAGAATTTACATAGCCAAAGGCAAAAGACCCATTTCCTCTATTGTTATACCCTATGTATGAACGTATTTTTGTATAGTTTGGACATTCAAAATTAACAATATATCTCACATCACATTTATAAGAAAATTTCATATCCTTTCTTTTTTGTATATTTGTTGCTATAGTGTATGGAGTGTATGGTGATGTGTTGTAGTTTGTCCTTTGAGATGTCCATCTTAAGATATTTGCTTGTCCTCAAAAGATTGTTAAGTTGAATTTGTTTTTTTGTGGAATTCAATATTATTTAGGAAAGTGCAAAAAGCCAAAGTGACCATGCATGAAAGACGATGTGTCAGGGCATTTATAACAATGTTTCAAAAAGTCCTTTGACAGTGCAAACAACAATACTTTATACCTACACACACGAGTATATATGGTGATTTCTTCCTGATTTCAAATTTTGCTACAGTAAATGAAAATGTCCTCAAGATATATAGGAAATGAATTCGAACCACTCAATAAGATTAATAAGAAGCACATTTAAATACTCTTATAAAGTGTAATATGCTGAATTAAAAATTGGCAGGAGATTCGTTAGAAAAATCTTTTTCATACAAATCTATAAATAAGTATAGAAATAAAAGCAAATTTTAAAGAAACATTTATGTATGAATATTATATACGAAATAACAAATATATACAAAACATAAATAATATAGAACAGGAGAGGAGCTTTCATATTTGATTGATTTTGCTTTAATGAGTTGGTAAATGTATATGTAAGTTTCTTATATATAAATACAAAAAAGAAAACAAAACTTATTAAACTTAAAAGATACAAATAAGTAATTCATTTTAACAAACAAAAGCTTCTTCATCTTTTGTCAAATAATAACAAAATCAATGAAGACAAAAAAGAATAGATCAATGAAAGCCTGCTTCAGTGTGAACTTGTTTAAAACTCTGCATCAAATTGGATATTCTTAGACATTGTTTTCTATAAATAAAATCAAAACATTTTTCTTTCAACATTCAAATATCAAATTTCAACCTAAGACTTACCTTAGACTCAAGATGACTCCGGCTTCCTCAATCAATCGGAAATAAACATAACCCTTATTTGCTTAACCGGAGTGTTTGTTTGTCAGCTTACTGCTTTTGAATTTAGTCGCTTGCTAAAGGAAATTTTGTATTCTTGTAAAAACCGCCGAGATTCGAAAATCAATAATTGTTCTTTCTTAACTTACATTTTTTTTTGAACATCATTTTTTGGTAAAGCAAATGAACCATTCACTCCCCTGAGGGTTGCCGCTAAGATATTTGAAAAGGTCGCACAAATGGGGGTCACGAGAAAAAAAGTAGCATTTGGAAAATGATTTTATATATACCCAAATTAAACGAAATCCATATTAAGTGCGAAAAATAACATATTTTGAGTTTTTGAAGTTTTTTTTTTACTAAACAAATTAACCCATGCACAATAAATAGGTTCTTACTTTTTTAAAATTAGTAAAAAAAAAAAATATTAAATTAATTTTTAGGAATTATAGCGCATTGTTTATAAAGGAAGATATTTGGCTTTTATTAATATTTAAATTTTTACTGGTTTTTTGAATATTTTTGAGTTGGAAAAAACATTATTTTGTTTTTATTTCCTTACGGTAACATTTTTCAAACCCCTCTGAAGGCTTCCAATATTTGCATTTGAATAGTTAGTGGGTTAGTCTATGTTTTTAAATTGTTAACTTGGAAAATACCCTTAGTGTAACGAACAAGGACTGCTGTATGGAAGTATGAACATTTTTTTAAAGGAGTATAAATTAGAATAAATATATTCTCCATATGGTCGTTTCTAATAGCCCCGATCTTATGCCAAAACTCCTCTGAATTTGTTAATTTAAGAATACTGTCAAAACTTTTTTCTTGAATTTTGAACTCGAAAAGCGTATACTCTGCAATAATTTTTTCAGGGTGAATTATAAGGTGTTGATACTATGAGATCCTTATTATTAAACTCTTCACCGACTTTTAAATTAGGGGGGGGGGTGCAATGGGAGAGAATCATTGGTAGGGTGAAAACGCTAAGTTTTAAGTTTGTAGTTTAGAATTTCAGAAACAATCATTATTTATGCAAAGTCCAGGCTGATACAAATTTTTGTAATGTAAGGAACATCCAATTTTTTTCTAGATTGAATGCACTATTAGCCCGAGAGCAGGTGAACATTTATTCAAAGTGTTTTATACCGCTTCATGGCTATGTCGTTTGTATCAGTTCAAGCTACATGTCATCGGTCTGGCAGCGATATCGCGGCCCCAACACCGCTAAAATACACTTTCAAATTACAACAAAAAAAATAATCCCTTTAAAAGAGCTGTATACGGCTCTAAATTTCCATCACTAAAGCCTTGTCCCTATACTAACCAGAATCTATCGGTCTGGCAGCAATACCACACACCAATGACCGCAAAAATGCATTTTGAAATGATATTTTACTGGTGTTAGGTCCATCACCAGACCGCTGGATCCTAGTTAGTATAGGAAAATTTGGAGCTGTATAAAGAGCCGTATATAGAGGGATTATTTTTGTTGTTGCACTTTGAAAGTGGTGTTGGGGTCGCGATATCGCTGCCAGACCGATAACATGTATATTAGGCTGTCCCGTCAAAATTTTTTTTAGAGTATCTTAACAAAAGATCCCGCAAAATTGCGTATGGAGTACCAAATTACGGGACAAAAAAACAAAAAAATTCGGTTGGTACTTTTGGGCCTCTACCTCCCGCCGAAGTTTAAAAAAAAAAACATTTTTTTCCCTATTTTTATTTATTAAATTACTATTTAATTTTTTTAGAGAACCTTAACGAAAGACTCCGCAAAAGTTGCGTATTGAGTTGCGTACCACGAAAAAAAAAATCAAAAATAAATCGGATGGTACTTTTGGGCCTCTACCACCCGCTGAAATTATTAAAAAACGCTATTTTTTTCTTATTTTTTAACATTTTTCTTTTTTCTTCTAAGAACTAATTATGTAGGTACTTTGATGATTTTAACTTTAGTTGCTTTTATGTATCTATTGATGGCTTATCTATATTAAAAAATATTCGTAGATATTTTATCAAAAATTTCTTTAGGTACGTACCTACTTGACTAGGTACCTTATCATTTTAGTTTCTTTAAAATCGTTGAAAAGCTGTTTTATTTTTTTAAATTGCTAACCTTTCTTAGCATAAAGGAGTAAAAGAGTGAATAGTGCAATGACGCAAAGTTTCTTAAAAGTATAACAGATTTATTAGGTTCGTAAGAACATAATTTGTCTATGCGTTTTTCTATTTAGTATTTTCGAAAGATTCTGTTGTACTGTTGTATCAACTTTTTCCGATACAGTAGAGCCAGAAGAAAGGTTAGAACAAGTCGATCAGTCCATACAATTGAAGTGGATCAGCTCTTTTCATCGGATCATCATCATGTAAAAATCACCAGGTAAGCGGAATTCAGTTCCGATTTGCAACCCACCTCAGCTTTTCATATTCGTTCTTAGATTCACATCCATGTCCTTCGGATGTGGAACTTGAACGGCAGCGTATGATAAGCTCATTAAATTCTGATCTCGACAGCATTGTCCAATGGGGAATCAAAAATCGTGTAGAATTTAATGCTTCAAAAACTCAATGCTGTCTACTGTCGTTAAAACGAAACCCACCCCCCATGCAACTATCCATGAGTGGCACTTGCATTGAGGAAACCGAAAAGCTTTCAGTCCTCGGTATGTGTGTCACAGACCACCTTTTATGGAACGACCACATATTCGACATCGCCAAAAATGCTGCTAAGTGTTTAGGTATTCTCCGTCGATGCAAGAAATTTTTCTCCCATTCTGATCTGGCTGTGATCTACAAAGCCTTTATTCGTCCAAAACTTGAGTACAACTCCCACATTTGGCCAGGTGCTCCAATAACCCACTTGAGTTTATTGGATAGAATTGAAAGGAGTGCTCTCTTGAGCACCGTCGAAATGTTTCATGTCTTTCGTTATTTTACCGTTATTTCCATAAACAATGCTCTAGTGAGATAGCCAGTTGCATTCCTCCCCTTATACAATTCAACCGTAATACTCGCGATTCTAGGAATGCCCATCAGTTTACCCTTGAGCCCAATTTCGGACGTACTGTTAAGTACAGAGATTCTTTCTTTAGTCGCACTACTCGAATGTGGAATGCTCTACCCAGCTCAATTTTCCCCTCCCATTGTGATCTACAGACGTTCAAAACCAATGTGCATCGGTATCTCCTTTTAAATCCCCTCCAATCAACCTAATCGCTCGTGCTGTGTATATCATCTTAAGGGTAGTCACAACCCCTTTTGCACGCGCTAAATATAAAAAAAAAAAAAATTTACTTTACCATCCGTACGATCTGCTGCAGCAGTTGCTTCAGCAGTATTCCAGGACGTTGGAATAATTGAAAACACTAATAAGACTCTTGTTATTGATAGAAATAAAATAAATAGAGCTTTGTCAAAATCAAGAAAAAGCCTATCAAATCAATGTAATAATGTCGTAATTCACAGTATTTATTTTGACGGACGAAAAGACAAAACTCTTTCTTCCGAAGAGAAAGATGGACGCTTCTATCGGAAGGAGGTTCTGGAAGAGCATATTTCCATTCATGCAGAACGAAAATCCATATTCTTAGGCTATATAACCCCCAAATCTGGTACAGGAAAGGATATATGTAATTTAATCGTAGATTTTTTTCAAAAACAGGGGACTTGATTTGAAAAAAAAAAATTGTTTGCATTGCATGTGACGGCACTGCAACCAATACTGGCTGGAAAGGAGGGATAATTGTCTACATGGAAATGGACCAGTTTGGTATTCTATAAAAAACCAAACCGTTATTGATAGATGGCCCTTAACATAATTTTCAACTCATACCTTTTCACGATGGTTGCCAAACAACTTAAAATCAATCGTTGACCCTGTCATTGAAAGAAATTCTTTTTTTGGCACATCCTGAAAACATTTTAGTGGCCTTGGTCTTCGACAGAAGGGCTTATGTCAGAGAGCTTGCTCTAAAACGAACTTTAAAAGCGAGACAAACCCTAGCCCATACACCAAACCGAGAATTTAAGCCGCCAAACATTAAATTTAACGCTATGGACTGCATAGACAGACTTTTTTGGAATGAATGTCTAATTACTCCACCACCTTGCATAGCTTAATTTCCTGATGTTGAGCTTTCATTGCTGGAACAGAGAAACGAACTTAAAATACCAGAAATCAAATCTGTGACTGAAGCAAGCCAGTGTGTTATCGGAGCAAAGTCTAGGGAAGGACTTTTAAGACATAAAATCGAATCACGAAGCAAAATGCCTTCTTTAAATTACAAGGGTCAATTTTCAATGCAAATATTTTTGTTTTTCTTTTTTGCAATGTAAATTAGTTTTTTACTTTCTTTTAAAAACTTTAAACGTCGGTAGAGCTCCAAAAGTCATGTCCAAATTAAAAAAAGTACACATTCAGAATCTACTCAATAATACGCAAATTCGAATATTTTTTTTCTTTCATACAACGACGGGACAGCCCAATGTATGGCCACAAAATTTGAAGCGGTATAAAACACTTTCAGTAAATGTTCACTAGCTCTCGGACTATATAGGTTCCAGGAAAAGAATGATAATTGACATTGAAAATGGTTGGGAATACTCATATATAGGTTGGTACATAGGTATTTTAATTACTTTCAACAGCTCATGACCCGACCTTACCCCATATAAACGAGCATAATTTTCATTCAGTCATAAAAAAAACTCTATCTGCACTTAATAAATGCAATGCACACACACGATTTTTCAAATTCCCTATTATGAATTTATATGCTACAAATTAAAAGCAATAATACCATTATTTTTGTGAAAATAAAAAAAATCCAAGTTCCTGAACAAAAATATAAAATTATCACATCCTCTGAACTCACAACCTGAAGTCTCATAAATCATTTGGGATATAAAACAATGCAAAGAGCTCTCCATTCAGCAACAACTTCACTGCAACAGACACAATGCACACCGATTCAATTGAAAATAAAATGGTCAATATATATTGAGTTGGCACAAAAGAGTCCTTGAACAATGTTACATAAAAAAATATAAAATTAAAAAAAAAAAAATAAAAAGTAAAACAATAATGTGTGAAGGGCACTAGGGAAATATTTTTTTTTTTTTTTTTCATTTTTTCTCTATACAGGAATTTTTCGAACTAAAAAGTAAATTGTACTTCAGCTCTCGAGCGTTACTTTACTACTTGGGTTAAAAATGCATATTTTTGCGAGTGCGAGAGAGGACTTCAATGGCATCAGATCAGCAAAGGATTCGCTGCTTTATCTCAGAAGCGATTAATTTATATTGTGTAATAATCCGTTTTGTGCTTCATCAACCAATATTGGTGCTCCATTGTTTCCGCGTTAATTGTATGGCTTTTGACCAATTTTTCAGGATGTGTACATTTTTTTGTCGGTCCTGGTTTTGTTGCACACGAAAGGTTGTTTTTTTAATAGGACGAACGCAATTCATTGAGTGTCCTGCAGTTATATTGTTAGGCCCACACGGGATCTTCGTATAGGTGAAATATGGCTTTTATCTCGGACAATTGGTCAATAAAAATATGCATTCGAAGAGTAAGAGAGGACATCCGGACGGGCATGCAGTGTACGTTCATACACCCAGTAAAAAATTGTGTTTTCATAATTTATATATTTCGTTTTTAGTTGTTGGGGTTTTAACTTTCACCCTTTTCTAATTATGAAGGTTTGATAAAATTGTTTAAAAAAGCTGATTCCATACCTCTTTGGTAAAGGTACAAAGAAAAGAATTTAGTCAAAAATCTAGTGCTAATTTAGTACTATATCATCTTAAATTTAATATTCTATCATTTGATCTTCAAATTAAGTGACGAATTTACTGAAACTTATTGTTTTTTTTTTTGGAATTATAATATATGTCAAGTAGATTAGCCGTAGATTTGCTTATTTTTGCTACTTTTCAGATCGATGCGAAAGGATCGTATCAAAAAATTCGTGCTTCGAATTCACATTTCTTCACATTTTGGTTTGCATATTAAAACCAAAAACTTCATAACTGATGAATTTTCAATCAAATAATAATTAGTTCGCAACGATAAAACAACAATTGGTATTGGGTCTATCGAATTCAAACCCTACAAATGTTCTGTTAGTTCATTTGATTAGGGCCCCAAGTGCCGTTGTCGATTGCAAAAAGAGCTCTTTATATATAAATAAATAAATAAATAAATAAATTGGGTGGCGTGGCGCAAAGGCTCATGAAGAACCAGGGCCTACTGACTAAAAACTCGCAAATATTCCCGTGTGCGCGTGTCGACAGGAATGAAAGGACCTACAATTTTATGCTGAATCCGAACGGCTAGACGAGAAGCACTTTTTCGTGACAAGTGATACTCTTGGAGGATTCCTCGCAGTAAGCCCTGAAAAAAAAACTGTTTTCAGCAAAAAAAAAAAAAAAACATTGCGCTAATTCAGGCAGTAAGCCCTGAAAAAAAAACTGTTTTCAGCAAATAAAAAAAAACATTGCGCTAATTCCTTCAGTTCTTTAATTTTTCGACATTCGAATTGTGTTATCTTAAAAAAACTTGTAAAATTGTCTTAACTTTAAAAATATCGCGATTGTAATGTCCTAATATACCTATAAGTGCGTCCTTGCTTAAGCTACATAATCGCGGTATAACACTGGTAATAATTAGTATTCGCGGTTTATTGCATTAAAAGGGCTTTATTTACATCTCTGATGCCACAACAGTTCTTGTGACAGTCTGGTGCCTCTGAGTTCCGCGGAACCGATGTCCACCATCGTATACCTAACCTAACAAGGTTTACCGGCATCAAAAGGTACACAAGAACATAATTCTATTTTATGACCAACGTATGACTGGAATAGAAAACCGACCAAACTCCCATAAATATGGCCAAGGACTTTGCATACTACCTTGCTTATATCCTCCACCGCGCTAAAAGTACCAAACACGGTTAATTCAATACGATCACGTAGCAATCGGGCAAATGGCGCGGCCAGTAGTTGTTTTTGGCGTAGGAAGAAGCATAGGGATTCATGTCTAGAGCGAAGCCATAAAAACAGGTGTCGGTCGGTGGAATTTATTTAGAGGTTTATGCGACATCCGTTGCATGGAATACCAAGTGGCTTCGTACTCCATTTGCGATATCATCCGTTGTGCCATCACGGAACTTGGGATTTTTATTTTTTTAATGTAGTGTAAAATTCGCCGCAGCAACACCTCAATGCACATAAAATGAAGGCACCAACATAAATCTAATGGTGGCAACGAAGTGCAAAATCTTCTACGATAAAGTTGACTTTTACCACCCAATGAAATATAATCCTAATGGAGTTCTCGGATTTCATCATCGCAGTTTTCTATTTATAAAGAATGGATGTACCATGTACCTCCACAGGATCTAAAAGGTGCATAGTTACGAAAATCCACTTAGTTGTGTCATGGGGAATGTTGCATGTTGCAAGTTGACGGAGACGGTGATGGTAATAATCTATAATGTGTAAATGATCGTCAAATAATGCATCCCAGCACAAGCAGTATAGAAATCACTTACTTTGTGTTCAGTTAAGGAAGATAAATATTATTATTTTTTACATTGGATTATTCGTAGGTATTTCGTTTATACTTTATTTTTCGATATTTATGTATAGGTATGTACAACTACAAGGTGGCACAAAAATTGAAAACCGATGTTCTTGGGTTGTGCTGTAATTTTTATTTGCGATACACCTTAGTTTGGATTCGCAAGAAAAATCGAACTGGAGATAATAAAATTTTGATAGAGAACGCCAAAACAGTGGGTCCCGCAATTCTGTATGCCTGTCTGTCTCTCATAGCAGTCTTCTGTCTGTCTGTCAGTATGTATGTCTATCTGTCTGTCTATAGACAACGATTTTCTTCAAACTTTGAACTTAAGATTTGTATAGGTGATTCCCTAGAGGGATACTTAATTGATTTTTTTAAGCCTTAAAAATAACGGTACCATGCTATGCAACCAAAAATTGATTGTTTTCAAAAACAGCTATATATAATGATTTTGACAGCAAAATTACGAGCAGAAATAATTATTTATAACGGTTATTAACGGGGTACCCGTAATAGATTAGATTTTTACTTGCGGTAAGTTATGGATTCGTAAAAATAATCGAACACGAGATATTAATTGTCCTTTACATTACGATTATTGACAACGCGAAAAAATTGGGCCTCGCAATCCTGTCTGTCTGCCTATCTGTCCTCGCCCCTACAGCCTAAACGGCTGGAGCGATTTTCTTCAAACTTGGTACATAGTGTTTTTTGACTAATATGCCCACATGTTTTTAAATTTTTATTTTATGACCAAAAATAACCTGCATACCATTTTTTTCGCCAACAAGCAAAATGAGGTTTATCTCAAAAACTAGTTCGAGGATTTTGTTGAAGAAAATTCAAAAAAATTAAATAAGGAAAAACTACCTTTTGATAATTTTTTTATTTCAAAAATTGGTTATTTTTGGTACCTCCAATACAGCCATTTTGGTTTTTTGATTTTCTCTGCAACAGTAAGGTAAGTTGAAATTTTTCTTTAAAAATACTAAAAGTATAAACATTATTGTAAACCAAAATTAAAAAAAATTTTTTTGAAAAATAAATGCTTTGAAAACGACTTGGTCAATATTTTCAAAACTAGGTGTAAAACAATTTTTTATTATTTTGTAGAATACTTGAAAAAAAAAAATATGTTTCTAAATTCAAAAAAAAAAACCGTTGAAAACCGTTAAGAAAAAAATTCTTTTTCTTGAATACGGCTCAAAGGTGTGGTGAATATTTTGATGAAAACTAATTTTACCAATAACGGTTAATAACGGTACCTGACATAGAACCGATTTTTTGTTTTCAAATTTCTCGTTGGCGGCTGCTCCGATTTCAACCCAAAATTCTTATACAATTTTGCATATACAAATTTTCAAAAAAATAATTTTTGGATTTTTAAAAAAATATTGAAATTTTCTTTTTGAAAATTAAGTATCTTGAAAAAAGGGCTAATGATTTTTTTTTTATTTTGTGTAAAATTGTATTTTATTAAATACTTAATGTTGGCATACTAGATTTTATTTTTTAAAATGATCGAAAAATTTTATATATAAAAAACTAATTAAGTTTTCCCTCTAGTGGGCTTTAGATCAGGGTTTGTTTTTGTTTTTTAAATTTTCAAGTGACGTTGTGATTACAACCTTCTTCGGACCTATATGGTAGAGGCATAAATTTACCGTTTTTTAAATCATATTCTCAAAATGTCGGGCACGTGACAATTCAACAGTTTAATAAAATTGTATGTATTACCAAACTGAGACTAGTAGCTTTTTATAATTTACGACTTAAACAGCGCAGGAAGTGATCTATTTAATACATTCTTTTATTTTATTTTATCGTGCTAATAACATGTAAAAAAAAAAGGTGATTAACATATTTTCGGGCACTTGACGCGTTGTATTAAAAGTCGTTGAAAACCAAAACAAGGTTTTTATTTTGTCTAGTTATATAATATTTGGTGAGGAACAATAGACGTATTAAAATCGTGTGTTATTTTTTTTTTTACAAATTTTAAAATGTTTCATCAAGTTTTGAATTTCTGTCGGTAATTTCGTATAAAAATTAATTTTGTAAATTACAAAATATTTAATTGTATATTTTTAAAAGCCTCAATAAATTTCATTCATTCATTTTGAATTTAAAAGAGCCAACATAAGGTTGACGGGACATTCACACACCCTGTTAGTATGAAATTTTTCGCCCCAATAACTTATTTACAGAAATTTAACCACATTTGTAGGCTTTTTTTACATACCTTCATTTTAAAGATCTGACCAGTAAAAATGAACTTATGATTTTTTAAAAGCAAAAAAATCCTATTAGAAATATATATTTTTATTCAAATAACAAAGGTTGACAAAGCAGAAAATTTCGACCAATTTTTTGATAAATTTTATTAATGCGATTGTGACGCTGATATAGCACGTAGATCAAAAAAGTCCGGTATCAAATTAATCGTTGTTTCATTGAGATGTAAAATAACAAACAACTAAATCAATCGATACACACATTCAAAAGTTATTAACGGTTATTTAGGAAAACAATTTTTTTTATACACACTAAGAAACACGATTTGGACCAACAACACCACGATTTGGACCAAGAAGACCACGTTTTCAATAAATGTCTATGCATTGTCAGTTCTAATTTCGTACATATCGGGCACGTTACAAAATTGTCGGGCACGTTACAAAATTGTCGGGCACGTTACAGCAATTATAATGCAAAAATTCAGATTAATTACATTGTTTTCAACTATTTTTTTTTTTGTTAAAATAATCCTTATTTGTGCATTGTTATGTATAATATGCTATTTGGTTATAAATATTAAAAGTTTAGCTAAAATAAACCAATGATTAACGAAGTTCTGAACTTTGGTAGTTTTAATGTCAAGCACGTGACACAAACTACTAATAGTTTAATTGCCAGTTTTTTGAACTTTTAATTACAAATCCTTTGCCACATCAAAGCAAGAATTTCAAACGATCTAAAATTGTATGAAAATAATCTAAATTCAAGTATTTATTATATTGGTTTAAATCTATTTTCAAATAGTAAAATAACGTACGAAAGTCGGGTACGTGACAATGGAATGCCCCTATGGTTAAAAAATATTAAAAATTTTTTTCTTTAAATACCTATAAATGCTAATTGATATTTATTACAGCTTGCTTATTTAAGATTCTATGTAAGATTTGATGATTAGGTATATGTAGTTTGTTTTGTTATTTGTTCTTGTTATTCCATTTAGTTAAAAATTTTAAAAAGACGTTTAAGCAAATTGTTTTATATTTGAATGTTAAAATTCAAATGTATGTCTTTCAAAACTTAGTAAAAATATTTATGTATGTGTATGTAAGTACATATATAAGGTTCAGTTATGTCTATAAATGTTTAGTGTCTGTTTATGAACTGACTATAGATGTTACTAAGTCCATCACAATCAGATCGCCTATTAATGCTATTTTCTGTGTTTCTAATATGCAACATTTCAAGAATCATTCTTTTCTTATTTTATTCTTCTCAGATTGTAGAATTCTAACATTTTGAAATCTGGACGATGACTCTCTCCTATGCAATGCAAATCTAATGCAGTTTTTTCTGTACTATACCAGTATTTAAATCGAATATGTGGCCTGCTATTCGATTCTTAAGTAACATCTATAGTTAGTTCATAAACAGACACTAAACATTTGTCGACATAACTGAGCCTTATATATACTTACACATACACAAATATTTTTACTAAGTTTTAAAATACATACATACGTACATTTGAATTTTAAAATTCAAATATAAAACAATTTGCTTAAACGTCTTTTTTAAGAAATTGAATAACAAAAACAAATAAAAAAACAAACTACATAATCATCAAATCTTACATAGAATCTTAAATAACCGAGCTGTAAGTATTCTCAATTAGTATTTAAAGAAAAAGTTTTTAATATTTTGTTTAACCATATAGGTCTGAAGAAGGTTGTAATCACAACCGAAACGTCACTTGAAAATTAAAAAAACAAAAAACAAACCCTGACCTCTAAAGCCCACTAGAAGGAAATCTTATTCATCAAAAAAAGTTCACGAAAAAAGGAATTAGATTAAAAAAAATAATTTTTAAGAAAACCGGTCGAAGGATTTCTTATTTTTTTTTTTTTTTTTTTTTTTTATTATGGGTAGGTATTCATGTTATCAAACAAGTCAGTTGGCATACTTGATTTTCAGCTCTTACTCTCAAAGTCATTAAAATAATAAATGTATATGTAGTAATTTATAGTAATAAATTATTTAATTTTTTTTAATGCTATCATAATATTTTGGAGCCTATAGCTATGGTACATGTTCATCATCAATTTCTAGCAACGTTAAAGTAGCTAAGAGAGCAAGTTTGTGCGATCCAGTCGTGCCCATTTTTTTTTGTAGTCGCTTCTTTTCGAGCGACCATTTCAGTGCCCCTCCGACAGTAATTATTGTTGCTTTAGAGAATTTTATTTATAAATGTTGATTTATTGATAAATTAGTAAAAGAAAAATCAGAAAATTACCCCCAGTTCGAGTGCCATGTTGCTTTTGTATTGTTATTTAAATAGGTGGGTACCTATTAAAGGAACTTAGTTTATTTATTTGTAGTAAATAAATATTAAATGCATAATATTTTCTATCTACCAAACTAAGTATACGAAACTGTACGTTCCTACTTTTGTATGCATAATTGCACAGTTACAATTTATACAACCAACTTTTTTTTATTGTTTACGTTTGTCGTCTTGTTTCCTAAACATACCTACATACCTTACCTCACCTATTCATAAATATGTTTAGAGAACCTAGCTATACAAAATACAACATAAAATATATATGTACAAACATACCTACCTAGACATTATGTATCTTATTCCTAATAAAAAGAAACATAATTTTATTCGTATCACAAAAAACTAACAATCTAATAATTAATAGATAATAAACTAAAACGTAAAAGCCAATAATTATAAAATTTCCAACACTTTCTTGTTCTCACTTCTAATTAAATACACTTATAAAGAAAATAATTATAATACGTATTTGGCAACCACTTTTCAACAGTCAGATTGGCCGAGCGGTCTAAGGCGCCAGATTTAAGCTCTGGTTCCCGAGAGGGAGCGTGGGTTCGAACCCCACATCTGACAAATCTTTTTTTTTTTTTCTTCCACTTGAATTATTTATTTTTGGCCAACAGTTATGTAGTCATTTTTAGATAAAGTGAAAATGAGATCAGGCTGCAAGATAGAAGCTCATTGTCAACAGCCAATATTAGTGCGCTGGAAATTGTTGTTGTGTTAGGTAAGCTTTAAAAAAATGTCATCAGATTAGCCTACAAAAACATTTTAGTTAAAATAAATACATACAAACATTTTGCTTCTTTTTATTTATTGAATAGCTTGTATTTTGTTGGTGCGAATGCAAAACAAATTAATAAAATGCACGACTGGCTCGTAGTGATGAGAAATCATCAAATGTTTCGATGGGAGCACTTGCCGATGTTTTTATTTAAATTGTTTTTAAAAAAGGTGGTATCTGGTATGTAGTTCGTTGGTTTAGTTTATGAGTAGGTTGCTATTTCAGTTTTGTTGAGTTTTATCAAAAAAGGCTCTTACGATTTTGATTGAAATTCAAACATGTTTTTCTCTTGAGCAGTTTTAATAATACTGTATACACGTGTAAAGTTATGGGTTTTTTTTAAACAAATTGCATTTTTTTGTACTTGTTTTGGGATATTTCCGAATGTCTTTATATGAACAACCGAGTTATAAGTTAGTCAAAAACTATGTCATATAAAATTTGTAGGAATATTTTTTTTTACGAACAAATATTAAATCAAAAAAAAAAACTCAATTTTATTTTTTTTTTTAATTAAATCAAAAAAAATTAAATTTACTATTTTAACTTGATTTTATAAATTTTCGTTAACAAATAAAAAATATAATCGAACCATAATTATTTATCGTCAATGTGCAGTTGTTATCAGTGCATTTAATTTTTTTTTTTTTTAATTTTGGAAGGTGTTAAAACTAACTAAAGATTTCTCGGATTTTCCAAAAAAAAAACAAAGAATTAAAGAGAAGAATTCCCGCGCAGAAAACGTTCTAGTTTTCGACATGGCACTAGAGAGTTTTAAATAGATTCTGGCAAGGCCCTAGCATGGCTGAGTAATGGCCAAAACTAGGGCCTTGTCGATTATGAACCCTTTTGCCTCGTCAGAAAAAAACACTCTAGGCCCCGGACCAGCAAAAGCTAGATTTGTTCATGTTTTAGCTAGAAACATTAAAAAAGGTTATTTTAGTATCGGTTGTGATCCGATAGTAAAATAACTCAGATCAAAAATAAAAACCTGAATAATAAAAATAATAGCGCAGATTTTAATGAATTCTATACGATATTAAAGCAATTTTAGTAATTTTAGTAGTTTGTTTTTTAGTAAAATACTCTTATTTTCATATATCATACTATTTGATTTAGTATCGTGTACAAAAATGCACTTAATCTAAACTACATCCCACAAAAAAAAAAAACAACCTATATGAACCACTTGAGATGAACCATCTCGAATTAAGTAAATAAAGTTTAAGACAGTAAATTATAATTTTTGATTAATTCTAATGAAAAGTTCAAAAAGCCTTTGGCGGGGGTGTGAAACAAGAGATCCTCGAAAGTAAATACCTATGTATATCTTGGCAGGATTTGCAAGAGCATGAAAGGACAATGGGAACTTTTGTATGGAGTGCGTCCTATGAATGTTACACATTGTGACCTATATCATTTTAAAGGCCTCGATGAGTACTATATTTAATTGTATGGGCAAAACTTTGTATCAGGTGCAGGGAAGGTGTTATGGACGTTAATGTAATCGTTAATGCATCTTTTATTTATCGTCTAAGTTCAGAACGACGTTACCAATTGAAGTCGTATTTACACAATATGTTAAGTGTTATTAGATAATAGTTTCTAATTATGAGCGGATTCGATAGGTGGCGCTGTTGTCAAGTAATTGACAAAAAATCTTTATTTATTAAGCAAAATCGCTCAAATTCAAATGTGCCATTGGTTTATTGCAAGAAAATAAAATCACAATATATGGACCCGATAGGTGGCGTTAAAGTCGAGTTTTTTAGGATGGGCGTTTTGGCCTATTGTTGTAACACATTGTGACCTATATCATTTTAAAGGTCTCGATGAGTACTATCTGGTATTGTATGGGCAAAAGTTTGTATGGCGTGCACGGATGGTGATATGGACGTTCATGTAATCGTTAATGCATCTTTTATTTATCGTGTACCTTCGAAACGACGTGACCAATTGAAGTCATATTCACACAATATGTTAAATGTTGTTAGATATAAGTTTATAATTGTGAGCGGATCTGGTAGGTGGTGCTCGTAAAATAGAGATTTTTGTCAATAACTTGACAACAGCGCCACCTACCGGATCCGTTCATAATTAGAAACTATTATCTAACAATTCTTAACATATTGTGTAAACATGACTTCAATTGGTCACGTCGTTCCGAAGTTACACGAAAAATAAAAGATGCATTAACGATAACATTAACGTCCATAAAACCTTCCCTGCAAGCGATACAAACTTTTTCCCATACAAGAAAAGATAGTTCTCATCGAGACCTTTAAAATGATATAGGTCACAATGTATTACATCGATAGGCCAAAATGCCCATTGTCCTTTTTAACTTTTTTTTTGAAACCTAAACTGATCAATTATAATAAAAGTTAAAATTTGTATTTTTCGATTCATCAATTCAATTTGTTGAGTTAAAATTTTGCATATGTATCAATAACAATAGTGCTTAGTCTATTAGAATGCCGAAAATTTCCAACAAGTTCTTACGAGCGAGAACCTCACGAGAGTATGAAACATTTTCCTCGTCTAAATTTTACTTACTGAAAACTTTAAAGGGCTTGACGTATATTTCACAAGTTTTCCTCGTCTAGATTCATCATATTTCAGTTGCTCACAGAATCATATTTCAGTTGCTCAACATGGATTTGTTGCAGGGAAATCAACGGCAACAAACTTTGCATTAATAAGCAATAACATCATTACTAATATGGACAAAGGATTGCAAACTGATGTTATTTTTACAGATTTTGCAAAGGCATTTAACAGAGTCAGCCATCAAATCTTATTAGACAAACTAAATTTTCTAGGTATCCACTCTTCCCTATTAAAATGGCTTGAATCATATTTAGCTTGTAGAGTTCAAATAGTAAAAATTGATTGTTCGTTCTCAAAACATATTTCGGTCACATCTGGTGTTCCGCAAGGAAGCCATTTGGGTCCTTTATTATACTTATTATTTATGAACGATATACCCAATATTTTTCAAAATTCAAACTGCCTTCTTTTCGCAGACGACCTCAAACTTTACCGGAAGATTTCTTGACAAACCGACTGTTTTCTTCTTTTGGAAGATTTGATGAAGCCTGATAATTGGTGCAAGCAGGTTCACCTTTTGTTAAATATTTCTAAATGTCAAGTTTTGTCGTTTTACCGAAATTCTAATCCCAAACAAATCTAGAGCGTGTAACTAGGAAGAAAGACATAGGAGTAATCTTAGATACAAACCCTTCCTTTTTACCACATTATGATCTTATGATAAACAAAGCAAATCAAATGGTTGGTTTTCTGAAAAGAAACACTAAAGAATTCTCGGATTCATATTCTCTAAGATCTCTGTACAATTTTCTGGTCAGGTCAGTTCTTGAATACAGTAGCATTGTATGGAATCCTTACTATAATAATTTCTGTGACAGAATTGAACGGGTTCAGAAGCATTTTACAAGATATGCATTTTATAACCTTAATTGGAGGATTGAAAGGCCTTCATATTATAGCAGATGTTTATTGTTTGGTATCGAATCTCTTTCTGATCGTCGGGCGTATTTTTCGGTTATGTTTTTAAGAGACATCGTAACAAATCTTATCAATTGCCATCCTTTACTTACATAAGTTAACTGTGTTAACCTTCTGGAACTACAAGCTATCGGTTTTATTTTTAGGAGCAGTTTCATCGTACAAACTATGGCCGCAATAAACCCATAACGCGTTGCATAAGAGAAGTGAATTTAATTTGCAATAGGATTGATTTTAATCTCGATGTTCCGAGAGATACATTTAAAAAATATGTGTTAAGTAATATTAAAACTTTAACTTACCAATAAATTTGTTTTCTGTTAATTATTAATTATAAATTATAAATAAATAATGTTAATTATAATAATATTTATTTAATTAAAGTAGTACATATATACATTTCCCCCAACAATTTTACTATATTTTATATTTATAATTAGTATCTAGTCTATAAAGGTCGTTATCTGATTGATGAAATAAACTAAACAAGATTTTCCCTAAAGAAAACTGACTGGTGCCATGTTGAAACTAGACAGAAACTGGGAATTTTTCCAGCCGGGTTATTACTTTCAGGAATCTTCCAAAATTTTTCTGAAAATTCTATTTTTCTACGGTGACTATGGGTAGGTTCAGAGAACTTAGGCAACTTGCAAGTAAGGCAAATTTCTAGACTGTGATTGGTCAGCTGTCGGAAAATTGTTTCAAATGAAAGGAACTTTTGACAGCTGGCCAGTCACAATCTAGAAATTTGCCTTACTTGCAAGTCCCCTAAGTTCTCTGAACCTACCCTATGAGAAAACCTGACTTAAAAATATTTTCTTATGTCCATTAGACGTCTAATTACTATCTATCTGTAATTCTAAATTAGGGAATTACATATTGTGTACCTTACCTACGCATTTCGTATTCTTTTAATAAGTTTAAAATTTTAAAATGTCATTTCCAAACATTTGTTAATATTTCCATAAAGACCCTATTACCTGCTGTACTATCTTTACAAGTGCGGCTCATAATTCTCAAAAAAGAAAACAAAACATGTTTTCTGTCTATCTGATGTTGACATAAATAAATGTACAATAAATTGTAGGTATAAAACTTTTGAAAGAAGTTTACTCTCAGTAAACACCCACAACTTTTATTTTTGTTCCATAAATTGTTAACTGTTTAGTGTTTACCTACTTACTCGTTTTGTTAAGTTTTAAGATCAAATAAAGTATAGAAAATGTCTTTGAACTTGATAATGAAATTTGTGTGAAACTGGATGAAATATGTAAGAGTAGAAATAGCGAAAATTAAGAGACCTCCAACTTGTTTTTAAACAAAGTATGTTTCAGTAGTTATAATATCGTTGAACATAACAAAAGTAGAAATAAGTTGCAAAAATTATGTTAGATCAAAAATTCTTGTAATATTTTCGTTGTTTTTTATTTATATAAAATATTGAATAAAAAAAAGATTTTTCTTAGTTTAAAATTGTTTTATTTGAGAAGATTTTTCCTTTCGCCTTTTTTTGTAATGATATCGAACCTCACCATTTTATATTGAATAAAGAAAATTTCTTTTTATTTTTCGCCATATTGATATTTTGATACATTTCTCGCGCAAATAATTTATAAAACAAAAAAGAATTGTTTGTTAAATTTTTAATTTTAAATAAATAAAATTTGAATATGTAACTATCAACTTTTTACAACTCACCACCATTGGTCGTAACATATTTCTGAAGTGAAGCTTAGTCCTACCAGTGATATAATATTCATTAAGCTCTCTTAATAGAATACCTAGAACGACGCTGATGATATGATATTGTAGAGACGAACAGTTACAACAAACTGACTTACCATTTCTGTTTTTACCTCATAAAAAAAACTTTATTTTAAAAAGCACATTGGCATTGAAAAATAATATCTTTATTTTAAGTCAATTTCCAAAAAATTATCACAACAAAATTTAATATTTTATCTAATTTATGAACTTTGTACATAATTTATGTTAAACATTGTACTTGAGATAGTATAGTAATAATTAAGTACGCTGTTTATATGTTGAGTCGCAGGGTCACATTTCCTATAGTATCATAATATTTGGGAATACGTAAAGAAAAAACGCCGAATGAAGGTCCATAAACTAATGAGCTGCTTAGAAAAAAAAAAAAACTGAATTTATATAGGCTAGTGAATTTAACCAGCTACCTTCAAGGGATTGGGTCCGATATGTCGACTGTACAACTCCATAAGATCGACTTTCATATTCTCGACAAAAAAGAACATCGATTGACTGGTCAAAAGACCGACTGATCAAAATATCGAAAAAAAACTGTATCGTTTCTTTTTAGTGTCGAATTTAAAAATATCGATTATTAAAATGTCGACAGTAATGTACATTTCATTATAGTCGAGACCTCAATAGTCGAGACATTGATAGCCAACATTTTGATAGTCAACATTTAAATTGTCGCAAATTGTTTCATGGAATCATTCCCTACACAATTATCTGTTCAAAATATCGACTACCACGAGACGAGAAAAGTCCTGGTCTCGCATGACGAGACCGAAACGAGACGAGACTATCTTTTAAGCATCCGAGACGAGACTGTATATTTGGACCGAAATTTACCGAAAGTCTGGTCGGTCTCGGTTGTCTTGGCAGAATTCTATAAATCCTAATAAAATGAAAAAATCCAATTTCATTAAAAAAATTATTTTCTCCTGCATCACATATTCAAACTATATGGGGGACAAACTATATTTTGACGTATCGAGAATATTTCGTTCCTATAGTCAAAAAGTTGCTAATATAATTAAAATGTATTAAATTGTGGCTATGCGTTTTAAAAGTTTCGGTAATTGCATAGAAAAAATAGACTTCCGAACAGTAGTGGTTCAAAACAAAAAACATACTTTTTTCCATTTACGAATTACTTCGGTAACGATCAATTACAAATTAAAAAATAAAAATGAAAATAAGATAAAATAAATAGATAAATTTCATAAAAATTAGAAATTAGTTTAAAAATTTTAATTTTTTTTAAATTTAGTAGGGCTGGCCACGAGACGAGTCTCTGCGAGACTTTTTTGTATGTCTCGTCTCGGTCTCGTTAAAATCGAAAATTTTCAGTCTCGTCTCGTATAATTAAGTCTCGTCTCAGTCTCGTCTCCGAAAAATACGATTTCCGGTCAACTTGTTGATTATTGGAACGAAATATTTTCGATTATACTTTGAATACGTGCAGAAGAAAATAAATATTTAACTGGTGCAGAAGAAAATAAATACTTAACTGAAATTAGATTTTTTAATTTATTAGACTCTCTGTAAGTTTCGGTCCAAATATACAGTCTCGTCTCGGATGCTTAAAAACCAGTCTCGGTCTCGCCATGCGAGAACTTATACGATACTCTGGGAGTGTAAGTGTAACCAAATTTAAGCTCTAATTTCCTTCCCTAAAGCTTCTGATTTTTTTTACTTATTATAGAAATATCTTTGATTTTCTGAATAATAATTATTTTTCTTAAATAACTGATTTTCTGAATGATGAGAAATATTTTTCAATTACTGATTTTCTGAATATATAATTAAAAATTCTTTTATTTTTTTATTATTGAGTTCCTAAAAATTAGAAAACCATTTTATTCTTAGAAAAATTAGTAAGATAATTGGTATAATTGCCGAGAAAAATCGATACTGCTGATCATTGTTGGCGATTTTCTTGCTTATTATAAACATCTTAACAAATGTCTTACAAAAAATTCCAATGAAAGTTTGCATTCGTGATTTTTAAAAATTATCTACAGTTAAAATGGGTTGGCTACAAAACCTCGCAAATTAAAATCTCGCAATCGAAATCTTGCAATACGAAATCTCGCAATTACAGAAACCCATTTTTCATAATCTCGCAAATAGAAAAACCCGATTTTCATAATCTTGCATTTACAAAAACCCGCAAACTAAAATCTCGAAAACTAAAATTTCGCATTAAAAACATATAGGACTTATATAAGGCGTATGGACATAGCTCAACAGGACATAAGTCCAAAATAGACTTATGTCGCACCTTGGTTGGAAATAAGTTCAAAATTTGATTTTGGACTTATGTCTTACTAAAGCGGGGCATACGTCCATAGAAAAAGTGTACGGAGCTATGTCCCACTCGACATGTTTTGTTTTCAAGAAAAAGTGTACTTTAAAATTTTCATTTACATTGGGTTGAATAAAGATGTTTTCGACCATATTATGCTTTGATTTAATTTTCTCAAATATTAAAGTTTATGAAAAAATTCGCGCGAATTTTTTCATCCAACTGGGCTAACTAGCTATACAAAAAGTAAATGTCGAATGTGATTATGTTTCATCCTACATTGCATAACAAATAAATACAGAATTGAACAGGATTTCATGTAATTGCTTTTTAAATAGAACAACTTAGAACAGGTTTTCTGTTCTAACTTTCTGACGTTTCTGACAAATATGCTCTGTCCTGATAGGAAAAATCAGACAAAGGAAAGAGAGAAAAAAGTGTCGTATGATCCTTAAATTACATGGTGCTTATCAAATTTTTGTTCTTGGTGTACAAGAGACATTCCTGACGGGGTACCAAAACATGTCCAACAAGTCTTTACTAGAGCCTTACGAGTGTTTGAAAAGTTTCCCTCGTCTAAATTGTTGATACTGACCAACAAGGGCTTGCCAATTATCTGACAAGTTTTCCTCATCTCGATTTTCCCTACTAAATACATACTATGGCCTTGCGGAAACTAGACAAAAACTTGAAATTTTTCAGCCGGGTTAGATTCACAAATCTATTTCTGGGAGAATGGTCACACTTTTATAGGGCTGGTCACGAGACGAGAAAAGTCTCGGTCTCGATTCTTGGTCTCGAATGACTAGACCGAGACGATACGAGACGAGACTGCCTTTTAAGCAACCGAGACGAGACCGAGACGAGACTGTATACTTGGACCAAAATTTACAGAGAGTCTAATACATAAAAAAATCCAACTTCAGTTAAATATTTATTTTCTTCTGCACATATTCAAACGATAGTCGAAAATATTTCTTTGCAATAATCAACAGTTTGTCAGAAAATCGTATTTTTCGGAGACGAGACCGAGACGAGACTTAATTATACGAGATCGAGACGAGACTGAAAATTTTCGATTTTAACGAGACCGAGACAAGACTTACAAAAGTCTCGCAGAGTCTCGTCTCGTGGCCAGCCCTACACTTTTTATAACAAATTTAACTAAGCGATTAGATTTTCTATTCAAATTGATATTTTAAAAAAGAATTATAAAAAAGCAGGAATCGTTAACAAAAATCGACCTAAGAAAAGCGAAAAATCTATGATATATTTCTCAATACCTTTCTTTTTGTTGACATTCTCCAAAAGAATTTCGAAATTATTGGCACATGGAGTCACGGCACCTAGCAGCCAGCGCGTGAAACTAACAAACGAGATAGATTTCTTTTCCATTTGACGTTCAATGCATTTCCCATAAGAGAAAAACAAAAACAGCTCGTAGCAAAATTAATTTAACAAATTAATTTTATATGAACGGTTGTTTGTATTATAATTGCAATAGAATAATTAAACGTGCTAGTTTGCAAATCAAACGTAAAATATATCGAAACTTATTACTAATTTGCTTTATTTTGCAGATGAAATATGTAAACAAACGTGCTTTTTTGTTGTTGTTTTCCAAAATGGATGCAAGGCGTCAGTCAGAACGATATCATGTGCGTAGGTAGGTAGTAGTTTAGGGGGCTAGAATTTCTTATGGATTTTAATAAAACATTAATTTTCCTTTTTATTATAAGTAAAGAATGAAGTAGAAATGTTAAAGGTCCACTTTAGTGATCGTAAGAAGAAAATATAATACCAGGAAATTATGTGTTGCACCAATAATTAAGGTTTTCTATTTTTCGATTAATTTCGTTCACTTTTGCTTTCGTAAAAATAGAATTATAACAGTTAAAACCGCTCACTTAAGTAAATGTAATAAGCCAAAGAAAATTAATTTTCCAAATTATTAAAAGGAGTCACCTTTAATGCACTTAAGTGATATAAATCTTCATTTAATTTTGTTGTATTAGGTACGCGCAGGTTAATATAAAGTTAATATCGGACAAAAAAAAACTTTTACTCTTCTTAAAAATAGAACTAATTAAGAGCGATCGAGCTTGACCTTCATTCATACCTTGCCTCTTTTGTAAACCAAGAAACAAATGTGTAAATAGCCAATTGAAAAATATATTTTTTTTAACAATTTTTTCACAAGAAGATTTTTATTCAATTACGAACAAACATATTTTTTTAATAATCGTGACTACGCCTCTGCCTTTCTCTATTTCTAATCGAGTACTTTTGTTGTTGTTTCTGGTTGTAAGGGTGGTTTGTTTACATTTTTCATTTACAAAGCAAAGCATTTTAGCTATCTATTTTAATATATTTTCGAGTTGATTTATAAGCTTACACATTTTTTGGTTCTATTTCAATCAAAATATGGATACCCGTTGATATAAAATAATTTGGTATAACTAATTTTCGTCAGGCGCTTTTTTCGTTTTCTCTTATGGGAAATACATTGAACGTCAAATCGAAAATAATTCTATCGCCTTTTGAAGCTTAAGCGCTTGAGATGCAGGTGGCGTGGAAAGCAACTTACCAGGTGTCAATAGTGTTTCAGAACCAAAAATAACTTACATTGTTTGCCATAGAGCCATTTTTGTTTTCATTTAGGTTCATTTCATTTAAGTAAGCTTCTAAAAAATATTTAAATATGCATTTTGGGAATTGTTTTTTTTTTTCAATTTTTTTTTGTTCATCCTTATCGCCACACACGATAGAGCCGAACATTGGTTCGGAGGTTCGTGTTCGTGGATTAAGACTGGCTGAACATCCAAATTGTTCGGCCGAGCCAAACGAAGCCATCTCAAATTTCCTACTCAGGTCCAGTTCACACGAGATTATACCGCACGTTTTTTAGCTGTATACACCCGGACAAATGCGCAGTGGCCCATACATTTACATAGAACTGTTCACACGATGATTTTTCTGCAGAAAAACGTTTACAGGTCGATCGAAAACTCGACGTCCTTGTCAACAAAACGGTAAGTTTTGCGACGTATTCACCTCTCGTGGCGCGTAGATTTATATCATGTCATTCACACGGTAGAAAACCACACGTTTTTATCAAATATGAAAATCAACCGAATAAAGGGTTTATTGAATTTTATCTTTTGATGGGGTTGGCTAAGAAGTCTGAAATTTGTATGTGTGATTGAGACTATTGATTCAAATATTTGGTAAGAAAATGGGTTGCGTACTGTACCGTGGAGGGGGAAAAATAATGTATTACAAAGTTTTCAGATATTGGATAATAACTATTGATTGCGATCATCGGTGGATTGAGTTTTCTCTTATACCACAATTCAATAATACAGCGATTATTTTGATACCTCATTTGATAATGTACGTGCTACACAAGCTTCAAAATCTTAGATTTAAAACAATCGAAAAACCGAAAAAAAAAACAACCCAATTGATTTATTTGTCCATTGACAACCATCACTCACCAGTGGGAAAGCACAGTTATCTGAATAAAAAAATTATTTCTAATCGGCTTTTTTCCTTTTCAAAAATCCTTACTTCATTTGTACTGGTCAGATCTTTAAGGTTAAGGTCTCTAAAAAAGGCTTACAAATATGGCTGAATTCGTGTATGATTTTTGGGAAGGGGTCAAACAATTCATACTAAAAGGGTGTGTAAATGTCCCGTGCACTTTATATTTGCTCTTCTAAATTCAAAACTTGATGAACATTTTCAAAATTTCCAAAAGCAAATTATACACGATTGCAGGTCTATAGCTTCTCTACAAATATGTTAGAAGTTTCATATTTTTAAATCTAACGGGGAAAAAAGTAGGTGCACTTCAATAAAAAAAACTCAATAAAATTGATTTTTATTTAAAAACGATAATTAAATTATGAAATAAGCCCGATTAAGCCACCTTATGAGGCTTGAAACTTGATTTATACTTGATAGATCTTTATGAATGAGATAAATAGTTAATCGGGAAATGGTGATCTAAATTTATATTTAAAAATTATTGTAAAATTTTGAAAAACTTCATACTAAAAATGTGATTAAGTGGATTAAGTGGATTAAGTGGATGAGATTTTGTTAAATATTGAGACAAAACTTACCAGGTATATTAGTCTATGTCTCCTCTAAAATAATGTCAACAAATGTTTTATGATTATTTCAACAGGTGCGGCGCTTATATTGGTTATATCAATTTTTTACAAAAAAAAATGGATTTTAATTAAAATAAAGGTTAAAATCTCAAAAAAAAAATTCACACAAAATGTATGTGTGTTTATTCAAAATTTGATGAACAATTTAACAATTTATAAAAAAAATTATACATGATTATGCTCCTCTACAAATGTTATGGTTTTATAACTCTTGGGGAATTTAAATCATATAAATTTCAATCAATTCAAATATATTTTGAATTAGACAAAAGATCAAAAATGAGTTGTATCAATTAGTACTGTTCCACTCGATTTCAGAATGAGTGAATGAACCCAATGGAAAACAACAAAAGGAAATTTTTAGGATATTTATTAAATCAAATACTCTACCCTACCATAATATTTTATGTTATGTCAAATAAAACATTTAAACCGTGGTTAAACACTGGCTCAAGATTTTAACCCACCGATTTTTGCGGACGGATTATCTTTAGTTCTACTATAGTTCAGTTTATTAAATGCTTGAATTCTTTATTGAACCTCAGTTAATCCGCCAAAATCAGTGAGGTTGACCCACGTTTTTACTCTATATTTGAATTTATGTACCTAGACAAATATTGTCAGAAGTGTGTTATGCATGGCCCGCCTTAAGTTAACATATTCATAGCCCGATTATGGTATCGAGGTCTTAACTTCTATTTGTATGATTCAGTAATCAATATATTTTATTCAATCTTTCTCCATTAAAATTCAAGTCGCCATTTAAACTGGGAAATTTTCAAAGCTCATAGGAATTTTGTGTGGTCAGTGTAGTGTTGTAACATCTTTTGTAAAGAAAGGAGTGATCTAACGATTTAATATAAATATGGGGCCGACTCTTTAGCGAATATAGACATTATTGGACCTTTTTATTTGTTCCTTGGGGGCAACAAAAACCCATTTTGTGGGACGAATCACAAAACTTTTATAAAAATCGCGTCAGTGACAATGTTATGTGGGAAAAAAAAGAAGATATTTTTCGTTTCACCCCTGATGTTTTATTTCCGAAAAAAAAAATCTCACCACTAATTTTTTTTTTTTCGTTCAAAAGAACTGTATACTAGGCTTTAAACATTGTTTTAAGCATACCTACTAGCCTTCTGCTTTTAAACAGGATTGTTATAGATTTTTCTTTACGATTCCAAAACAAGTTTGTTTTTATATTTATCTTGAAATTTAGCACAAGAACTTATAGTCGAAACAATATTACCTGCCTTTACATCAAAATGAAAAAAGTATTATAATAACGACAATTAATTAATCAACATTAATACACTACAAAAATTATTGTATTTAAAATTAATTGTTTCGGTTGTAAACGAAAGTTTTATTAAATATAAAGGATAGAAATTAACACAGAATATTTCGTTTCAAATTATTTCTTTCTATAATTTTTAAATAGCATTTTGAACAGATTAGAAGTTTTGCTACGCTCCAGATGACGAATAATACGAATAAGAAGCGTTTGCTCTTCATTATGCAGTACATTCTTATTTATCCGGCAGCTTTTCGATTTTTAATCGAATCAAAAAGTGCCATGTGAACACCCCGCTGTTTGTTCGGTAAAAGCCGAATACGATAAAAAACGGGCGGTGTAATCTCGTTTGAACTAGGCCTCACGGGTAATTTTGGTTCGGCTCGTTGGTTTGGTAGTGTATGGCCAGCTTAACAAATACTTTTTTCTATAAAATTGAGCTCACGATCCCTACCCTACATCATTTTAAAAAATTGTACAAAATTGTTACAATGAACTTAATTCTTCTTTTGGAAATCTTGGAAATAATAATTATTCTGTTGTTACTATGTACTTAGGTACCTGCGTAGAGCCCACATATCTTGATCAAAATTCCATTCGAGACAGACAAAGTAAAGTTCAAGAACTTGATAAATATATAGAGGCAATTATTTAATATGCTGTTTTGTCTACAAAAACATGTGCGTCAGGAATAAATCATATTTGCCATAATTAGTAAGCGTTTTACAATAATAAAAGTTTTGACACAATTTTGATCATGTTTTAGTTTAAGCAAATACTTGATAAAAAGATGGTAAGATAATGTAGGTACAAACCTACATGCTTTATCTCTACACGTTTTAAACTTGAAACCTTATCTAAAGGTTATTATTGTATGCCAATCTTTTATAGGTTTATGTAAATATATTTTTTTCTACAATAAAAACTTGATTGTTTTGGATGAATTAACAACAGCTTTAAGTTATGCAAAAGATTTATAGCCAAAGATCAGACGCCTTTTAACTTGTATCTAATGTAGGATCTGGTTATGCAATGTACTTGTAAATTATGTACAAAAATGTATCTATTAAATTCGTATGTATAGCATAGTTAACTTATACAGGTAACTTTCTGGTAGACTGCCAGTGGCCAAACCATATTAAACTTAAGGTTATCAAATTATAAATTTTTAAAATATTAAAGTTTTTCAACTAACTAACTAACTAACTTACCTATACAGGTAACTTTAAAACAAAATTGTACTCGACATAGCTTACAATAATAGGGACGCAGCCTAAGTAGACCGAGAGCAGGCAAGATATTTTTCGACCCATCAGTACGGTAAATGGAGAGCATACAACTTTGGTCAGAGATAGGTTGCCCCCACAGCGGTTGATGTCGATTTCGTGGTCGATGAATGAATTTATCGATTATTTTAATTGATGTCTTGATTGCAGTTGTGGATTGCCAATTGAATCCACTTTCGTCCGTCTGTCCATCCGTCCGTCCATCTGTCCTTCTGTCTGTTCATCCATCAGTCTGCCCATCCGTCCGTTCCCTTATCCATCCGTCCGTTCCCTTATCCATCCGTCCGTTCGTCTGTCCATCCGTCCGTCTGTTCATTCATCCGTTTGTCCATCTGTCCGTCCATCCTTCCGTCCGTGTTTCTGTCCGTTCTACAATCTGTCTGTCCGTCTATACGTCTGTATCCATCGTCCTGCATCCCTTCATCCGTTCGTCTTTTCATCCGTCCGTCTGTTCGTGCGTCCGCCTTTTCATCCGCCTGTCCAGTCCATCCATCTCTCCATCCAACCTACCAACCGACCGACCGACCGATCGATGGTTATAATTAGTCCAGTCAGTCAACGAAGGAATTTTGCTTGCAAGAAATAGTACCTACTCTCTGGATTATTTTTACTTGCGATACACGTAGTATAGGCCAAGTTTAGGATTCGTGCAAAAATAATGTTTGTATATAGTAGGGGTTACCCTCAGGTATAACATATCCAAAATCCCCAGCCCGGGACTGCAACCTAAGGCCAGGAAGGGGGTTAAAGGTCCCCTTTCTTACCTTTTTTGTGAATATTTGGAAAACTAAGCATAATAATCGAAAAGTCTATACTTCAAAATTAGAGACAATTAGATCGTCTATAAAGAGCTATATTCATATTTTTGTTAGGATCAATAATGGCACATTTGTTAATTTTGTTTATACTGTTAAGTTTGTTTTAACTACTTTATATCCATCATGATAAGGTTTAGTATCCGTATTACCTTCTGCCGTGAAGAATGAAGCATATACTACAATACTCCCTACCTACCCAAAGATCTCTCGTGTGTTTAAACTGTATTTAAATGTATACCTACTTCCGCAAAGAATACTCGTGTAGTTATATTGCTTTGAAAAAAGTTTAGTTAGCCCTACACCTACAATGTATTAGTCTAACAAAACTTGCCTTCAAACTTTTACACTTTTAAGACATTTAATCTAACAATTGAAGGTTTAAATTTAAGTATAAATTAATGGCAAAATGAATTTTAAACTCAGTTTCTAAAATCATCTCCTAAAGATATTACCTACACATTATCAAATATCACAATGAACTTCCAAATTGTATTTTTGGTCCTTTTCGTAAGCCTTTTATGCATTGCTCCCCAGACCCAGGGATTTTGGCATCATTATGGAAATAAATGCAGAGGCAGATTCTTCCATAAGAAGTGTCGTACCACAACAACAACTAGTACAACAACAACTTCAACAACGGCATCTCCTTAATCGGATGTTTTTACTGAAATCTTCCAAAAATTAAATTGTTATTAATTTTAACATTAATTTTAATTTTAACTATAGAATAAAATATTTATAATAAGATAGAATAAAGCTTTGAAAATGAAACATTAAATTTCTTTTTTTTTGTTAAGTACTGTGATTTAATACTGCAACTTTATTGTTTTTTTCATTTATAAAATATACAAACAATTAAATAAAAGATTTACATGCATGGCTCAGAAGCCGTCTGCCGGTTAGTTTTCTATTGTTAACAATTGAGAGAAAATATAAAATAATTTAGTTATTTATAAATAATCAAAAATAAAAGAAAAATAAAAAAGAGTAATTATATGCAATTATATGTATATGTGTACAATCACAAAATTTCTGAAAAAAAAAAAAAAAAATATAGGTGCAAGAGTGAATAATTTACAATATATAATAATCACAACAAAGAATTATGTGAGACTTATTTAGATTTATAAAAAAGAAACAGCTAAATAATATTTGAATTAAGGCATTTAGTTTATCTGAAACAAAATTATTAAACGTGAATAAACGTGAAGCTTTCAAAAAACAAGTTCCTAGTTTACAAGAAAGAAAATTACAATACTTTAAGCAAAAGATTTATACATAGTTTTATGGCTTTTAGTTTAGCTAAAACAAAAAAGGGGTGGATAAGGTACTGCAATATACATTCGAAAAAAAAAACTGTTCAACAATGTCAGGCTTCAAGTTTTTTTTTTTTTTTTTTAATAATAATTTTTAGAGCTTTTAGTTTGGCTAAAACAAAATTGTAAAAGTTTTAATTCTAACTTTGATCTAAAATAGATTAATGAAATCATTTCTAAATGAAATCGCATGTGAGAAAAAACGGATAAGAAGTCTCCAACCCTCTCCTCCGTTCAGAACACATAAACATTCCTCTAAAGTTAGAAAACTCTTGTAGAAATATAGTCGTCGTATTTCCTGCAAGATAGGGCATAACGCTAGGAAGTGGAAGATGTTTTCAATTTGGTTGAGGTTGCACAAAGTACAGTTGGGATTAATATCAGTTCGGTGAGGTTTGTAATTGAGCTCTAGCATCTCTGTGCGAGCTTTAAATATGAGACTCATCTCCCATACCTTAAATTCATCTCGAAAGTAATTGGATGCCCGCAAACTGAGATTTAATTTACTGTATGTTGTTCTCGTCACAGATATCCTCGCCCTATCGAGACAGCTCTGAAAAAAATGATCATCGATGATAGAAATGCAATCGTAGAGAGTACTTCTCCACGAGTCTAAGCTGTCTATTGAGAGGGTCAAAGGAAAGCTATGCGCCGAGGCCAGCTCATACCAGTCTTTAATAGGGGTATACCGACACCTTAAAGACACTAAAAGAATCCTCTTTTGCAGATTGTTGTTCGATCTTTGCATGACTTTGATGATATAGTCAGCATTTGCCTTTAAATTCTTTATGAACAGAGGGGCGAGTCCCGATTCCACGTGTATTGCATAATTAGGTGTGTTTGAAGGGAGCCTAAAGATCCGCTTGAAAAAATATCTTTGGACGGCTTCAATTTCATCTAATTGTTTGTAACCATAAACTTCGTTGCCATAGTTTAAACAACTTTTGATAGTTGCATCAAACACTTTGAACTTAGAAGCTGGATCAACAAGTTTGTTCTTAAAAAAATTTGACCAGATACAGTTAATTGCGGCTTTCGCTGTTTTCACTTTATTTTTTATGTGAACTTAAAGATTCAAATTGTGTGTTAAAGTGAAGCCTAAGTATTTGAATTCTTTCACCACTTCTATATTGCAACCATTAAGGGTCCAAGTACGGTCATTTAATTGTTTGTATATTTTATAAATGAAAAAAACAATAAAGATATAATAATAATAATAATATAATACTGCAACTATTATTTGAAACAGGATGCATTTTTATTCTTATTAATCCTTTATTTCTAGAACGTTCTTTACGGACCTTCATCTATTTTGAGCACTAAATGTAGAGAGTTTGTTCTCAGGCAAGAAATGTGGAATTTCTTGACTTCACACTTTTTCTCCCACCATTAAGTTTAAAATTTGGTTTTTACAAAAAAATTTTGTCGTTATGTAACTTGGCTCAAAAGCAAAAGAAGTTAAAAAATCTAACTTCTTTGCGATTTTTGCTAATAACTCGAAAACCAGAACAAAATAACAAACAATTTCCAACAAATCTTGCTTACAAGGTTTTAAGTGTAATTATATCGTAAACGAAAACTTGTTAAAATAACAATTTTGAATTTTTTTAACACAAATCAAATACACGACTGGGTCACACGTACTTGTAATTAAGCTGAAGTTGAAGTCGAAAGAAATTGATAGTTAAATAATTTTCAAAAGCTATTATAGTTTGAGTTAGTCACAAACGGAAAACAAAAAAATGGTCACTACTAAATCGCACAAAACATGCTCTCGTAGCTAACAACTTTAACGTAGCTTGAAATCGACAATGTACATATTTATTGGTTCCATAACATTAAAAGTTTAAAAACAATTTTAGTGATTACTATGAATTATTATAAATTAATTATTTTAATAGCTAAAGCAGATAGAGCTAAAAAAAAAGTATGCCATCTGATTTGTTTAATAAATATAAATTTATGAAAAAAAACAATTCAAAAATCGTTAGAGCGTTTTTTTTTTTAAATAAAATTTTTTATATATAAAAATACTGAAAATTTTTTAAAATAAAATTTGGTATGCCAACTTTTAGTATTTAATAAAATACAATATTTTACAAAATAAAAAAAAATGATGTGCTCATTTTCGAGATATTTAATATTCAAAAAAAAATTCAATATTTTTTTAAAAATCCAAAAATTATTTTTTTCAAAAATGTTTATATGCAAAATTGTTTAAATTGCAGGCGACCTTTTGTATAAAAAATTTGAATGAAATCGCTGAAGTAGAAAACCAAAAAATCGGTTATATGACAGGTACGGTTAATAACGGTTAATCTTATTTTTCTACCAAAATATTTAATTTAGTAATTTAAGTAACTCGTAATTTTTTTTTGCAAATCGTTGGAGCCGTTTTTGAAATAAATCAATTTTTGTATATTGGTTGTATGACAGGTACCATTATTTTTTGAGTTAAAAAAAAATTCAATTTCCCCTCTAGGGAATCACATAAGAAGCTTAGGTCGAAAGTTTGAAGAAAATCGGTTCAGCCGCTTAGCCTGCAGCTCGAGGTACAGACAGACAGACAGACAGACGGACAGACAGACGGACAGACAGACGAACAGACAGATAGAATTGCGAGACCCACTTTTTTCGCGTTCTCTATAATTGTAATGTTAGGGAAAATTATTATCTCGATTTTTTTTTGTTGCACGAATCCTTAACTTGCCCTATACTACGTATATCGCAAGTAAATTAAAAATCGTTTAAGCAGTTTTTTAAAGAAACAAAACTTTGAAGACAATTTTAAGAAACAAATTTTAAAATCTCGTTTGAAGTAAGTAATTAAATTACATAGCAGAAATATTTTTAATTTTGATAATTTTTGAAAATCTTTAAAAATCAAAAAAATATTTTTTTAATATTTTGGTATACAATTTCAAATAATAAATATTTTGGTATGTAATACTAGTTTTATATACTTCTTGGAAGCTTTTGTTTAAACAAAATTAAAGTCGCTTTAACCGTTATTGAGATAGTCAAATATTTATATGAAATATACAGTTCAATGAATAGCAATGCGAATTAAAATTGTATTTTCGTCAAAGGTCACACTAATAAAAGAACACAAATAGTTTTTTTTTTAACCTAGTCGTTGGAACCGTTTTCGAGAAAAAATTAGATTTTTCATAATTTTGGTTATAGGAATAAAATTTTTTCAATTACTGTACAAACTTTTTAAACAAGTGTCTATCCAAGTTTCAAAGAACTCTATAAGTATTTTCGAAATATTCGAAAGGTATACCTTTCGGTACCTACATCTATAAAATACTATCTTTTGATCAAAATTTCGAGTTATTTTTTACGAATCCATAACTTGCCATATGTATTTGTATATAATATATGTCTACATATAAACATATAGCAATTAAGAACAATTTCTAAACAATTCTAAATAAGTTTTATTTTGTGAGTTGTTTATAAAAAAAAAAAAACAGTTTTATAGTAATCAAATAAGTAAAACACCTACAAAATTTTTTTTTTTTTTAAACATATCTACTGTGTCATCTGTGTTTCATAAAGAAGTTTTGGTGGTCAGCCCGAGATTGGCATTTAGCGAACGCAAAGTATATAGAGAATGAATACGAATTAAATCAAAAGAACACCCGTTACTTTCCCGCTAGGAGCCATTTTGAACAGAATAGAAATCATATTACATAGTTTTTTTTAAATGCTAACAATTTAGTGAAGCAAGTGAAGAAGGGGGGAATTCGAACATATTTTTGTATAATACCTTAGTCCTGGAGGAACGAAACATTACATTCAGCCTCCTACATTATTTTTATAAAAAAAAAAAAATGTTATTGACATAAAAATGTAAAAATGTAAGACATATTTGAAAAACTGATAAACAATAACAAAGCATTTTCAAATAAACACTATAGCAAAACAGTGTTTTATTACACTACGCCCTAACGCTCAACAGCGGGATTAGGGCTAGCCACGAGACGAGAAAAGTCTCGATCTCGGTCTCGCCAGATGAGACCGAGATGATACGAGACGAGACTGGCTTTTAAGACGAGACTGTATATTTAAACCGAAATTTACAGGGAGTCTTATAAATTAAAAAAATCCAATTTCAGTTAAATATTTATTTTCTTTTTCACGTATTCAAACTATAATGGAAAATATTTCAACAGGTTGTTCCAAAATCAACAGGTTGTTCCGAAATCGTATATTTCGGAGACGAGACTTAATTATACGATATACCGACACGAGACCGAGACGAGACTGAAAAATTTCGATTTTAACGAGACCGAGACGAGACTTACAAAAGTCTCGCAGAGTCTCGTCTCGTGGCCAGCCCTAAGCGGGATTAAACAGAATAAAAAGAAAAAGCGACCATAAGCGATATTGATTTTGAATAAGTGCGGTTTCTTGGAATTAAAAACTTATTTTCCAGGAGTTTTCCCTCTTATGTTATCTAAGCTTCTGTTCAATGATTATTCATTAATCTTCTAGTTTGCGGAAAAACCTTTAAGCTTTAATCGTGTTCCTAAAGAATAACATTCCAGTGTCAAGGACTTTTTATAACAACAGTAGGTTAGTAGATTTTACTGAAGTTCAGATCATTCTGTTATGTATATTTATAAAATAACTTCCGCTTTTTATGATCTGTGTGTACAATTTAAGTCTACAAGAAGATAACATATTAACGTAATAACAAATATTTGGTAACATTAACAAGCCTTTATCAATGTACTTGTAGGAATTACAAATTTGACTGTTGGATATACATATTTACAAAATGTTTGAACAAAAAAACAATAAAATGTTAATTTTTATTCAACTTATTTATCTTTATGAGTTAATAAAAACACTACAATGATACACTTCCGGAAAAATGATTTATTTTTAATTTAGTGATAAATATATGTAATATGGTTTTCAAAGAAGTATGTATAGTATATGTTATGTAGGTACAATCTGGAAGTTATAAATTATATTTGATATCTCGTAAAGGTTTTGTTTTAAAGAATATTATCAAATTGACCTTCAAGTAGGTTTTTTAATCAAATAGAAAAATCAGCAGCACAGCATACCTACCTATTACCTATCTATCATAAACCGGTACTTTTAAGGTTCTTGATCAATGTACCTATATAAAAAGCAAATTAAATAATATTTTTTCATCCAGTCTTCTTCCAACCGTTCCAGTTACAGCTATAACAAATCACAGATTAAAGATGAACTTTAAAGTTGTATTTTTCTTCCTTTTCGTAAGCCTTTTGTGCATTGCTCCCCAGACCGAGGGATTTTGGAATCATGGAAATAAATGCAGAGGCAGATTCTTATTCCATAAGAAGTGTCGTACAACAACAACAACAACTAGTACGACATCAACAACATCAACAACTTCTACAACAACAACACCAGCTCCTTGATACTTTTAAATCTTATTTCTTCGCCATCAGCACTCATTAAAATTCATATCACCATTCAATTATAAGTTATAAATTTACACGTCAAAATTAATAAAATTCAAATAAAATGTAAACGAAACAAAATACGGGCTATGATTAATTTTCAAGGTTTTGGGCCAGTTTTTTTCTAAGCTTCTCAGTTTTAATCAATTATTATTAGTCCAGTCAACGAAGGACTTAACTGCCTTTACTTCAAACAAAATTGGTACACTTACTTAAAAATATCTAGTGATGACCTAAAAAGTCCCCTAGAATCTTTCTTTTTTTTTTACATTTACATATCTTTGAAACTTTTATTGGAATCAACAAATTACTTTGTACAAACATAAAGCTTTTTAATATTCCTTAAAAAAAAAAGAATTACAAAATTTTGTTAGTATTTGTTACTGTTTAGAAAATAGCTCTACCGGTAGTTAAGAGAAACATGTATTTTTTTGGTTTTTCCCATTTGGGTATCGTCGAAACTGTTTCTCGTATGAAAAAATAATCTGTTACAAAAATAAAGGCCAACAAATTTTCTAAGAAATACATTATAGATGCACTCCATATCATGGAGCCACTGCTTCACGGGCTTGGTGGAGGAATGATCTACCCGGTGGGGGTGGAGAAAAGGCTCACGCCCTAAAAACACTACGGTGGGCTGGCCTTTTCTCTACCCGGTGATTGGGCCGACTGACACTCCTTCAACCACATGTAGGCTAATCTAGCAGAACTGAACAGTCGCTTGCACCAACCACTGATCTATCTAACCCACTCACCAGACGTTGCATGGAGCCACTACTCCTACGGGTCTCGTGCGGGAATGACCAATCTAGGGGGTAAAGGAAAGGAACACGCCCACAAAAGACAATGGTGCGTCAACCTTTCCTCAACCCGGTGTTTATAAAGCGACAGACACTCCTTCGATTAATTTGGAGACAAGTATACGACTTTTCAGGCTATAGCCTGTTAGAACTTTATCGACGCCCTTTACGGGCTATGTCATAAGAATTTATCATAGGTTTAAAATTTTTATATGAGGACTAAAAATCCTTGGGTACCACAATGGATCTACACTGATCTAAGTGTGACGGTAACAAGACCAACTGTCAGCCCACTAACCTAACCTAATCTAACTCCATATCATGATGACTGTTTGATTTAATTTTACAATAAGATAACATGAAAAAAACATTTACCAGGATATTTTGTATAATTATCATCTTGAACAAATTTGTTGGTATTATATTGATAACTTTCTGTTGTGTGAAGCACTTTCAGAGTGAGGCCATCAAATGTACTTTTTTTAATGTCTTTTATAATAGGTTAAAATTGTATATACTACTGAAATAAATCAAGTAGCACACTAAGCATTATTTCATTGAAAAATTGGCGTTTCGTCCCGGCCGTTCTCTCTTGGACTCTGCAGTTCCATACGCAATTTGTATTTATTTCAGTACAACCTACATGAATTTTACAGCGAAAATCAATTATGAACTTTATACTATCTTTTTTTTTGTCTCTCTTGATAACGGACAAAAGGGAACTCTACCTGTTATTATGCTCAAAATCAATTAAAAGACCATTTCGAGTGTACTTCAGTTCGCTAAATTACTTGATATAATTCGCTATTTTTAGCAGAAAAAAACTTATCGACCAAAGAAGAAATGGGAAAAGTTTTAGCTTACAAAGAGCTCGTAACCTACACAATTGGAGGAGGCTGTACAAAGCCAGAGCTATCTTAAGAAACTTGTAAACTACAACTATGAAAAAAAAAAACTACAAAATAAGAGTAACCAATGCAACACCATCCTAGGAATGACCGACGGCTGATGATCAAAAATTCGTAAAATTTGAGGATCCTATAGCTGAAATGAAGGCTAAAACTGGAGTTAAAGTCAATAAGTTGACCGTTTTATCAAGTTAACCATAGGGCCTAAAATATTTACTAGCAACAAACCTCCCATGAATGCAGAACCTACACTGAGAAAATTAATATTTTTGTTTGCGTTTGCGAGTAACGAATTTCGTTTGCTGTAATTGTAATACATTTGCTGGAAATGTTATACAATCCCTGCAAACGTATTTCATTTGTAGCAATTGTATTACAGTCGCCACAGAAAGTAATTCCATTGCATCAAACATATAACAAATAACCCATTCGTTCGGAGCTCAATTTGCCTGGGTTGATTACGGTAAATGACAATGTTTCCCAAATTCAAACGACATGATGTTTGCAAGCAAGTGTAATTGTTTATGGCAAACGAATGAATCGATTGCGAATTAAGCTTTTGAAATGCAGTTTGCTGCAAAAAGTTTTACGTTTACTATATAAATTACAATTGTTTGCAACTAATGAATCGAACATTTGGGACGAATGGTTACTTCGTAGGAAGTAAACTAATTTGTAGCAAACGATTGAATGATTGCAGGGTATATATTTTTAAATCTTATTTTTACAAATTAACTTAATGCTTGTGGTAAACATTTCATGCTTTTGAGGCGAAAGAATTTTTGATTTTAGGTTTCTTTAAAAGAAATTTGCTTGCAGCAATAAATTTCCTATTTGGAAAAAGTATTTTATTTGTTTAATTCCTATCTAACCGATTTCAGGTAATCTATAGGGCAAGTATTGGGTACGTTTAAATACATGTTTTGCTTTATCAATTTGGTATTGTTCTGAAGTTCAGCACTACTTGTACAAAAAATCAAATTTCAATTGAAAATATGTTGCATTTAAAAAGAATGCGATTCAAAATTGAAAATTTGTTGCTTTAAAAAATAGCAAAGTCAAAATTCGAAAATATATGCATTAAAAAATAAAATAAATACTAGTTTAAAAATCTTTGCATTAAAAATAATTAAAATTACCTACATCTCCGTTGTTCATTTCGAAAAACAATGGTGCAAAATTTTAGATGATTAAGTACGATGTTAAATCAATTTTAGTATGATACTAGGTTCAAAATTTGTTTTGCTAATTTTAAACGAGGGTAGCATCGTACTATCCCCTTACATTTTACTAAAGTTAAAATCACATCTTTTTAGTATCGTACTAAATCCATATGACTGGAGAATGGAAAATTTTACTCCAAGTACTGCATAGACCCGAAGGTTGGCGGTTCGATCCCTGCTGGTGCCCAACTTTTTTTTTTTTTTTTTTGTAATAATGAAGTTAAAATGATAAAAACATAAACATTGAATAATTATTTAAAGCACATGTTGGGTTTCCATCAATATATAATTAATTTACAACGCATAAAAACAATTGTTGTGTTAAACAAAACGACTTAAATTTTAAATACTTCGGTCGTCCTCGTCATAGTTAAAATAATTAAAATACATGAAATTGTCTAAGCCACATTTCTTAATCAGTACATTTCCTCTGCTCAACTAAATAAAAGGAAAATGTGTGCAGTTTTGAACTGATTAACATATTGCCGGAGGATTTTATGTTGCAAATTGGCTCAGTGGATGCATGCTCGCTCTCGATACGGAAGGATACCAGTTCAAATCCAGGTAAGTAAAACTTGACATTTTTTTCAATTAAAATAAAATAATATAATTTCAGAATTAAGGGAAAACCAGCAGCTACTGTATTGATTGTGACAAACGTACAAGTCAATAGCAACAAACAACTATTCATTTGTCATAACCACTTTGATCTTCTATAACAATTGACCCCATTCGCTTGTCGTTAAAGTATTAACGTTTACTCTAAAAGCACCATTCGTTTGCCACAAACAGTAAATATGTTTACAAAACACCATTATTCGTCTGACAGAAACACTACATTCGTTTGACACAAACACTCTATTCGTTTGAAACAAACGATAGAATTTTGCTACAACAGTATGAATTGTTTGTCTCAAACGAATTTAAGAGTTTGCTGCAAACGAACTGTCAAAACTGGCTGGCAAACGAAAAAGTCGTTTGGGCAATTTTTACGTTTGCCGCAAACGATTCCTTCCCTCAGTGTAGTAGTGACTAACTTGACTTCACCCTAATCAAGTCTTATGGAGTGTACCTGTAATGTATTTTTTTAGAAAATTTGTTGTCCTTTATTTTTGTAGCAGATTATTTTTCGATACGAGAAACAGTTTAGACAATAAATGGGAAAAACAAAAAAAATTACATGTGTCTTCTCAACTATCGCTAGATTTATTTTCTAAATAGTAACAGATACGAAAAAAATAATTCTTAAAATCTTTTTTTTTTTTGGAAATTTAAAAAGCTTTATGTTTGAACAAAGTAACTTGTTGATTCCAATTAAAATTTCAAAGATAAATGTGAAAAAAAGAAATAAACTACATATAAAAATAAAACAGAGCCTGTATTTTGTTTCGTTTACATTTTATTTAAATTTTATTAATTTTCACGTGTAAATTTATAACTTATAATTAAATGGTGATATGAATTTTAATGAGTGCTGATGGCGAAGAAATAAGATTTAAAAGTATCAAGGAGCTGGTGTTGTTGTTGTAGAAGTTGTTGATGTTGTTGATGTCGTACTAGTTGTTGTTGTTGTACGACACTTCTTATGGAATAAGAATCTGCCTCTGCATTTATTTCCATGATTCCAAAATCCCTCGGTCTGGGGAGCAATGCACAAAAGGCTTACGAAAAGGAAGAAAAATACAACTTTAAAGTTCATCTTTAATCTGTGATTTGTTATAGCTGTAACTGGAACGGTTGGAAGAAGACTGGATGAAAAAATATTATTTAATTTGCTTTTTATATAGGTACATTGATCAAGAACCTTGAAAGTACCGGTTTATGATAGATAGGTATGCTGTGCTGCTGATTCGTCTATTTGATTAAAAAACCTACTTGAAGGTCAATTTGATAATATTCCTTAAAACAAAACCTTTACGAGATATCAAATATAATTTATAACTTCCAGATTGCACCTACATAACATATACTATACATACTTCTTTGAAAACAATATTACATATATTTATCACTAAATTAAAAATAAATCATTTTTCCGGAAGTGTATCATTGTAGTGTTGTTATTAACTCATAAAGATAAATAAGTTGAATAAAAATTAACATTTAATTGTATTTTGTAAATTTTGTACATTTTGTAAATATGTATATCCAACAGTCAAATTTGTAATTCCTACGAGTACATTGATAAAGGCTTGTTAATGTTACCAAATATTTGTTATTACGTTAATATGTTATCTTCTTGTAGACTTAAATTGTACACACAGATCATAAAAAGCGGAAGTTATTTTATAAATATACATAACAGAATGATCTGAACTTCGGTAAAATCTACTAACCTACTGTTGTTATAAAGAGTCCTTGACACTGGAATGTTATTCTTTAGGAACACGATCAAAGCTTAAAGGTTTTTCCGCAAACTAGAAGATTATTGAATAATCATTGAACTGAAGCTTAGATTACATAAGAGGGAAAACTCCTGAACAATAAGTTTTTAATTCCAAGAAACCGCACTTATTCAAAATCAATATCAATATCGCTTATGGTCGCTTTTTCTTTTTATTCTGTTTAATCCCGCTTAGGGCTAGCCACGAGACGAGACTCTGCGAGACTTTTGTAAGTCTCGTCTCGGTCTCGTTAAAATCGAAATTTTTCAGTCTCGTCTCGGTCTCGTATAATTAAGTCTCGTCTCCGAAAAATACGATTTCCGGACAACCTGTTGATTTTGGATCGAAATATTTTCCATTATAGTTTGAATACGTGCAAAAGAAAATAATTTAACTGAAATTGTATTTTTTTAATTTATTAGACTCCCTGTCAATTTCGGTTTAAATATACAGTCTCGTATCGGTTGCTTAAAAGCCAGTCTCGTCTCGTATCGTCTCGGTCTCATCATGTGAGACCGAGATCGAGACTTTTCTCGTCTCGTGGCTAGCCCTAATCCCGCTGTTGAGCGTTAGGGAGTAGTGTAATAAAACACTGTTTTGCTATAGTGTTTATTTGAAAATGCTTTGTTATTGTTTATCAGTTTTTCAAATATGTCTTACATTTTTACACGATTGACGATGTCAATAATATTTTTTTTTTTATAAATAAAAATAATGTAGAAGGCTGAATGTAATGATTTGTTCCTCCAGGACTAAGGTATTATACAAAAATATGTTCGAATTCCCCCCTTCCTCACTTGCTTCACTTAAATTTAAAAAAAAATATGTAATATGATTTCTATTCTATTCAAAAGGGCTCCTAGCGGGAAAGTAACGGGTGTTCTTTTGATTTAATTAATTAATTTAACCACCAACACTTCTTAACGAAACACAGATCAAAATGCAAAGTAGATATGTTTAAAAAAAAAACAATTTTGTTGGTGTTTTACTTATTTTATTACTATAAATCTGTTTTTTTTTTATAAGCAACTCACAAAATAAAACTAACTTAGAATTGTTTAAAAATTGTTTTTAATTGCTATATGTAGACATATATTATATACAAATACATATGGCAAGTTATGGATTCGTCAAAAATAACTCGAAATGTTGATCAAAAGATAGTATTGTATAGATGTAGGTACCCAAAGGCAGTAGCGGATCTAGGATTTGGCTGTGGGGGGGGCTTGCGTCTCCAGTTTTAGAAATACATATGAACTTTAAAAAAAAAATTAAATATCTTTGTTCCGAAACGGAATATTTTTTTTCTTATACAAATCAATCAAAAATCAAAAATTATTAGATGCATTAATCAATGCTGCCGTTTGACTAATTTGGAAGCACAAATACCTACATTCTTCTATTTTTATTTTCCTTTGAGTCTGTCAAAAAATGCAAATGCTTTCATTGTTCATAAATACTTTCAATGGAATGGTATATCCCATATTGTCCTATGCTATATTTTTTTCACAAAATACTAGAAAGAAATAAAGTTGAAAACATTTTTTTTGTATGCAACATAAATATATATTTTTAAGGCTTTTCCTTGAACATATATGTACACTTAAAAATTATCAGTCTCAAAAGTTGAAAATAAGCTTTTTAAGCCACAGAAGAATAAGTTGTAAAACCGGCGTTTTTAATGAATTTAATAACAATTATTAATTGGCCAAGCGTTTAAGAAAATAAATATAATATGGCTTTGCATAAATGTTAATAAGTTAACATTTATCAATTTTTTGTTTAAAAAAAAAAAACATATTTACATTTTTTAAATAAGTTTGTTATTTTATAAATACATATTGATTTTTTGAAATAAGTTATTCCTTATCAATTATTCTACTCTTTTCTAAGTAGAAGAAACAATAACATCGACTCGTTACATGTGTTCGCTTTATATACATATTTACATTTTTAAAATTACATTTACATTACATTTTACATTTTTTAAATAAATTTAGTTTAGTTTAGGAAACAAATGCACTCGGAAATTATACATGTTTTTTGTTATTTTAAAAATACATATTGAGTTTTTGAAATAAATAAATTTTTATCAATTATTCTAAGTAGAAGAAACAAAGATAAGTGAAGTTTCATTAGTGGAAGAAAAAAAATATGTACTGAAAAATTATGTTGTGTTGTTATTTTATGCATATGTATTTACATTTGTAAATAAGTAAAGTTTTAGCAATTGAATATAAATTAAGTTTTTTGGTTATTTACATATTTCCATACTTACAGTTTTAAATAAAAATAAGTTCTCAATTTAATATTTTGAACATAGAGCTTGATAGACACGAAGAAAAAATCAATGTTCTAGAATGCCAAATAAGAAGGAAAAATATATTTTTTTTTGAATGGAGGAAAAAGAAAGTTGGCTGTCGGAAAACACCATTTCACAATGCCTTAGTATTATTTTCAACTAAAGTATTTCGTTAAAAGATTTGGACTTTATAATATACATAGTGTAAAATCGCTGATAACAGAAATTTTTGAATCCAATATAGTAACAAAAATAATGAACAAATTTCCATATTTGACGACATACTGACTGAAGCCATTAGGAACATAGATATAAGTGCAACAATCAAAATAAAATATAACCATCTGATACTCCAGGACAAACAACTATCAGAACATTAATTTATCAGCCATAAACGTCAATTTTCACACAATCGAAAATTATCTAAAGACAGCTTGAAAAAATATCAGCTTTCGTGGAAATAATCGAGCCCCAAAAAAAAAAAACTATTTGTGTTCTTTTATTAGTGTGATTTACCTTTGAAGAAAACACAATTTTAATTCGCATTGCTATTCATTGAACTATATTTCATATATATTTCATAATAAATATTTGACTATCTCAATAACGGTTAAAGCGACTTTAATTTTGTTTAAACAATAGCTTCCTACTTACAGCTATACTACTAGTATTACATACCAAAATATTTATTATTTGGTATTGCATACCAAAACATAAAGAAAATATAATATCTTTTTGATTTTTAAAAAGATTTTCAAAAAATATCAAGAAAGCACCTGCTAGGTATTTTAATTATTTACTTCACACTAGCGTTTCAAATTTTTTTTTCTTAAAAATGTCTTCAAAATTTTGTTTCTTTTTTTGTTTTCCGGTTGTGGTTAGCTCAAACAAAGCTCAAAAAATTATTTTACTATCAATGTTTTTAGGTAATACTGAATTTTATTTACAAAATCGACTTCAGCATAATTACAAGTACCTGCGACCCAGTCGTGCATTTGATTTTTGTTAAAAAATTTCAAAATTATTATTATTACACTAAAAAACCTTGTAAGCAAGATCTGTTGGAAATTGTATGTTATTTTCAGTGTTGCCAAGTCGAAATTCCAAATAAAGTCATATCTGACTTGTTGACTTTATTTGTCTCTTCCCATAAAAGTCAAATATTTGAACATTTTGTTTCTAGTAAAAAAAGTCAAATAGCAAAATACCAAATATTAATGATAACATAAATACATTTTCATTGAATTTTTAAACAACAACAACAACTTAAAGGCGCTACCACCAATTGTTTGGCTGGAGCTATAGCTATTTCGTGCTTTGCCACTTTTGCACTCATCAGTCTCCTTTTTGTGCTGCTGAGCTTTAATCCAATTTTATTTGAAAAACTTTTTATGCACACTATAGGATTCGAACCCACGCATATCAGATTTGCTCAGTCTTAGCAGTCGTGTGCACTACGCATTCCACCGCTTTAGACCACTGACGTCACAGGTCGAGATGTGTTATTTGCTTATCAAATGCATTTGGAGCATCAGCATTCTTATAAGCGCCTTTAAGTATGCAGTCTTGTTCCGCCTCCATTTTTCTCCATACCTTATATCGATATACTACAATTCGCAGTAAGTATCAAAAGGGGGAGAGGTTGGAAGTTCGGTAACGAACCATACTATTAAGTAATTATTTTTATTATTGTACTATTCATACTAGATTCGAACCCACGCATATCAGATTTGCTCAGCCTAAGCAGTCGTGTGCATACGCTTTAAAGCTCAGCACCACAAAAAGGAGACTGATGAGTGCAAAAGTGGCAAAGCACGAAATAGCTAAGCCTATCTCCAGCTAAACAATTGGTGGTAGCGCCTTTAAGTTGTTGTTCAAAAATTCAATGAAATTGACGGAATAAAGAATGGTTAAGCCTAATGAGGTGACATTCTAGTACGAATAGTACAATAATAACAATAATAAATAAATTCATTGTAGGATTTGAATGAACAACAACCACTTGTGTTGGCTACCACCAAGTATTAAATAGCCTGGAGCAATTTCATGGCTGCCACACCAATCATCAGATTCCTTTTTTTTTTTAGTGGTGCTTAGTCTATAGTTCCAATTTTAATTTATAAATTGTTTTTGCCGTCAACTGGATTCGAACCTAGACCAAGCTACCGCAGAGGCCGTTGCACTTCGCATTGCACCACCGAGGTCACCTGATCGTACCCATCCAAATGACGGTTTTTCTAATGTACAATTGCATTTGGACAACTAGCATTTTTACAAGCCACACACTAGTAAGATGTTATTCATTCGGGTTCCTTCTTTTTCTCCTCTCCTTTATCACCGCAACAATTCGTTGCATATGTGTGGGAAATTGTATGAAAGATTTGACACTGGTCAAAAAAACATTCAATGTAAATATGACGGAGCAAAAGCTATGCAGCCTAACTGCAAGTGTTATCACGAGAAAACACCTTTAAATAAATAAATTAATTTTATTAATTATAAACAAAACATAAAGTAATTCAACTTCAATTCAACGAGTTAATTAAAATAAATAATCAGCCTTATCGGGACTAAAATCTCCCCCGGATTTGTTCTCCCGTGTGAGACTCTCCAACCCTAAACAATATTCGAAAAATGGGAAAAAAAAAACTCCAATGAAAAAAGTAGATATAGTAAATATATATAGATATCGGGAAAATTAATGATGTTTCCCTGGAAAAAAAAACTCCCCTCAATTTAGTTGGAGAATTTTAAAAATAGAAGCATATTACTACCTATTTTTGAAAGTAATAATAATAATAATAATAATAATAATAATTTTTTTACTTGCTCTAAAGCAACGGCGTATACAGGGGGGGGGTCACGGGGTCATGTCCCCCCCCGAGAACTCAAGATTATTCTGTTGATCTGAAATAATTATTTAGTAACCACACAGAAAAAAAAAGAAAGTTGGTTACTTAGAAAGCTAGTAGGATTTTCGATTGTTAATTTAGAATTCAATAGAGAATTTGAATGTTGGTAACTTCAATTCAATAAGAAATTTAATTTTCATGGCAATGGAATACCTACGGTATTTTGTAGTCAATCGATGATACTTTGATTTTCTTCCTCGTACTTCAAATTTAACATAACAACAAACTTCTCATATGATAATCCATTCAAATCTTAAAATATATGCATAGGCTAGTTTCCGTTTTAAGATGACAGCCAAAACCTGTTAAACCAAACAGAAATCAAAGTGCGGAGTTGTTACCAAATTTTCACTCAGTAAAGTAAAAACTAATAGGATTTTCAAAAAAAGAACATTTTTTTTTTCTGAAAATAAAATCTTTAAACACATTATAGAACACATACAGAAATTGTTTTGTTTGATTTCTGTATGACAGATTATTTTTAAAAGCAAAAAAAGTGATAACTTTCGATTTATAGTTATTCTAACCAAAACATATTAATGTTAACGATAAAAGACATAAATATATAAAACTATGATGAAAACCTATTATGAAAGGATTTTGTTTGCACTTATTCAACATTTACGATCGCACAATATTGTTTTTGATTTGGATGTGGATTACTCTTACAAAGTAACCTATGAATCCCATAATGCCAATAGCTATGGTAAAGGAATTTTTTTGAACTCCTTGCGGTGAACCGTTTGACCAGTTGGATGGAATTATTGACGATAAGCGACTAGGCTCGTAGAATTTAACAACTTTTTCCATTATTTTTTTTTAGAAAGGCTTACTGGTAAGAAAGATAAAAAGATAAGGTATATTTGATGTACATATTTATTTTGTAAGGTGCCTTTCACTTTTTCATCGGTGGCAGTCTTAGAGACATACATTTTTTTCAAATCAGAGGCATATCAAAATCACTCGTGAACTTTGTACGCACTTTTCTTGAAACGCAACGAAAACGAATCTTTGTATTGAATTATAAAACGAATATGTAATGTATTTTAGTTTTTCCACTATTGTAAAAAGAGCAATTTACACAAGTAGTCATTTTTGAAAATCAGAGCTATTGTTTTTATTTTCAGTAGTGAATATTTATATCTATTTACTAAAATTAAGAAACAGAAAACAGTGCACAGTACCTATGACATTTTATTAATTATTCCTGCAACTTCAATTCGCTGAAATAAAACTTTGATAGGATTAAACTTAATTCTGAATAAAATTCAAAACAAATGATCAAGCGCATCCAAAAATGTTTTTCCTCAGTATTTTCACAGCTAGCTTAACTGATTGTCTTTGGTCAGGCAACTGGAGATTGTAGTATCCCGTAGCGTAATGGTTAGTGCGTTCGACTGTCACGCTGGAGGTCTGGGATCGCTTCCCAGCCTCGTCCACCTAAAAACTAAAAAAGTTTTTCTTCAGGGCTACTGCCTCTTGCGAGGAATTGACAAATCCTCCAAGAGTATCACTTGTCACGAATAAGTGCTTCTCTTCTAGCCGTTCGGATTCGGCATAAGATTGTAGGTCCCTTCCATTCCTGTCGAAAGGCGCACACAGGAATAGTTGCGAGTTGTTAGTCACTAGGCCCTGGTTCTTCATGAGCCGTTGTGCCACCCGATTTTTTTTTTTTTTTTTGGAACCAAAAATGAGGTAACTTTGCAAATACCAAAAAAGTGTTTTCGTCTTAAATTTGTTAATTTTTTTGTAAAGGTAGCTCATTTCATTTAGAATTGGCTTTGGCAGTTCAAAATAACTTGGCGTAGTGAAAATTTAGTATTACATTCGTAGTCTGCTATTTCACGCCGACTTTTGATTCTTAACTGTCTTGAAATTAAATAAATTAAATGAGTAAAGGTACGATATCTTTTTCGAGGATATTAACGATTTTAAAATATTTTAACTTATTTTTAACAAAG